>RJWJ010000021.1:0-241482 GCA_004363605.1 Indri indri | reverse complement strand
ACCCCAGGCAAGAGAGTGAGACTCTGTCTCAAAAAAAAAAAAAAAGATCAAGACACATACACTCTCTTAAATGCTCAAGCAGAATGTGAGTTCCTAGAAAGCATGAATTTTTTGCTTTGTTTATGGTGAATCCCCAGTGCCTAGAACTGTACCAGGTGCACAAGAGGCCCTCACTATTTGTCGAACAAATTAAAATAAGATCTTGTTTGGAGACGATTCCACTTTGCTTACGGTAAAAAAGTGTTTCAAAGTAATATGCATTTTGTTTTGACCCATCTTACTGAGTATTAAGGCAAGTATGCCTTTGTTTTTTCATGGCAGCATACACGTGGTGCTAGAAATATGTCTTTTTAAAGCAGCCATTAAGAACACGTTTATGACTCTGAAAACTGTGCAGTTAATTCATCCAACTTTATCGTGTACTTTTAGACAAAGGGCTGGTAACATAAGGCATTTTCAGCAGGCAGAAACCTTACAAATCACCTCACCAGCCTGACTCACCCCTACTTCAATGTCCTCTCTTCACAAATGAGGACACTAAGGCCCAGGGAGTGGAGGGGACTCACCTACCGTTCCTCGTGCAGTCACCAGGGAAGCTGACCCTAAGGTCTGCGTGCTTTGTCAGCCAAGGCCATTCCTAGAGAATGTATCCAATCCCCTCTTCTCCAATCTGTCCCCATCGGAATCTTTCTAGATCACAATCTAACCTTGTCACTCTTCTATGTCCTCGACAGCTTGCCAGTGACTGAAGAATAAAACAACCTTAGAGAAACACAGATCCAAGAAGCAACTACGAAGATATTTACTGAAGGACTGTTACTAATAGCAGAAAATTATAACCAACTAAAAAGTCCAACAGCTTGGGAAGGGGTGACGTAAACACTGGTAATTCCGTGTCGTGCAGCAATTTAAAGAGTCGGGTGGATCTTCATCTCTTGTCATGAACACCCTTCAAGACATACCAAGTGAAAAAAAGCAAGTTGAAGGGCAATGCATATAAACTGATACCATTTATGTTTTGCTGGGCAGCGATGCCCGGGAGGTCAGCCCGCCCACCTCTGCGTACACCCTTCGGAACACACTGTGCATGAGATCGGGCTTCCCAGGCGGCGGGGCCAGCCTTGACCCTCGCAGCAGAGCCAGCCAAGGCTCCTCGGGCCCTCCCGGCCTCCGGGGCTGCCTCACTCGTCACCCGGCCCCTTCCCCAGCCACGACCGTCACCCAGGAAAGCCATCCTGGCAGGTGGGAGCCAGCTCGGCCTGCAGTTCCACGGTCACCCCTAGAGCGAGCGGGTGGGACCGGAGGACGGGGGAGCCTTTCGCGGTTGCCTTTCCCGGTTGTCGAGGAAACTGGGGAACAGCCAATGTCATTCGAAGAGGTGGGGATAGAACAGCGAGGGAGGAGCTGGGCTGCAGCCGCCCCGGACCCACCCCCAGCCTCTGATTGGCTAAGGCGCGGGCCTCGGGCCACGCCCCGCGCGCCCGGGCTGGAGGACGGTCTCTCTTGCCACCTCCTGGAAGCCTCCCAGGACGCCCCTGTCCAATGACATGCCTGTCTCCAGGCATATATGGTTTGACCTCAGTCCACCTCTTTGATCTCAGCTTGTACAAATTCTCCTAGTCTTCAGCCACACTGGCCTTTTCTCTGTTCACGAAAAATTAGATTGTTTCCCCCAGATACTCACATGACTGCCCTCTTCTCGCTCACCTTTTTCTCGGCTTAAGAGTCAGCCCATCAGAAAGGCCTGTCCCACCACGGGTCTCAAGCGGCCTCCTGCCAGTCCTGACACTTGCCCTCGCATCACCCTATTTCCCTCGGGGCGCTTTCCACCCTCCGGAACAGCTTTGTTGTTTCTGTGTACTCTCTGCCTCTGGGTTGGGCTCCACGAGGACAGAGAACTCCGCCTTGTTCTCTAATATCAGCGCCTAGCATAGGCCCTGGCACCGTAAATAGGAGCCAGGGCCTAAATATTTGCTATGCTAATGAATAAATGAATGACCTCACACACACACACACACACACACACACACACACACACCCATGCCACAGGCCTGGCGTGTGACAGCTGTGACTATACCTTTGCTGACTCACTGAAGCACGCTCCTCCGGTGCAGGGGGCCCAGCCGGACGCATTCAGGTCTGCACTGGCTTCCTCACAGGGGAACCTAACAACCCGGCCACCGCTGGGTGAAGAAGCAAATCCTCCCAGCTTCAAGGGCATCGGTGAGAGTCTTCCTGATTTTCACATTGTTGAAAAAGGGCTTGCCAGAATTCATGAATGAATTTCCAAGTGAAAAATGCTTGGAGGCAACAGATCCTGGTTTCAGGATCTGAAAGCCCGAGATTCAATTAAGCATCAGTCACTCATTAAAGCATGGGTAATTCATGAGCTGTAGCTCTAGCAAGTCAGGTCATGTTTCTGTGGCCCAGTTTCCTCATTGGAGACCCTCTTTTTAAAATGCATTGTAACATGTAAAGCTCTGCTGGGGATAGGAGAGCTCTCTGTAAGAGCTGGAGCCTGCCTTGCCTCGCTGACTCTGCCCCAAATTGCCCAATGCACATCCCTGCTGCTTGCCAGGCCTCAGTCTTCCCATCTGTACAATGCAGAGGTTGGATGAGATCATGGGGAGATGTGGGTGGGGCTCTGTTACTGGACACCCCGCTTTGGTCAAAGGAGCTCTCCCTCCAATTTCTACTTAATCACAATTCTCAGTAAGGTTTTGACAAAGGGTTCTGAAATAAAAACAGTTATATATAGAGAGAGGACACAAACACTGGGCTAGTGGATCAGTGTCTGGGTCCACACACTGGCTCTAAAATGGGTGATCAGTGAGGATACATTCCTGTCTAAGGGTCAGCAGACTTGACAATGGCTTAAACAAATAAGGGCTTATTTTTCTCATTAACGGGAAACGTAGAGTTAGTTGGCTGCTGGTTTTGCTGTGGGGCTCCCCAGGGTTGGCACTAGTATCTCTACGCTTCTCCCGACCTTTCCTCCTGGTCTTCAGAGGCTGCCACAGCTCCAAACACCTCAGCCATTGTCCAGGCAGGAAGAAGAGGAGTAAGGGATAGCGCTAGTGGTGAAAGTCTTCCAAAACCCCCCAACCAGCTTCTGCTTTTGCCTCGTTGGCCAGAAGTGGGTCACATAGCCCCCCTCTATCTGCAAGAAAGGCTGGAAACAAATCTAGTTCATGTAGCCTCCACAGTGGGGGTGGGCAAGGGAGACCCCGGGGGCGGGTGTGGCTGTTAGGCCAGGCAGCCAACAGAGGCACCTGCCTCCTTCACCTCAGGCGCTGTGTGCAGCTGGCCAGCCAGGCAGGAGCGTGGAGTCAGGGGCTGTACGGGGGCCTCAGCTCTGCACTGACAGGTGTATCCCCAATGCTGTAATCGAGTACAGGACGTACCCTCAGATACAGGGTGGTTAGGAAACCCACACACCAAATCGGTTCACAGTACTGATTTCAGACCTTCCTTTAACTCTTCTGCAATTGGGCAGCTGTGTCGCTGATTGCAGTTCCTCAGTATGAAAGGCCTTTGTGGCATCATCGGGGAACTGAGGTTAGCAATCCCCTTCCAGACTTTGAGGCAAAGAATAGAATTTAAGTCACCACAGGAAACAGACTTCCTAAGATAAAGGTCTGATTTGGAAAACTTAAGCTCAGTCTTCAAATCTCACCCTGAGTCACTATGAACAAGTTAACTCTATGCCTCAGTTTCTCCATATAGCACCTCTCCTTGCTATGAAATGGTGGTCATAGTGGTTTTAGGGATGCATGCCATAGAGTTAGGCTGCTTGGGTCTGAATCCTTCCTGTGAGGTCCCTCCAAGCTTCAGTTTCCCCACCTGTAAAACGGGAGTAACAGTCTGTATTATAACTCATTATAAGCACTGGACAAATGTCAGTTGTTGTCATAATCATCGAGATAACCAGCGGTACACCTGTCTTGCTTGGTTCTGATTTGAGATTGTAACCCTCGTAGAGACCCACACCCAGTTCCTCACTGTTCTAGAAACAGACTGGGCTCTTTGAGACCCCTCACAGCTGTGCCACTGCCTGGAATGTGCCCTCCCTTCCCGCCAAGCGAACGTCGCTTTCTCCATCATGCTCGCACTCAGGGGGCCGCCCCACTCCCAGCCCGCCCCTCAGTCAGCCCCCTCCTCCAGCCAAGCAGCCCGGCCTGTGAGTTCCAGCTCTCTCGGGCGGGCGGCAGCGCAGGAAACGACTGGGAGTCGGAGCAGAAAGTAGAACGCAGCACAAGGTTGAGCGTCTCGCAGGACCCAAGGGCCTCAGAAACCACCTGGAGCGGAGGAAGCGAGAGCTGCAGGGGTTGCAGGGAGTCCTCTGGGCTCTCTCTGTTTTGATGCATTGGCGTCCACTTTTCCCCTTGCTACAGCAGGCGTCTGGCTTTCTGTTTCCCACCCACAGTACAATGGCTGTCGTTCACGCTCCAAAGCCTGTGTCTCCCCTCTTCAAGAGAGCAGCCAGGTGGAACTGAAATCTCCTCGTTCCAAGTCCAGATGCCTCAGGAGAGGGGCTCACTGGCCCAGCTTTCATGAGCTGCTCCCTCCTGGCCCAGGCAGCGGGGGCAGGGAGCCAGGAGAGGGGCCAGGTAGTGCCAGTGTTGTGTCCCAGCTGAATCGTGTGAAGGGGGAAGGACAGTCCCTGGGAGGGGACTTACACAATGGACTGCCGGGGTTTGAATAGAAGCAAGAAGTCACTCTGTTGCCTATTTAGAGCTCTGCTCCACATTCAGATGCAATGTCCCCACATTTTCTGGTCCCAACAGGGCCACCACTGGCTTTCTTTCCACATATGTTAGTTAAGGTCCTTCGGGGGGAAGTAACAGAGACAAACTTCTGGGATCTTAAGCAAGAACAGGACGATATTGGGGCATCTCATTGAAAGAGGTAGTTGTTGAGCCCCGTGTGGGAGGACCCAGGGCAGCCCTGGGGACCGCAGCCACAGTAATCTGTGAGCCTCCTCTCTGGAGCCCTCTAATCACTCCCAGCCTCTGTTTCAGTTTCAAAATCCTGAGTCCCAGGAGGTGGACCCTGGACAGCCCAGCTGGGTCAACGAGCAGTGGCCGGGGAGGACAGGCCACATCACACGGACATGGTCACGGAGCCCTCTTGTGTATATTCGCATGTGGTTCTCAGAGAAGAAATTCTTGGGGGCTGGGAAGTTAGCTCAAGCCACAGGGAGAAGAGCCCTGAGCTTGGGGCCAGGAGTCCAACTTTGTCTGAAACTCTAGGGTGACCTTGGGCAAGAAGCTTTCCTTCCCCACTCCTCTCGGAACCTCTATGTCTTAGCCAGCCCCAGCTACTATGACAAAATACCAGAGACTGAGTGGCTTAAACAACAAATATTTATTTCTCGATCAATAAATATTCATCAGACATTTAGTTCTGGAGGCCGGAAAGGCCGAGATGGAGGAGCCAGCGGGTTTGGTATCTGGTGAGGGGTTGGCCTCCTGGTTCACAGATGGCGCCTTCTGGCTGTGTCTCCCTGGTGACACAAAGCCATCCTCTCCTTAATTCTAACTGACCCACCAACTTTGAGAGATGCTGACTCCCCCTCAATAAAAAGTCTTTGCGCCTAATTGATATCTTCCTTTTAAATGCCATTTGTGATATAAGGCATGCGGTGGGAAGTGTTTTATAAAGAAATTGTCTTCTTTAAGGATTGTAAGAAACACACTAGGGGCTGAGAGCCATAATTCATACAAGGATTAAACCAAGCTACCCTGCACTCTGCAATGACTTCATTATGTAATTGGTAGAAACACAATAGGCATTAATGAGACTTCAGTATTTGCAGTACAACTAGGTCTAGCATTCTGCTACTTTCTTTTCTGGGCTTTGGTTTCCCCAACTGTGCAATGGTTAAGTTGGACTAGATACTTTTCAAAGTCTGCATTCACAGCTTTAAGGTTATGCCTTCAAGACACACTCATTTTTTAGCACCATAGGCCAAGCTGAAAGAAATCAACTTGGAACCTTATAACATTGACTATAGGCTCACATGTAATAAATGGGGAGGTGTTTCACCATTTCTTCTCTGACCTCGCAGCTTTTCTTAGTCCTTGGGGCACAGTACGTACCAGCAGAGAGCAGAGGTTAGGATATTTCTTTTCAAACACAGCCTAAGCTAAGCTGACTCTCTGGAGCATCCGAGCCGCTGGCCCCATGCCATGAAACATGGTATCCGTGACTGCACGCTTTCCTGGCTTCCTCCAGCCCGTGGATGCTTCAACCAACCTGGTAGTGTCAGTGGTTCCCAGGGCCCAGGCTGGACCAGCTTCTCCATGCATTTCAACTCTCAAGCATTTCCGTGGCTTCTCCTCTGCCTCTCTGCAGATGCCTCCCAGCTCTTTTGCAGCCAGACCTTTCCCCACCCACAGGCTTCTCACACTCAGCGAGTGAGCTTGTTACCGAAAGCTCAGCCCTTGTCCTCAAGACCACATCAGAAGAATGAGAACAAATGATTTGAGGAGAAGGAAAGAGAAGTTTATTACTTTGCCGGCAAAGGAGGAGGATGGAGACTCCTGTCTGAAATGCCATCGTCCTGATAATAAGCAGAAATACAGAGCATTTAAAGGAGGGGTTCTCAGCTTCAGGCAATTGTTGTTCAACTAGTTGATGATTCTGATCGCCCCGTTTCCACTGAAGACAATCCCGTGACCTCCGACCAGGACCTCTTTCCACCAGTCAGGTCAGGGCTGCGCCATCTCCTGGAGCACAAGTAACAAAAGATGTACCCAGGCCCCTCACTGGCCTGAGGCAGGGATACAGGTTTCAGTTATCAAAAATGAGTGGAGGATGCTTTAAAGAGACAGAAATATTTTTGCCATTTTTTCAGGCCATTCCCTCTGTTACATATTCCCCGCTGGCAACATTTCCCTTCCATAGCTATGGGAGGAGGGGTGACCACTCTGCTGCAAGCTCACCGCCTTCACTCCCCAGCCCACCCTCACTGTAGAAGCCCCCTCCTCCTACGTCTCCTCCCAGCCAACAGCACCACCATTTGCCCCGCTCCCCTGCCCAGAAACCTGGGGGCCATCCCCAACTCCTCCCTCTCCCTCGCTCTGTGTGACTGTTCCCCTACCCAGCCACCTGACCCCTAGAGACACCTACGGGTTACTGTATTCCTATTTCATGTCTTAACTCGGTCTTTCGTGTGTCTGGCTGGGTTACCAGGCCTCCTATATGGCCTTCGGGGCCTCCAGGTCCAATGTCTGCCCCCCACCACAACCCCATCTGCGCTTGCCCAAAAGCACACTTCTCGTTCAAGCATCTGTTTCTTTGCACAGGCCCTTCCACCTTCCTGCAGTGTCCTTCCTACTGTTTTCCTCAACTACCCAATTTCCACTCGTGTTCCATGGTAGGTGCTCACGAACTGGTAATGTTTGTGTCCTATGATTGTCATTGTCCTTCATGTCTCAGCTTAAGGGTGGCCCCTCCAGGAAGCTTTCCCTGACCCCCCAAGGCTGTCCTCACAGCTACCTGCCCTTGCCTTGGTCACAGCACTGTGACCTGGTCATTGCAGCTTCGCCCATCTCCACACCATGCCTGCTACGTGACAGGTGCTCGATTAATGTGGGATGAATTATTTTGAAATTTCTGCTTTTTTAAAGCTCTGGTGCTAATTTTCAATATTTTCTCTTAGATCACAGATGCTTTTTCTCAAAATATTTGGAACTCGCATTTAAAAAAAAAAAGTACTATTCTTTGAGCACCTACTATATCAGGCACTATACTAGGTGCTTTAAATACAATATCTGGTTTTATCTTCACCACAGCCCAGCAAGAAGGATGTTCTTCATCTGATTTACAGACAAGGAAAATGAAGATCAGAGAAGTCAAGTAACTTTCCTGAAGCCTCACAGCGACTTCATGACAGAGCAGTGATTAGAATCTCCTACTCTCCCTTAGCTGTCCCACATGCTGTGTGGCAGTGAGGCAGCATCCTGGGAAGACACTGGCTCAGGCTTCTTAGGAAATGGTGATTTGGAATTTGACAACGACCTTTAAAAAGTTTCAGTCTTAAATTTGGCAGTCCCCTCCTTACCTGAAATGCAGAAAGCCCTACCTAGAGATGCACCCTGGCATGTGCCTACACTTGCTAACAGGAGGAAGCCCCCCTGACATGTATCGGTCAGCTGAAAACCACAAGACTCTCACTAACCTCCTTCCTCCCAGAGCCCAGGATGACAAAGCGCTAGCCAGAAAAGGACAATGTGGATCACAAGGACAGTGCGGGCAATACGACTCTGAGATAAGAGAACAGATGCACAGAGAGGCTGAGCAACTTGCCCAAGGTCACACAGTAAGTGTCAGAGTGAGCCAGGATTTTGGTCTACCTGATCTCAAGGCCCCCATCCTATCTACTAATATGAAATGGAGCTAGTGATAATAGTAGCTTCTTTAGGTTTTTTTTATGAGGATTTGATTAGAAAACACATGGGAAGTCACCTTTTTAACTGTAGGTCACATCGTGGTGTGACCGGTCATCACTATTATTATCCATCAGTCGCTTACCTGGGACGGTCATACCTACATAAGCCACAGAAGGACTGGATCATGAAGGAATGGGGGCTGTACACGAATGAATACAAAACTACTCTTAAATGGAGCCCAGACTGAATGGGAACCAAAGAAATAGAAGCCTGGCATCTGGGTCATGCTGAGGAATCTTCCCTCTCCACTCCCTCCGGCCTTTAGGAATGTTAGGAGCCAATGAGCTAGGAACCTGATGGCTTACCCTTCCCCTTGTTTGGATGCATTATGGGAATAGTAACAAAGCTTGATTGTTCTATAGCACCCTGTGCTTTCCAAATGGCTTTCATTTAACATTAACATCATTGACAGCACTGTACACGGATGGATGGTTGACTTGCCTGAGAAATTGCATGTGGTGTTTTCAAAATTTTCTAATATTCATTTTTCAAGTGATTATGTCTCAGGACTTTTTCTGGTGGTGTTTGAGACAATGCCTGATGCCGGCATTTTCCCCAAGGTCTGGAAGCCCACAAGTTTGAAAGCTGACTCTGTATCAGATCTTCCAACAAGAAGGACCAACAATGTAAGTGGCTCTCCAATTACAAAATTAACTGGGAGGAAAAAAATCATACCATTAACTTTGGAGAATTAGCTGACAAGAGTTTTATTTAGAGAAAAGAAGACCTGGAAAATAGTCTTCTGAATTAAACTATGTCAGTCTCCAAGGATCAGCAGCTAGAACAACTGATTGTGATCAAGTGCCTTTCTCATGGACAAAGTTCATTACCAATATTTTACAGGTGACATTACTTAGACTGCATTATGAGGATTCTCTTTAAAAAGATTATCCTCTTTCTGTGAAAGGCAGTTTTCACTGATTTCTCAATGTATCTGGAACGATGATTTCAGCAGGTTTTACAAAGCCTTCGCTCCATGCCTCCTCGGAGTCAGTTGGATGCAGCAACCACGTTTCATGTTTCATGTTTATGACAAAGTTCTCGAACTCCTTGACATAGGCTTAAAAATATGGTGCTTCTTTTGCAAGAATTAAGATGGTCACCTTTAAGCCAGACCTTACACACTGTCAGTTTATCATGAAAAACATGTCAAGTGCGGGCGATGAACAAGGAATGCTTATACCTCATTTACTTCAGATCTGGTCTCCGCTGTCGGAGTTAAAGCTTAGCTCGTCCTTATCAAGGGGCCGCAGTGACTACTTCTCAACAGCAAAGCAACCTTTGGTAGCTAGACTTCCGGCAAGTGGTCTGATAGTGGAATAACGGGAGCTGGTTGTTAAGTTCATTAAACAGAGTCGAAGGGCTTTCTTCCTTCGAGCTGCCTATTTTCCTGCTTTGGGACTATTTTCTGTAGGCCAGAATTGGTTTGCCTCAGTGCTGCCTGTACCCTGTGAGGATAAATTCACTACACAAGACAGTTGGCTACGGGGCAGGGCGAGTGATTCCCGGGAACGCCCTTTCACAACCCCAGAATCTGGGGCAGAGACCTCCATTCCTCGTGTTTACCCTCCGCACACAAAACAGGGACTGGCAGGTCAGCCGTCTAGGCAGCGAGAGGATGGGCGTCTCTTTCACCCTGAGGGAGGGAGACACCAGCTGGAGTCATGGTCAGCAGGGAGCTCAGAATCCAACGTCAGTGTTCCTACTTATTTCTTGTTAGTTTTGTAGCTTTGGGTAGCTACACCTGTCCACAGTAGGATGTAAGAACTCTTGCTCCAGGACTGTTACCCAAATATGCTCCTGGCCTCCCAAGAGGGGTGGCTCTGACCTTATCATTCCCAACCCTGGTACCCCACAACAGGCTGGAGGGGTGATAGCAGGAGAAGATGACGGGACATGGGCGCTCTGGGTCAGGGCGGGCGGCAGCAGATTTCAACAGTATCCACAGAACAGAGAAGGACCTAGCTCGCTCACTGGGAGAGGGCCAGCCTTCCTGAGAAGTGTGCCAAATTCTGCAACACTTCGGGGAACTCTCACTCATTGCTATTTACCAAACCACCAAAGATGTAAAACTTTGATCCTACGTTTCTTTTAATTATGTTGATTATAGACAAATTCAACTTTGGTTCTATTTAAAGAAGAGTCAAGTTTAAATGACTACCAATTTAAATGATGGCATTTAAAAATAAATTCATTTATTATCTAAAAATAAGGTTTTATTTTTCTCTTGAAAAGATATCTGGTTTGGGCGGGTCAGAGGGGTGTGGAACAGAGCGGCCTTAATCAGGAGCGACAAAGGCTTTTGCAACTGTGGGCTAATTGTAAATGCCCTCCAGGAAACTTCGGGTAAGACAAGATTTCATTTATGAAACATGCTGATGCCAAATGAGATCCGTGAAGTATGTGAGCAAAGTTACCAACAGAACACTGTGTTCTTGAAATGTTGATGTTTCTGCATTTTGTGTCTGCATATTGAGAAATGGCCTCAACCACAGTCAATATAACATTTCCCGTAAAAGCAGCAGGTGCCAGACACTGTGTTGAGAGTACATATGTTATCTCACAGATCTAGGCTTTAGTGGTCTCATTTACAGATTAGGCAACTGAAGTGCTGGGAAGTTTAGTAACTTGTCCTGAATCACACCACAGGTAGATGATGGAGCTGACGCGAACCATGTCTAACCGCAGGGCCTGTGATCTGAATTCACCACTGAGGCTGGTTGCCTCTCAGAGCCGTATTCACAAGGAAGGATTTTGCCCATTGTCTTCACACCCTGCTGGCCACATCCTTTGGGATAGGCCTCATAACCCTGTTTTGTTTTGTTTTGAGACAGGGTCTCACTCTTTCACCCAGGCTGAAGTGCAGTGGCATCATCATAGCTCACTGCAACCTCAAACCCTTGGACTCAAGTGATCCTCCTGCCTCAGCCTCCTGAGTCACTGGGACTACAGGTGTGCACCACCATGCCTGGCTAATTTTTTCTATTTTTAATAGAGATGGGGTCTGTCTGTTGTTCAGGCTGGTCTCAAACTCCTGACCTCAAGCAATCCTTCCACCTCAGCCTCCCAGAGGGCTAGGATTACAGGCGTGAGACACCGTGCTGGTTCACATAACCCTATCAAGTTAGCATGAACTCTGAGGTCTGCCCTGTGAACTGGAGAAGAGTATTTGGACCCTTCCAGGCCAGGGCCAAAGAGCACCCAGAGACCACCCAGGGGGCAGAGAGGGAGCTCCCACGTTGCTCGGAGAATAGGAAGGGCTGCGCATTTGCCCAGCACTCTGAGAGGTGATACTCAGCACCTGGATGGCACAGATCAGAATTAAGCTGATGCTTTTGGCCTCCAGGAGGGTTTCCCTCTCCCAGATGGGGAACACCCCTTGCTGACAGCAAAGACTCTCTGGCCAAGAAACACTTAGGCTGTAACCTCCCAGGTGTTGGGCCCACCTCCTGCATTGTCTTTGTGCCCCGCGATACCACATGTGGAGCGAGGCTGCCAGATTCAGGGAATGGCAAAGATGGGAAGGGTTCTGGGCCATCTAGTGTCCAATCCTTACTTTACAGGTGGCCCTAAGCGGGGAGAGGGACTTTCCCAGCAGTGCCGGAACTAGAAGCTTGGTCTACCGATTCCTGGCTGGTGCTCAGCCCCAGACCACCAGGTGTCCAATAAACATTAAGGAACCAAATGTTAGCACAGAGTGTAGGTGCAGCTCCACACGTGGAAGTGTGCTGAGATGGGGAGCCCAGGCTTGGAAGGTGCTCCTTCACTGTTAGCAGAATGAATGGACAAATGAAGGGTTTCCCACAGCAAAGGTCTTCCTTTGACAGTCACCCACATGTACTCCTGAGCTGCTGCGACTTGGCAGAAGGCAGCCAGCAGTAAGCAGAGTTCTCTTTGGAAAAGAAACAGAAAGTATATGAAACTTTCTTGGTAAAAACTTTTAAAGAGGTAGCTAACCATTAAGATAGTTATAAAGATGATATAGCAACGTGGAAAACTGCTTGCCATGTCCAATGAAGGGAGAAAACGTTTATGCAATAGAGTCTATGCCATAGAGTCTCCTGCTGGTACAGGAGAGGGGACTGTCCACAATGGCTCACATTTACTGAACACTCGCTTCCCCATCAGACAGCCTCATATGAAGCCCTATACAGAGGTTATCTCATTCAACCCCCTATAACCCTATGAGGTAGGAACTCCAGGATACCTAATTTCAGAACATACACTCAACCACTGATCTGAATCTGGGGCAGGAACGTGAATTTTGGTTTTTTCCTTTCCTTTATTGTTACTTGAGTATTTAAAAGGAAAAAAAATAATACCGATGATTACTAATTGGTCTGGAAAGCAACACTAAAGTCCCACCTCGATCATGAGTTTACATTCAGGAAAAGAAAACATCTGAAACCCCTCGCCGCGTGGTGGCGCTAGAGGACGCGCTACCGGTCTCCGGAACAGCTGCCTGCAGAGCCCGGCGACGTCGGCCTGGTTCCTGAGCCGGCATTTCTGAGACTGCAGTTCCCGGGGTCTGCACACAGGCCGTGCACCCCCATCAGCCGCCTCTCCCGCGCCTGCCACCCGCAGCTGACACGCACGTCCCCGGGTGCCCCTGGAGCCCTCCTCCAGCCTGTGAGCCAGAGACGTCCCCAGCTGTGCCCCCACAACCCCGGACGGCAGCAGCCTGGCTCACCCGCTCCGCGTCCCCTGGCGCAGGATTGAAACTCACTCAGGAGCAAGGCCCAGAGGGTCGCCTGCAGGCTCAGGGGGACTGCTGATGGGGGCTCCTCTTTCCTCTGGGTTTTGTATGACGGGAATAGGCTTCCCGTGGACTAGCCGGGCGGGTCTAAGTCAGCAGTCCCCACATTGTTTTCTAAGAAAAAGGAATTTTGAGAGCCAAGGGAAAGGGTTGCATCCCATCTCCTGAGCTAGATGGGCACGGTCTGAGCAGGTGATCCAGCCCAGACACTCGACTGAATTGAATCTGAACTAAAATGTCTCGAACCCCTCTCCCAAGGCCCCAAGTGCTGTGATATTATAAGAGTTGGCCTGTGCTAATACACAGAATTTAACTGTTAAACTGAGACAGAATAGGGAACGGGACTCAGGCCCCTCACCCCTAACCACGGAATTCAATATAACCAAACCCAGCTATTCACAGAGGGCTGAGACAAACAGTTTTCTAACCGCCAGAATTCAACCCATACCCATGTTAGAAAAGGGCTGAACTCTCTGTCTTGTGAATAACGTTTTTCAAGACCACTGAAGCAAAACACTGACAGGAGCTGATAAGACATCTGGCTGCAAAGACACCAGACCCATCCACACCTAACCACCTCGAGCCAGAATAGGCCCCCATACTGACCTTACCCCAAGTTTTTCCTCATTATAATCTCATTTTAATGCTAAAATTCATACCCAGGGACAGAGATTTAACATGCTGAGACCTGCAACACGTGAAAAGGCACGTAATAGAACTACCCGGATGTGAGAAATCTCCACCCCTGCACACTTACACGGCACCCTTTTCCCACCTCAGCCTCTTTAAAACTTCCCCAACTCCTCTGGGAGAGCCAGACTGAGGACTTTTTCCTTGGTGCTATCTCTCTTTTACTAGAGATAAGCCCCAGTCAAGCCAGGCCTGGGACTCCCATTTGGCCTCTTGTTAATTTCTGTTGCATAGAGAGCCCACACGTCGCACTGGTAACAGAATAACCATCGCACCAGCAGCATAAGAAAAGAAACTTGCACCCAAACCTCAGCCCCTGAGCAGCTTGGAATCCTGGCCAAGAGGTTGTGGCAGGTTGCCCAGAAGTCCCGCCAGCCCGAAATGAGAACTCTGTACAGCCATTGTATGACATGGTTTAATGAGAATCAGACCAAGCCCTGCTATTAGCAGATGGCATCAGGGCGGAGGCCCCCGGCCCAGCCCCCCAGTGTTTTCCCCATCCCGTGGTGGGATGGACGTCCTCATCTGCACGCACAGCACCTCATCAATGTAGATGGTGTTCTCTTTGACGTGGATCTCCTCCTGCAGGGCCAGCTGTCGGCGATGCAGCCCTTTCAGCTCCCCCTGAGCTTGGGCTAAGGTTTCCTTTAATCTAAGAGAAGAAACAAACAGAAGGGAATGATTTCTCTCTCTGCATCATGTTTTCAGGGGCAAAAAATGCATCCAGGTGTTCTGTGCAGACGCCAAATTGATACGTGCTCTTCCCCTCCCTCCGTCCTCTTTAAGACAGAGATTTCCAATTGGTGGCCAGAGGCCAGATTCATGACACAGACACCTGTATGAAATGCCAACACTTAAAACTGCAGATTTTACCTAAACTTCTGGATTTGGGCTTCTTTAGAAACATTTCAACATTGGGATCCATTTCCTGTATGGCAACAGTTTTGGCTGGAGTCAGTGAAGACTGCCCTGTAGGCAAGAATTCCTCAAAGGCGATAGAGCAGGCTCCACCCCTATGGTCACTACCTGGCCCCTGCTTGAAATCCAGGTTGGGATGGAGCCCGGGGCCCCTCTGCTCGCTGGCCGCTAGCCTACCTTGCAATGTTGTGGGTGATCTCTTGAACTTCCTTGATGAGCCTGTACTGTGCGACATCGCGACACAGCTCCACGTTAGGCCGGTACGTCCTGTTCTCCAGGCGTGTATGGGCCACCTTGGCAGGCCCCTCCTGGTCAAGGATGGCTTTTTCAAGAGCTGTAATATTTTTCTCCTGGGAAGCAATCTCTTCCATGACCTAACAAAAAGGATTAAAGTAGGTGAGGCCAGGTTGTGCTCCTCAAAACTCAACAGCATACAGCAGATCTGTTATGGCCACGGAAGTCAGGAAGAGGGAACCTCAGATTTCTACTTAGGCAGGACCCCAAATGAGTCTGATCTCTCTTCCCTGAAGCAGCGATTGCTAGTGGGTAAGGTGACATGCCCCAACTTAGAACCTCACAGACGGAAGGGACAGGACTGGCCATTATTGCCTCATCTCGTACACAAAGGAGAATGCCCCCAGCAAAGGCTTGGCCAGCATGGGGGTCTCACTGTCGCAGGAGCAGAAAGCTGCCTGTGTCCTCATCACTTGCACCTGCCAGCTCCAGTTCTGTCCGCTGCAAGCCTGAGGAAGAGTGCGAGCAGTTCTATCTGAGTTTGGTTGGTATTTTTGAGGATGGCTCTGTGTACAGAAAAAACTACTTACGAATTACTTGGGTTTTTTAAAAATAACATTGAACTAGTTAAAATATTTATTTCTTCCTTAAGCTTTTTTTTTTTAATTTTGTGCCATGGAAACTTCCAAACATACACAAAAATAGATAGAATAATGAGTGTCATGTTCCCATCGTCAGTGGAAGCAATGAGCAACATATGGCCAATCTTGCTTCATCTATACCCTCGTCCCCACCCCTGCCCATCAGTGTGGTTATTTTAAAGTAAATCCCAGAAATTACATCATTTCAGTCGTAAATACTTGAGTATGTATTTTTAAAATATAAGGATTCTCTTTTTCTTTTGACGTAACCACAATACTTTTATCACACCAAAAAGAAAAAGAGAAGAATGATTTCTTAATATCATCTAATAGTTAGTGTTCACATTTTCCCAATTGTACCATATTTTTTTCTAAGAGTTGGTTCATTCCAATTAGAATCCAAACAAGGTCCACACATTGCATTTGGCTTTCTTAAGCTTTCTTCTAACACTTCTTAAGCTTTTCTTAAGTTTGGTTCACAGATATACTGTTTTTTAATTTAGCAAATATTAACAATCACTTTAAACTGATTTTGACTAACAGTTGCTCTCACTTCAAACTTAGTTAAAATCCTTTGAGAATGTATTAAAGCAGCATTTATAAATTTGACATACAGCTTTTTAAAAATACTTGAATTATCTTAACGAGTAAGGCCTTCTGGAGTTCTTAAATAAATCTCATCAATTTAATAAATGAAACTAAAAAACGATGACTCTTAAATTCTTTTAAATATTCTTATGCTGTCTCCAAACTTAAAGTTCCATCTTAAAATCATAAGGCTAAATCAATTATTTCATTACATATTTTAAATGATAATATTTTAGAAAACAGGCCAAATTCTCTCAAATTTTACAAACACTTTAAATATCCAAAATACATAGATTCTTTAAAACAAAACTGCTACAGGTCAGATCAGGAATCAGCAAACCATGGCCTATAAGCCAGATTCAGTCTGCCACCTGTTTTTTGTGAAATGAGAATTTTTTTGAGTAATAGATTTTATTTTTTAGAACAGTTTTAGTTTTAAAGAAAAACTGAGCAGGACGTACAGAATTCCCCTATACCCTCTCTCCCCCTCACACAGTTTCTCCCGTTATTAGCATTTTGCATTAATGTGGCACATTTGTTATAGGTGATGAGCTAATATCGATACATTATTATTGTTAACAAAAGTCTGTAGTTTACATTAGGATTCACTCTTTGTGTTGTGCGTTCTGCGGGTTTTGACAAATGTGTAATTACATGCATCCATCCTTACTATCTCACACAGAATAGTCTCCATAGTTCTGCCTTTTCCAGAATGTCATGTAGTTGGAATCATGATTCATGCCACACAGTATGAATTGCAGATTTCACTTACAACGTGCATGTCAAGTCCTTCTACGTCCTTTCAGGGCTTGATAGCACATTCCTTTTGAATGCCAAATAATATCCAATTTCCAGATGTACCAGTTTATTTATCCATTCACCTATCTCAGTTGCTTCCACATTTGAGCAATTATGAAGAAAGCTGCTATAAACATCCATATGCAGGTTTTTGTGTAGACATAAGTTTTTGACTCATTTGGGCAAATATCAAGGAATGAGATTGCTGAATCCTAAAAGCATGTTCAGTTTTGTAAGAAACTGCCAAACTGTCTTCCGAAGTGGCTGTGCCATTTTGCATTCCCACCAGCAGTGAATTGGAGTTCCCGCTGCTCCACATCCTTGCCAGCATTTGGAGTTGTCAGTGTTTTGGATTTTCTATAGGTGTGTGCAGGAGTATCCCATTGTTGTTTTAAATTGCAGTTCCCTAATAACGCATGTTGTTGAGCATCTTTTTGTATGCTTAACTGCCATCTGTATAACTTCATTGGTGAGGTGTCTGTTTAGGTCTTTTGCCTGTTTTTTAATTGGGTTGCTTGCTTTCATATTGTTTAGTTTTAAGAGTTCTTTGTATATTTTGGATAATAGTCCTTTATCAGTTAAATATTTTACAAATTTTTTTCTCAGTCTGTGGCTTGTCTTTTCACTCTCTTAAAAGAATGGCTTTTACATTTTCAAATGATTGAAACAAAAGCAGAATATTTCATGCTATGTGAAAATTACATAAAATTCAGTTTTAGTGTCCATAAACAAAGTTGTACTGGAACACAGACACGCTCATTCATTTATTTATAACTGCATCTGAACTACCACAGCAGAATTAAGTCATTGCGACAGACTGCACGTGATGTTCTCATTCCTTTGCACTGTTGCCCAGAGCACTACAAATCATGGTGACACAGTTATATCTTGACAGCTTTCCATCCGTGTATCACCGTACAGTGACATCTTATTTTATTGTTTTATTACCAGTGCGTCTTTGTCCATCCCTGCTGCTATAACAAACTATCGGAGACTGGGTAATTTATAAAGAACATAAATTTGTCTCTCACAGTTCTGGAGGCTCGAAAGTCCAAGATCAAGACATCAGCAGATTTAGTGTCTGATGAGGCTGTTCTCTGCTTTCAGATGGTGTCTTGCTGCTGCGTTCTCACGTGGTGGAAGGTAGATGGGCAAAAGGGCCTAGCTAGTTTCATTCAGCCCTTTTATAAGGTGATAATCCCATTTATGAAGGCAAAGCCTTCATACCCTAATCACCTCCTAAAGGCCCTACCTCTTAATACTGTTGCACTGGGGATTAAGTTTCTACATGAATTTTGAGGGGACACAAACATTCAAACCATAGCACAGTTCACACTGATCATGCTAAAACAAGTGGGCTTTGTGTGTTGCACTGTTAAGGCCCAGTGGAGAACAGTTTTTGTTAATCAATTGGATGTCAAACCACTGTGTTTATCATGCCATGACGCTATAGCTGTGCTCAAAGAATACCGTAAACATGAACATAACCAGACTAAGCACTCATCCCATTATTCTCAGTGCACAGGAAAGCAATGATCAGAAAAAGCAGAAAATTTAAAACAGTATCTCATTACTGCAGAATTTCTTCACAAAAATGAAAAGGAGACTGCAACCAAAGTAAGGTTCCAAGTGGCTCATTTGTTAGCCAAGCAAGGAAAGCCATTTACTGATAGTGAGTTAATTCAATCATGTTTGATTGCAGCAGCTGAGGAAGTGTGTCCAGAGAATATAAAGCTGTTTAAGACTATTAGTCTTTTTGTAGAAAGAGTTGCTCAAAGAGTTAAGGACATAGGGAGTAGCATTAATAATTAATTTAAAAAACAAGGCAAGGCCAAGTGCTGTGGCTCATGCCTATTATCCTAGCACTTTGGAAGGCCTAGGTGGGAGAATACTTGAGGCCAGGAGTTTGAGACCTGCCTGAGCAACGTAACGAGACCCCCATCTCTACAAAAAACAGAAAAAATTAGCCGAGTGTGGTGACACATGCCTAAAGTCCCAGCCACCCGGGAGGCTAAGGCAAGAGGATCACTTGAGCCCAGGAGTTTGAGGCTGCAGTGAGCTATGATGACACCATTGCACTCTAGCCTGGGCAACAGAGTGAGACTATGTCTTAAAAAAAAAAAAAAGACAAATGATTTTGAATGGTCCCCTTTGCTCTTAATGAGTTGGCAGGTGTTCTGATGCAGCTCAGTTGTTTATTCAAGGAGTCAATGCTGAGTTTGAAGTGACTAAAGAATTAGCCTCTGTGAATGATCTGCATGAAATAACTATTTTCAAAAAGTTGAGAAAATACTAATTTAGCACAACCTGAAGTGGAATCTGCTGAGAAGTGTCACAGCTGATGGTGGTACAAATTTGTGTTGAACAGAAAAAGGTTTAGTTGAACAAACTTACAGACCTCGTGAAAATGTAAGTTATTTAAAGCTTATGGCTGGTTATTCATTATATTATTCATCAAATGGTACTCTGCAGAAAATATTTGGATCTATCATTTGGTATTGAACCAGTATCATCACAATGAACTTCAGTAGCTCTCATAGACTTGACCATCGGTGGTGCTGTGAATTTTTGTCAGAAATAGACACTGAATATCCCGACTTGCCCTACCACTCAGCAATTCAATGGTTTAGAAGTGGCAAAATTTTCTTGTGATTTATTTTAGCTCAGGGCAAAGATTGAAATTTTGCTGAATAAGAACTACCTTAAACCACTATTATCAAACACTGAATGGCTTTGGAAATTAGCTTTTGCTGCAGACCTAATACTATTTTGTAATGAATCCAACCTAAAATTACAAGACAGCGCATCTATGCAAAGCTTACACTGCAGTAAAGTCATTTCTACAACTAATGTGATTTTAATTACACATAACATCAAGCTGCTTTATATATTTCCCATGCTGTCAAAAGTCAAAACAAGAAGCAAGACCTTCATTCCCACACAAATTGGCGGCAGATATATCCAAGTTCCAGCAGTGGTTTTGGACCTCAAAGCAAAGGCAAAGGAGATTTCCAAATTTCAAAATCCTTGTAAATGTGTAATTGAGGAGTTTCTATCTAACCTTGCGCTGGAAGTGATTAATCTGAAATGTAATGATATTGGCTAAAAGGCAAATATCAGGAGAAAAAAATCTAACAGAAATCTATAAATGCCTTCCAAGCAATGAATACATTCAATTAAAATCATACGCGCAGGGTCGTTATCATTATTTGGCAGTACGTATCTGAATACAAAGACGTTTTCAAAGATGAAATACTTAAAATCTCAGTGTGATCAACCTGAACAGCTGAACACATGCAATAGATTTTGCAGGAATCACTAACTTCGAACCTCAACAAAGCAAGATGGTATCCTCCCCGAAAAAGGATTCCCTTTTCATTAGTAGACCTGGATTCCAAAGAGTTATACTCAATTATTATTATGAGTTTTGTCAATAAAGAATTTGTGGAAAATTTTTCTCCCTGATTATGTAAATACCTACATAATAACCTTGATTTGGCCTCGACCCACAAAGCCTAAAATATTTACGAGCTGACTCTTTATTGAAAGTTTGCTGACCTCTGGGTTAGATTACCTTGAACATTCCTACACTTAATTCTAAATCTTCCTGGGCTTAAAATATGCTTTGCCCAGTAAGGAAACAATTGTGTCGTCACAAACAAAATGGAGGTTACCCTATCATTTAATTTGGAGGTTGTCTCCTCAGCTGGCTAAGGCCTTTCATGACCAGGGAGGCTTCTGGCCAGATTATATAACCAGGCAGACAGTTTTCTCAACTGGATCTTGAAATTTTTGGCTCCTAAGCAATCTACATGATTTCTCCTGTTAACTCCTAAGGCCTTTAAACTTGATGAAATCCTGCTTTTTTTCACATACTTTCTAGTACATACTTCTGAATGTTGAAATGATTCCAGATTAAGTTTTGGTTCTCATTCATGGCTCCGTCAGATGTGTGGCCACCATCTCTAAGTCTGTCTCACTTACGCGAACCTTCTCACGCCCTCCCCATGGTCGAGGAAAGACCCCGTTCCCCTGGAGCTGCACAAACACAGCAGCCAATGGCCACATGTTGCCACTGAGCGTGTGAAATGTGCCTCGTCCTCCCAGAGAGGCTCAGAGAGTTTGAGGGGTCTGTTTGCCTCACCCGGCTAGCTATCGCAGGACTGGAATTTAAGCTGGCGTCTCTTCAGTCGAAATGCAGCACTTGGGCCACTCGACTCTAGTCCCCAGGGTCCCTGAGCTTAGCCTTGTGGGGTGTTCACATGTGCTCAGGATCTGGGGGTCGTTGGTGGTGAGGAAGGTATACTGCAACCGGCTCAGCAGGGCTCTGATTGTTAAATATTCAGGAACTTTGTCAGCCCATTGTTAAATGGGTACCTTGAAATCAACCCTGGTGGGTGTATTTTTACTACAGAAATCTGCAGATTTTACAAACCAGGGCCATTCCTCTCACTGCCCCCACAACCAGGAGGGAGAACCACCCAGAGTCCCAGAGCTGCAACTGAGTTTGGAGACACTGGTTGCAGTTGGTCATGGAACTTCAGAGTCCCAAAGGATGTCTGAGACCATGTCTGAGACCATGTAGGCCATCTCCGTATTTCTCGTAAGGAGGCGCTGAGCATCCGAGTGGGGAGACAGCTGGGCACACAGCTGCGGCCAGACCCTGAGCCTCCTGTCCCCCTGTCTCAGGGCTCTGCCCTCTACACCTCTGTTCTCTGCAGCAGTGAGTGACAATAGAGGCCCAGAGTGGGGCAAAGTCTCATTCCAGTTCCCCAAATCCCAAAGCCTGCCACTAAGATAGAGAGATGTGAGTGACCCTTACTCATGAATGAACCCAATAGCACAACCCCAGAAGTCTAGTGGCCTGGCCCAGGGAGTGTTCTCATTTTCCACAGCGAAGCCTCCCAGGTCTGCTCTTCCATGCTCCCTCCAGGGACCTCACCTTGGCTAGATGAGTGGCCAGCTTGTCCCTGGCATCCTTGGTCTCCTTCAGCCCATTCTGGAACGCCGTATCCACCACATCACACTGCTTGCGCAGGTCATTAGCTGTCTGGGACAGGATTCGGTCCACTAGGGCCTTCAGCATCAGGGAGTTGTTCCGCTGCTTGTCAGCCTTCTCCACATTGGTGCTGGAGAAGTCCAACCAGTCTTCTAGACTCACAGAGCTGAAACAGACCCCGTGAGTTCATTCACAGCATTTTGGGGCTAGGGAAGGGGGCGTGGGGAGGGAGAGAAGCTCCTGGAAATGCAATGGGAGTTAGGCCTACCTCCCCCATCAGAAGCACCTAGAATGTTTCCCCATCTCTAGGTAGAGTGAACAGTGGTCTGTCAATAGTACTGTTAATAGCTGTCACTTTGGGTAACCTCCCTGCTCTGTGCCAGACACTGGGCTGGCACCTTACAGACATTATCTCATTTAATCCTCATGACAAGGAAAACTGAGCTCAGAAAAATAAAGTAACTTGGTCTAGATTACAAAGCTAAGGACAATCTAAGCAATCAAAATAAATAATAACAACAGATTATGACATACCCACCATGAGTCCAAATAGATATAAATCAATAAATGAATAAATTACTAGTTCGAAGAAGAACTGTTTTATGTAAGAACATTGATGAACCTCAAAATAATGTTAAGAAACTGGAAACACACACAAAACATACAGTGTATGATGCTATTTAATAAAAAGCAGGCAAAACAAACCTATTAGAAGTCAGGAAAGTAGTTACCTTCAGGACAGAGAGTGGGAGTATTGATACTGATCAGAAGGGGACGGGATGGAAGCTTCTGTGGGGTGGTGGTGATGTTTCCTTTCTTGGCCTGGTTGGTGGTGACATGAGGATTTGGTTCACTCTGTGATTAGAGGCAGCCTCTGGGATGGCCACAGTGATCCCTGCCTCCTGGTCCTCACACCTTTGTGCAATCCCCTCACCTTGAGTATGAACTTACTGGCTCACTTCTCACAAACAGAAGGATGAGGTGTCACTTCAGGGATTAGGGTATAAGAAAGACTGTGGCTTCCGTCTTGGTTTCTCTCTCCCTCTCTCTCTCTCTTTCATTTTCTCTTGGATCACTCCCAATGGGAGAAGCCAGCTACTCTGTCAGGAGACTGACCCATGGGGAGGCTCACGTGGCAAGGAACAGAGGCCCGCCATTACCCACAAGTCAGCCTGGAAGTGGACCCCAGGGGAGCCTTCATGTGGACGGCAGTCCCAGCTGCTGGCTTGACAACAACCTCGAGAGACACCGAGCCTGAGACACCGAGCCTGAGACACCCGGCTAAGCAGCACCTGGTCCCACACCCACCCATAGAAACTGTGAGATAATAAATGTTTATTGCTTTAAGCTGCTAAGTTTGGGGGTCGTTTGTTATACAGCAAAAGGTAACTAACAAAGCTAATTCTTGAACTGTATGCTTATTATTTGTAAACTTTTCTATATATATGTTTTATTTCAAAAATTGGAAAGACTTAGGCTGTGATAGAATGTTAATTGAAAAATGCAAATCAGATGTTACAGAAAAAGTAAATAGTATAATCCCATTTTTGTAAACTACACAAAATCTACTTGTGCGTGTGAGTGCATATACATATGCTTGTGTGCGCATACAGGTAGCACTGGTTATGTCTCAGGGGGTGTAAAAAGGGAAAGAGGAAAATTATTAACTTGCCCCTTACACACTTTTAGATGCCTTTACTTATTAAACACATGAACAAATAAAAGAATAAATGTTAAAGGTTCAAAGGTTTTATATCAGACTTTCTTAAAGCGGGGCCTAACCTGGAGGACCCTGGAGCCCCCGGGCCCTGTGTCAGGCGCTCAGCACTCAGCAGCTGCCTCTGCCCCCAGCCCGCCCCTTCCCAGCTCCCTGCGGCTGCAAGGATGAGTCTCCTTACTCAGGTCCTGCCTGTCTGAGAAGCACTGCAACACTGCCAGTGGGGAGGAGGACCGTAAGGCCCACTCACTTTGGTTCAATTCTCACAACGTTCTCCGAGTATCTGATGTTTGGGGAGTTGTTGTTGAGTGAGAAGCAGACATCATCGATAGTCAAGGCCACAAACTTGTCCTTCAAATCCTTTTCAAGATTGTACTTGGCAGAGCGGTTCAGCCTAAAGGGAGAAGGTAAACTGGGTTTCTCCCTCTGGAATGCCCAGGTGGCACCTATGGGTTCTGGGAGACCCTGAAAACAGAGCTGAAGCTAGGTATTGTGCAGGATGGTGGCACTTTGTCCCCACGCTTCCCCTCACCCAACACACACACACACACACACACACACACACACACACACACCATTCGATGCTTGGTGACAAGTCGGCATAACCAAACCTGGACCTCGAGATCCTCCCTCCCCTTGCACTGTGACATTTCCCGATGTCACCACCGTGGCATGCTGGATGTGAGGGGTCAGCCCTGGTAGCAGTGGGCTCCCACCTCCTCCAGTTTATAATTGGGGTGAAATCCAGCCCCAGCCCCAGCCCCCACTGGAGGAGCACTGCCATGTGCTGCCTCTTCGCAGAATTCCCGGCGGGGAGGTGGAGGGCAGGCCGAGCGCCACACCTGATCTGCTCGGTAGCCTCCTCCAAGGTGCGGGTCAGCAGCGCCACCACGCCCCGGATGATCTCCGCCTCCTTCATCAGCTCCTGCTCTACTTCGTCGTGCACCAGGTCGATCCCGACGCGCTTCTCCCTGGCCGGGGACAGGCGGCAGGTCAGCCGACACGTGCGGGAAGGCCACTCGGTGTTGGCCAACGTCCGGACATTGACACTGTCTGGACAACCGATTCGAGTTCCCCATCTGCCTGATGACGCGGTGGGTGACGGATATTAGCTGGTGTCTATGTGACTTCAAAATAACCAAACTCAATGAAGAAAAATAGATTGGTGACTCGTCACCCAGTCCAAAAAATGCCAAATGACGTCTTTCTCCTTATTTGCCCATTAGTTCTGCAGTCTATTTCTTTTTACTTATTCATTGGAAACACTGTCTTTTGACTTAGAATTTCAAAGACATATGTGTCCTTCCTTGATCCTAGTCCTGCTTTTAGACAAGGAATTGAATCCCCAGAAAGATATTTTATTATAATAATAATAGCTAGTAATAATAATGACACCAATATTATTATATATTATCTCCACCACTGAGCACTTACTCTGTGACAGGCTTTGTACTGGGCTGTTTATATAAATATTCTCACTTAACCCTTTCAATACAGATAAGGAAATCGAGTTTCAGAGAGACTAAGTAACCTACCCAGTGTCATAGAACTGGGTATTACACTTCCTTTTAACCATGATGCTATACAACTTCCAGAACTGAGCCCACTGCCTGATATTTTGTTCTTTCCTACCCTGCATGCCAGTGCTTGGGAGGAAGGCTTCCCTACTCACTAGCTGTGTGGACTTGGGCATGTTATATCATTTATCTGTGCCTTGATTTCTGTTTTCATGAAATCGGGGTAATTATCAATACTTCATAGGATTGTGGCAAAGTACAAATGAGATATACAAGCATACAGTACAGTACCTGGCACATAGTATATGCTCAATAAATTTAGCAATCTCTACATTATAATCACCCGTAAGCTTACACTTGAGCCAACTAGGTGTTGGCCTCCTTGACCAGCTGCCACTTTCCTTTGCCTCACACTCTCTAAAGCTGGCTGGGGAGACTGCTGGCTGCCACAGAGGGTATTGGCTAAGCTTGTGATGGGAATAGGGCTTTCCAGGAATACAGAGGCACGGTGCATTTGGGAAACTTCCAGCAGCTCAGCACACGTAAGCACATCCCACTATTGGGGATGAGATATGGACCCGGAGAGGTCATGGGTGTCCCATTGTGATGAACCCTGTTTGCTAAGCTAAGAAGCTTGAACTTTATCTTGAAGCTATTGGGGTTATAATTAAAGGATTTAAGCATGGGGGGACCTGTGAAAATCCATATTTGGAAACGTTCACTCGACAGCCAGTGTGGAAGGTGCACTGGGTTGGAGGGGGCTATGCTGGCAGCAAGGAGACCTGTTAGGGGGCTCCAGCTAGGGCTGTGATAGAGAACAGGTCTGGAAACCAGCATCACCCCAGAGTAGAGAGGATCATCCTACTCAATGGATTTATAGGAGGAAAATAATAATAAAAAGGCATGTTCGTAGAGTGCTGTCTGGATTGCAAAGTGCTTCTGTGTATCAGAGAAGAATTACTATCCCCCAGGAGCTGTCCTGTCTGGTCTCACCTTCTTCCTTGGCAATAGAGCACCTGATTTTTTTTAGCTGAGTACCTGGCTGCTCAAAATAAAGATAACCACTTCCCAGCTTCTATTGGTGTGGCATGTGATTAAGTTATGGTCAATGGGATGCCAAGCAGAAATGGTGAATGCCAAACCCCACTTATTCTTACTTGCTGGAATGTAGACGTAATGGCTGGAGCTCCAACCACCATCTTAAATCACGAGATAATCTTGGGAGTAACAGCCACATGCAGTGGAGCAACAAGATAGAAAAAGCCCAGAACCCTAAAACTGTGGCCCACCATCCCAACTCTAAACTGATTTTCTCTAGACTCCTTCAGTGTGAGAGAGAAAGTACTTTAAGTTTAATGTTATTTTGCGGGTTTCCGATACGCACAGCAAAACCTAGTCCTAACTTATATTTACGTTGAGTCAGCCAAGAGCGGAGTTTGGACATGAACCAGTCCAGTGCTCCTTCTGCTGCTCAGCACCCTGGGCATGCCAGGATAACTTCAGGCTCTGAAAGAACACAGCTCGTTCGCCACGTTCTAACCCACCATCTCGCACAGCCAGCTTCTCCTACCCAACACCTCATTTCTCGCAACAGATGATTCATTCGGGGAACCTTCCCTCCTACCTGTATGCCAGGCACGTCTCAGTGATGTGCAAGGGCTCTTTAAAGCTCTCCAGGGCCTTTTCCAATCTGGTCTTATATGTGAGTAGATCCTCGGTCTCATACACAAGCTGCTCAAGTTTGTCATCTAACTCCTTCTTCCAGAACCTGACTTCCTCAAGTCTCTGTTCTGAAGCACACAGACAAGTTATGCCAGGATTAATCTACTCCCAATGTAGCCTGCTTTTGATTAGAAACTTGAGGACTGGTGTAAAACTATGGGAGATATTTCTGTTCTTCTCAGAGCTGTGCCACTTAGGGCATCTTTTCATCTTTTTAAACGTTTACTAACAAAAAGGAAGGAAAGAAGATATATTTCTTCTTATATTCAATATCAAATTTATCATTCTACACTCAACTCTAATTCTTCGATGCCCAACTGGTTTCGATAACTTTTAATTTTATTAAAGATATAGATGTGTGTTGTTTGAAATGTCAAATAGTATTACGAAGTATTACAATTCTCTGACCCATTCTTACCCACCCCCACCTTCTGGGTGCAACCATCTTAAACACTTTTATTATATCTTATGGCATTTGGTTATGCCAGTATTTATTCATTATCGGTGTTGATATTATCTATTGATTTCCGATGATGAAAGATAATGATTTGTTCTTAACCAACTCGCATAACATACTCTGTTCCTTCCATCTTCCAATATAGTTATATCACCATTTTGTTAAGTTTTCGATTAGCGATAATCATGCCTCAGATAAACCTCATTGGCTACGATACTGCCACTGCGCAAAGCTTACCATTTTGTTAAGTAATAAATAAACTTATTGTTTATTTATGTTTTATAAATATGTAAATGTTATTTATACCTGAGCCATACAGTACACTGTGATAAATTTCTTATATAATTTTCTGTCTTTTGGAGGGGTTAATAATTGCATTTTTTGTTTTACTTTCTTTTTTAATAATCATTAAAGCAAAATTATTAAACATTATAAGTAAAAGACAGCTGATTACAGTAGGAAAAGTATATAATATAGAATGAATTCAGAATGAGTTGTTCAGTATTTGAATCTTAAAGTCATAAGTTATATAACGTACTGGTTATAACGTAAAGTTATAACGTAAAGTTATAACTTAAAGTTATAAGTTATATAACGCACTGGTTATATAAATGTTGGTTTCCTCTTCTGTAAAATGACTCATTTATTTATTCGTTCATTCATTTAAAGTAAATTTTATTGTGTATACTTGAGGTTCACAGCATGATGTTATGGGAGAGTAAAATGGTTACTATAGTGATTGCTTCGCTTTCTCTACATTACTAACTTTTCCTCAAACTTTCTGACACAACTATGTATATCTACTCAATATATTCCAACACACTGAGTAATCTATCAATTTTGTTTCTCTCCTAGAGCGACTTTCTCATCCTGCTCCGGTCTGGATGGGTTGCTCTCTAGTTTGCTGCAAGGCTGTCGTCCCATGACTTTGCTTCCAGGAATCCCCTCCACCCTTCTCACGTGTCGCAGTCCTATTTCCTGGATTGCATTTCTTCCTCTTTCTTGATTTACTTCTTCAATGTGCTGAAGCACATCCTTCAGGAACTTCCTAAGAAATGGATGCATATGCAGTAAAACTTCTGAAAACTTTCAAGTCTGAAAATGCCTTTATTCTACCCTCACCATTTGCTTATATTTGACTGTGTTCTGAGTTATATGTTGCACATCTTTCTCATTTAGAATTTTGATGGCATCATTCCATTTCCTCCTAGTTTCCAGAGTTTCTATTGCGAGGTTTAATGCCATTCTGACTCCTGATTCTTTGTGCGTGACCTGTTTTTCCCACTCTGAAAACTATTAGAAATTCCCTATTTTCCTAGTGCTCTGAAATTTAACACTGGTGTCAACTTTATTTAATTATTGTGCCAGACACCAGATATGCCCTTTTAGTCTGAAAACTTAGGTCCTTTGGTTCTAGGAAATTTTCTCGTGTTCTTTCACAGATGATTTCTCCGTTTTCTCTGTGCTTTTTCTGGAATTCCTATTAGTTACTGAGCCTTCCATGATCTTCTAATTTTCTTATCTTTTATCTCCAGTTATCTATTTCTTTGTCTTTCTTCTTCTTCTTCTTTCTGGAGATTCTTCAACTTTCTCTTTCAACGCTTCTTCTGATTTTTAAGATTTTTCTGCTCTCATATTTTTAATTTCTAAGAACTCTTGTTTTCCAAATGTTTTCTTTTTAAGGACTCCTCTGCTTGTTCCATGGATGCAGTATCTTCTCTAAATTCTCTAAGGGTCTGATAGTGCATTTTTTTCTTTCACTCTATGCACTGTTTCCTGAGTTTCCGTGTGTTTGATTATTTGTTCGTTTTGGTGTCTGCCGCATTAGAGACTTTCTTCAAACGTCTGGTGATCCTCACCTGATTTAAGAATGAGATGCTAAAATACTACCTGGGAGCTCTGTCTGCAGGGACAGTGCTTGTCAACCAGAGGTGTCATTGTATAGAGTGATCAGGCAGGGCCCAGGCAACTCACTGGAGAATACCCAAATGTTAATATCTACAGATCTTTCCTTTCGGACCAGTTAATTTCTCCATGGAGAAATCTTCTAATCTCCTGTCTGAGGGTAGAAGCCTGCCTACCAGTGTCCTGGGAACCAACTGGAAGAATTACTATTCACTAAGTAGACCGTCACTGAGTCCTTTAACCTTTAACCTTCTGCTGGGGTGAGGGAGAGCTAGAATGGAAAGGGGCCTCTTTATAAAGACTTTCAGTCAATCTTGTTTCTGGTCTTTCCTTAACCTCCAGCTTTGGAAGTAACTGGATGCATCCCATTTTGAACACTGCAGGTTTCTGCAGAGTGAATCGGCTAGCTTCTTCTTGCTGTCTTCTACCCAGCTTGACTTTCTGCAGTCCCTGGTGTGTTACCACTGGATCTTTGCTTGCTAAAATCTTGTTTTCACCATTTGTTTACTGTTGCTTCTTCCCCAACACTCTCTCTCCCTCTCTCTCTCCCCCTCTACCCCATCCTTGATAGTTTTCATTAATCCTTTACTGCTATTGTGTTGGAATTCTAAAAAGCAGAGAAGACAAATGCATGCATTTGATCCACCATGGAAACTGAAGCCTCCCCACTCACACTTTGTAAATGACTTCTACCCTCACCTTGCATCCTCCACTTTCCTACTGGACCTGTTATCTCAAAAGTCACCAATAATCCTCAAGTCACCAGTCCAAATTCATTTTTGTTCGGCTCTCAGCCTCCTTGACATTTAGACAACCATTGATGCAATAGAAGACATTCTCCCCCATGAAACCCTTATCTTTTGTATTTCATGACCTTGGTCTCATCTTTTGGTTCTTCTACCTGAACTTTTATTCCCCAACTCTTCTCTTGATCCTCTTCATCCTATGCACTCTTTTCTTCTCTTCTAATACATTCCTTGAGTAATCTAATCTATACATATGGCTCCTATTACATCTTTATATGTTGACTCCCAGATTTCTATCTCGACCTCTTAAATTCTAACTGGCTACCTACTGAACTGAGCCTCCCAAGTTCAAGGTCTTCCTCAGGCTTGGTCCAGACCCATCTCTCATCTCCATCATGCTGTTCCCCATCATGTACTCTACACATCAACTTGGACATCTACTCAATCCCCCTAAATGTCACATTCATCCTGCCTTCATCATTTTGTCCAAGCTATTTCCTTGTCTTCTGTTGTTAAAATTTATTTATAAATCCAGCATGCTTATTATTGAGCACCTCTTCTCTCCATCTTTATAGCCAATGTCTTAGTCCAGGCTAAAACTTCATGATAATTTTAGTTACCTGTCTTTTTACTTATGTTTTGTCTCTCTTGCATACTAGAATGTGTCTGTCTTCTTCCACTTTACACTCCTAAGCATCTAGCACAGTGTCAGACTTATCTGATGGACAGATGGGTGGATAGATGAATGAATTAACCCTAGTCCCAATAAACAGGATAAGGAACTACAGAAGGAGAAGTAACTTTTGAGGGAAAGCAAGGAGTTCATCTTGGGATATATTTATTCTGAAGTGCCTGAAGGAATATAGGTGGAAATATATAGCAAGTAGTTCTCTATTTCCATTAAAAGTTCTCATGAAAAGTTAGAGCTGAACATTTCTACTTGCAAAACAATAGCATGAAGAGGATAGTGATAAAATTTCTAATGAGGTCATCAGGAGAGAAAGTATAGAAGGAAGAGAAGAAAAAGCTAAGAGGGCCAAGACCAAAACACCAGGGAACACCAATAAGGGATGAATGGGAAAAAGAAGCATCACTATGGAGAAGAGGAGGAAATGGCCAAAGAGGAAGGAAATGAACCAGGAGAAACTTGTGCCATAGAATTCCAAAAGCATCCAATATTACAGAGCAGGTCAAGTTGGAGGAAGACTAAGTGGATTGGGAAGTTGGGAAGTCATTGGATAAGACCAGTTGGAAGTGATTTGCCCCCTCCTCCAATCTGGCAGTGCTTTATTGGTGCCACTCGTGGGATGGATCACACCACACCCCAGGTATCTGTGTACCTGACTCATCTCTACTTTCAGATGACAGGTTTCCCAAGGGCAAGCACCCGTCTGATATGTCTATATCATCAGCACTAGCACAGGAACTTGCCGTAAGTTATGTTTAACTTTTTATTGAAATATCATAAACCTACAGAAAAGTGCACATATCATAAAAGCCAATGAATTTTCACAGTGGACACACCCATGTAACCAATACCCAACTCAAGAAGTAGAACATTCCCAGCATCCCAGAAGGTCTCTCATGACCCCTTTCAGTTCCTCTCCTTCCACACATCAATGCTGACTTCTTACATTACAGATGAAGTTTTCCTTTTTCCTGTTTCACTTTATATAAATGGAATAATATGGTATATATTCACTCAGCATCTTACTAAGTTTGAAAGATTCATCCGTAGAGTTACATGTAGCTATAGATCAGTCATTGTCTTTGCTGTATTTATCCATTCTACTGTGGATGTGGGTGGTTCCTAGTTTGGGACTTATTACAAATGGCATTCCTTTGGACATTGCACCATGTATCTTTGGTAAACATATACATGAATTCCTTCTGAGTGTATACCTAAAAGTGGGATAGCTAGGTAAAAGGCTATGCATATCTTCAACTATAGGAAATGCTGACAAAGGTTTTCAAAGTGGTGACTCCAATTTATACTTCCACCAGCAGGGTATGAGAGTTCCAGTTGCTCTCTCCAACTCTTGATATTGTTTCTTTTTCTTCCCCCCTCCCCCCCTTTCTTCTTGTTCTCCTCCTTCTTCTTCTTTTTCATTTTCACCATTCTGGTGGGTAATGGCATCTCAACTCTGATTTTAATTTATATGTCCCTGATGACTAATGAAATTAGAACCTCTTCATATGTTCATCGACTGTTTGAATTTCTTCTCTTGTAAGGTGTCTGTCGAGTTTTTGCCCATTTTTTATTGTATTATCTGCCTTTTTCTTTTTTATTCTTAAAAGTTCTTTATATATTCTAGATAAGAATCCTTTGTCAGATATATATATGTATATATATAGTGAATATCTTCTCCCACTCTGTGCATTGCTTTTTCAGCCTTTTAATGGAGTCTTTTTGATAAATAAAAGCTCCTCATTTTAATATAGTCCAATTTATTATTTTTTCTTTTATGCTTGGTTCTTTTGGGTCCTGCTTAAAAATAAGGAATCTTGCCTTCTCCAAGTCATAAAAATCTTTCCCTCTAAAAGTTGTACTGTTTTACTTTCCCCTTTACATGATTTTTTCATGTATGATATGAGATAGGGATTGGGATATAATTTTTTCCATATGAATATCCAATTAGCCAATTTATCAGAAAGGCTATCGTTTTCCCATTACATTGCCGTATTGCTCTTGCCATAAATCAGACAAATGTATAGGTATGGGTTCACTTCTGGACTCCATTATGTTTCATTGGTCAATTTGTCTATCCTCACTTAACTTGCATGACTTAATTACCATAGCTTTAGCATAGGTCTTAGAATCTCCAGTGAAAGTCTTCCAGCTGTGTTCTTCAAGATGGTCATGCCTAGTCTTGACCCTTTGCATTTCCATATGAATTTTAGAAGCAGTTTGCCAATTTCACCAGAAAACCTGCTGGAGTTTCATTAGCATTGTATTGAACTATAGATTACCTGGGGCAGGGGGAAATTGACACTTTTAAATACTGAGTTTTCCTCCATTAACTAATATATCCTTGCATTTATGTAGAACTTCTTTAACTTCTTGCAATAATGGTTTGTAGTTTTCAGTGTAGAACTATTGCCCATCTTTTGTTAGATTTATACCTAGGTATTTAAATGAATGTTTTTCAATGCCATTATAAATGGCTAATTTTTTAAATGATTCAATGAATCAATGAAGTTAAGGTTCAGACCTTGACAACATTTTCCCCGTGCCCACTGAAACACAAGTGTTGTGAACAATGAATGGTGCATCCTCATTTTTAACATCTACCTATTTGCACAGTTATTTAGAACAGGCCTATCTCTAGGCTGGTAAGCATCAACCATCAGGAGAGCCTAACATCTAACATAGCTGGCCTGAATCAAGCTCTAGTTTATTAGAGGTCAAAACACTAGCAGTCCTCAGATCACATTTTATCACTTGATGTGTTTATTCAGCTGGCCCAGTTTATTTTAAAAGTGAGTAAATTCCAGCTTTCCAGATTTTCTTGAAAAAAAATCAGACAATCAGGCAACACTGGGCCCATATTTTCTCTTGGAAGTAATGGCTTGAAATTGAGTAGCAGCTGCCTCCTTTGATGGGACACATGTTCTCCAGGTCCCCAAAGCCCCCATCACTCTCTATTGTCTTACATCCAAGCCCGATGTTACCTCCTTGGCCCTGATAGATATTTAGGCTTGTGACCTCTGGTTTATCACTTTTTGGTGTTTGAGAGATGTTGTTTGTTTGGTTTGGTTTATATTTATTTTTGTTTTTGCTTATTTACAGGCGCCACCTTTAAATGCTATTTTTAAGTGTGGATTGTCAAGAGAATAATAACTCTTCCTTTAAGACCCAGCTCAAATGTTCCTCTCTAAGAAAACTTTCCCAATTCTCCTGTGCCTACCACACCCCTGCCTTGTTCCTCTTACGCCAGCACCTATCTGCGTATGCAGTTGTCCCTTGGTATTTTGCAGGGGATTGGTTCCAGGGCTCCCTCCATATCAAAATCTGCAAATGCTCAAGCCCCTTATATAAAATGGCTTAATATTTTCATATAACCTATGCTTATCCTCCTGTATACTTTAAATCATCTCTAGATTACTTATTATACCTAATACAATGTAAATGTTATATAAATAATTGTCATACTGTATTTTTTACTTGTATTATTTTTGGGGTTTTTTTCCAAAATATTTTTGATCTGTGGTTGGTCGAATCTGTGGATATGGAAGACCGACTGTATTCTGATTATTAATTTTTGTACCTATCTCTTCTTCAAGCCAGAAGCCCCTAAAATGTAGAGACTCTGATCATTCCCTGGAATATTCCCAGTGCATAGTCTATAAATGCTCTTAGATGCTCAATAAATGTGTATAAAATCAAAGAATGAATGCATGTTAGATGGCTGAAAATCAGACTGCGTTACTGTGTGTCTATCTTGTCAGTGAACCTAAACATAGAACCTAGAGAATACACGTTTTTTTCCCTAATATTTTGAGACTAATACATTGCCACGCCTGAACATGACACTATAGCTAAACCTCAACAGCCTCATCCAAACATGCTCACAAATATTCCAAGCACGTTGCCTTACCTAGTTTCTTGTTCACATCACTTTGAGATTTTCTTGTGGTCTTTTCAATTTCATTCACAAGCCTCTGGCTTTCTGCCACCAGGCGTTCGGATCGGGACCTTTGGGCCTCTGCTCTGTGGTACTGGCTCTTGTTAGCAATGTGCCATTCCAAGGGCAGGAACTTGGGTGGAGATTGTAGTAGTTTAGCCATTAGAGGTTTCCAAAGTCCTGATCAAAGGCAGACTTTTTTTTAGACTAAATGAAAACGGTTTGTCCTTTTTTCATGTCAATTTTTATTAATGTGACATACATACCAAAAAGTGTAAAAGTCATAATCTGTACACAAAATGAACACATCTGTGTAGCCAGCACCCAGATCAAGAAACAAACATTACCAGGATCTCAAACCTCTTCGCAGTCACGAGTCTCCACTTCAAGCCCTGCAGGCTAACCACTGTCTTGACTTTTAACACTACAAATTAGTTTTGCTGTTTTTGAACTTAAAACACATGAAACCATACAGCATGTATTCTTTTGTATCTGATTTATTTCACTCAACATTGTTTGGAAGATTCATCCATATTGTTCATACATTTGTAGTTTGTTCATTCTCATGGCTGTGTAGTGTGCCATTATATAAACATACCAAAATTTAGCTGTCTTTGTTACCGTTTATTAGTATTTGGGTTGTTTCCACTTTAGGGCTATAACGCGAATATTATGACTATTCTCATACATGTCTTTTGGTAAAAACATGTATGCATTCTTATGATTCATTAGAATCGCTGGGTCATAAGGTGGTGTTCTGCCAAACAGATGAACCCAGACATGTTTTCTTAAAAAATGAACAAATGTGACATGTGTAAATCGACAAGTGGGTATTGAGCCTATTCAAAAGAATCTAAAAGCTTCCCAGGACAGAGAACAGAACAGAAAGAACACATGAGAATTCAGCTGGCACAGGCAGGCAGCAACAGAAAGACTAAAATTTACCTCCTTCATCTGCACACATCTCTGAACGACTGCTGAGAACTGCAGTCCTCAGATGGGCCCATCCCTACCCAAAAATCTGAGCCCCTGCCCCTGGGGGCCTCTGGATCTCTGAAGCCTTCACACACACAAGGATAGAGCCAGCTGCAAAGCTTGACCGACGGAGCACGTCAGCCCACCCAGTGCTCCCAGACGACACGGGGTTTCCCCACTTCTTCCTAGTCCAGTCCCTCCTACAGCCTCTCCCAGGTTTGTCTGAGGATGGGTCCCAAAATTTAACCCCAGAGAGGTGGGGACCTAAGTTAGGGCCGACCTCAACCAGCACAAAGCCGTGGGTAGGGCGGAGGGCTGCGGCTATGAGTCAGTGGGGTAGGGCCAGGGTTTACTTACCTCAGCGCCACAAAGAAGTCTACACAAGCTCGGGATGGGAGCCTCCTTACCCTAACTGGAGCTCCCGGCTCCGGCAGGACAGTGAGGTAAACAGCGCGGTCTCCGTGGCAACGAGTGACGCGTCGCCAGGGAAAAGGTGGCGGGTTCCGCCGCGTGCAGTGTTGCCAAAGTCTCTGCGCAGGCGCGAATTCTGCGGATCTGAGCACCGGAGACAGATCCAGTGATGTGGCGCGCCAGCAGTAGCGCCAGGTGTTCGACCATCTCAACCCACCACGAAGACGCGGGCACCAAGCAGGAAACAGCGGCCAAAGCCTGGGGCTGGGAGTCAGGAGACCCGCATCTAGCGCTGGCTCTGCCGCGGGCTGGATCACCTCGAACCTCGCTGACCCCGCTGGGTCTCGGGCTCCCCAGGTGTACGGTGGGGTTGGGCTGGGTGAGGCCTTCAGGGCGTGGCAGCCGCAGGCGGACCCAGGACCACCAAGCCAGAGACCCGACGCTGCAAGTGGCGGAGGCGCGAGGGGCTCCTGGGGTTGTCGCAGCCGGGAGGGGTAAGAAGCAGGAGCCGCGGAGCGGGGCGGGAGGCGGAGAGGGGGGCGCCCGGCGCGAGCGCAGCCGCAGGTATAGGATCCCAGGGGAGCGCTCTGCAGCCCGCGGCCGGGGCCGGCCCTCGACGGACAGCCCACAGGTGGGAGCTGGGAGACGGACGTCAAGTCCGCCCACTCTGGCCTCAGTTTCTCCATCTATGAAATGAGCGGATTGGAGCTTTCAAAGGAATACCGTGCTTGGAATATGCTCTTTATGGTTGTAGCACACTGGTAAAGCACCAATATGTATGAAGTAAAGAAATTACACGGGGGGACGGGGAGGTAAATACGGATAGGAAAAACTGACTGGGTCCTCGTCTACACATCCCAAAACACAGAAAATAGGTATCCAAATCTTCCGTCCATATGGTAAACACTCTCACTAGCCCCTTCAACCAATCAGAGGAGGTCCTACCTCGTCCCCGCCCCCTAAGTATCGCGAGTCTTTGCGAGCTCCCAGAGACTCTTGAGGCGTGATGAATATTAAACACGCCGCCTACCCAGTGGCAGGCGGAGGGGCTGCTTTGCATATTCATGTTCCCCACCCCTCGGAGGAGAGTTGATTAAGGAGCGGCGTTGGCCTGCCCCGCCCCGGAAGAGGCTCACCTCGTGGTTCTCGGTTGGTGTTTCCCGCGTGGGCCCGGGTTCCCCACCGTGGGTGAGCGAGTCTGGAGTTCCCCGCCGCTTCCCAGCCTTGGCACTGCAATTCCGGGACACCCGAAAGAGGTCGTCCCAGCCCCTGTCCGTGCGGGCCTGGCGGGCCCGCAAAGGAGGATGTCTGGCTCCCACCGGCGCGGCAGCCGGAGCGCTGGGTGGGCAGAACGTAGTGTGGGCTTCCGGGGAGATGCGCGCTGGCCGGGCGTCCTCTCAGGTTGGGCGAGAAGAAGGCGGCATGCTGGGTCTGTCGGAGCCGCCGTCCTGATGGAGCGAGCCAGCCCTGCGTGGCCTCTGCGGTTTCCTGAGGAAACCTTGGAGAGCCAGACCTGGAGGTTGCGCTCCAGTTCACAGAAGGGGCAGTTTCTTGGAAAGGTTGGAAACATGATAGCACTGGCAAAATTTGCTACACACACACACACACATACACACACATATATAATGGTCATAGGTCGCCATTGCATTTTGCATCAGTATACAAATTTACTCCTCTCGCCACCTCCACGGGATGGAAGGGAATAGAAAACCACGAACCTCTCACCTAACAGCTGACCCTGGGACTTTGGTTTCATGCCATGCCTCCTCTGCTGGTGTTCTGCCCTTTGAAAGGCCTGTACTTGGATAGTGTTGCATTTCTTGACGTGCTTTTAAAAAACCAAACCTCTCCTCCAGCTATTTCGCTGTTTATTATGGAGTTTAAGTGTAATTGCAAGTAATTGAAAATATGTTTAAAAGAAAAATCTTATTTTGCACACACAACATACGCAGGCCAGCAAAGGAATGAGTCCAGCAGGGGAAATGTGGAACAGCTTATTATCAGTAATTTACTCAGCGTATGTCTGGCACCAGTATATGAGTAGGAAATAATGAAATTTCAAGCAGATATCCAGCACAAGGCTTATAATTTACTAAATAAATGAGCATACAGCCAAAGCTTTTATTCAAAGTAGAAATACTCAAAGTATATTTCAACTTTAAGTGATTTTCAGATTTTTGTTGTTTGAAATAAAGTTAACTTTATTTCAAACTTCAGCCATTCTATACCACCTTCTTGATTTTTGACATATCCTTGTACCACCTGTAAAATTACTTTGATGTTTTTCTTCAAATACACTCATTTTAGATGTAAGCATATTTATTTTAAAAGGAGACTTTACACCATGACCATAAATGGAAAACTAGTATCACCTATGAGAGAGCAGCCATAAAAATAAAGTGAAACAAAACAATATAAAGTTTAATGTCGATTGAAAACAATGAGATAAAAGTAATGATAAATCTAACGTATCTTTTTTTTTTTTTTTTTTAAGAGACAGAGTCTCACTCTGTCCCCCAGGCTGGAGTGCAATGGCATGATCACAGCTCACTGCAGCCTCCAACTCCTGGGCTCAAGTGACCCTCCTGCCTCAGCCTCCCAAGTAACTGGGACTACACTACCACACTTAGCTAATTTTTAAATTTTCTGTGGAGACAGGATCTCACTATGTTTCCCAGGCTGGTCTCAAACTCCTAGGCTCAAGCGATCCTCCCACCTTTGCCTCCCAAAGTGCTGGGATTACAGATGTGAGCCACTACATCCAGCCTATTGCTTTAAAATTCACATCTGAAAGCAAGTTCTTCAGTAAGAAAAATGGACCTGTTTATAATAAATAGACATTTGGCTTGATGTTGTTAAAGACCACTTGTTTTTTAATTTTGGTGTTTATCATCAATAGAAATCTCAACCCACTAGTAAACATATTTAGAAAGATTAAAAGATATACCTACTCCCCAAAACTGATGACTTTTGTCCAGTTGGGAACAGGGAAGGAGAGAACCAGATAAGGTGAACCCCAGAAGTCTCTAGGAAAAAGTCCTTTAATTATCAGGCCTCACCTCTTGACGCTTCCGCCCTGGAATTGGGCGTCAAAATCAGAGAACCAAGCTGATCATTTATTTAAACTACAATGAGTTTCCTTCAGAGTTTGTATAGGTCTCTTTCCTGAAATGGCCTCTTCCTGTGGGGGAGGCCTGAATGGGAAACTCTGAGGGCAGGTGGGGGAGGAGGCCTTCAGGCAAACCCCCAAAAGTCACTCCGCATCCACTAAGAGGTAGAAAATAATGGGAGAGAAATTAAGTCAGAGAGGATAGCTCTAGGAGATTTAATATTTGTCAAGTAGGACTTCCAGAAGGAAAGCAAAAAATAGAGAATGGCAAAACAACAATGAAGGGAGGAAAGAGAGAGAGAGAGAGAACTTAAACTGAAGACTCAAGTCTTTAGATTGAAAGACTTACCTGAAATTCTCACACACACACACACACACACACACACACACACACCTTACATGTAGTCATGCCTCAGTATCCACGGGGGATTGGTTCCAGGACTCCCCACAGACACCAAAATCTGCAGATGCTCAAGTCGCTGATATAAAATGGCATAGTATTTGCATATAACCTACACACATCCTCCTGTATACTTTAAATCATCTCTGGATTACTTACAATACCAAATATGATGCCTACACATCACTTCATTAATATGGATTCAATATAGTACTTGGTGTGCAACAGATTCAATTTTTGGCTTTTGGGAACTTTATGGAATTTTTTTTCCAAATATGTTCAATATTCATTTGGTTGAATTCCCCAGACGTGGAACTGGCAGATATGGATGGCCAACTGTTACACATCTATACCTCTTCTGGTGGAATTTCTTAATTCAAAGAATAAGGAGAAAAAGAATGAATAAGTATCAAGCTTTTCGTCCCTAACACAGGTTGCTAGAAATGATACTAGAATAATGTCTTCAAAATTCTAGAGAAAACTATTTCAAATCTGGAATTCTAGAACCAAACAGAACATCTCATGTATGAGAGCAAAATAAAGATTTTGTTTTTTGGACATGCTGGTACTCAAAAAGTTGAGCATACACTCTTTTTGGAAAAAAAAAAATTACTAAAGCAAAAGTGAAAAATCTGGAAAGAGGAAAACACTGGATATAAGGAAACGTAGAACTAGCACAGCCGTATGATGAAAAGAAACCTCAGGCTGGGCGTGGTGGCTCACACCTGTAATCCTGGCACTCTGGGAGGCCGATGTGGGAGGATCATTTGAGCTCAGGAGTTTAAGACCAGCCTGAGCAAGAGTGAGATCCTACTAAAAAAAAAAGAAATTGAAAAATTAGCCAGGTGCAGTGCCTGTAGCACTGTGCTTATAGTCCCAGCTACTCAGAAGGCTGAGTCAGGAGGATCACTTGAGCCCAGGAGTTTGAGGTTACAGTGAGCTTTGAGGACACCACTGTACTCTAGCCATAGCAACAGAGCAAGACTCTGTCTCAAAAAAAAGAAAAAAAAAAAAGAATGAAACATCAGTATAATAGCTATACAACTGGAAAGCAATCAGTCCAAATTACAACTGAAAGTCAGTAGAGTTCTTGAAGGATATCTTTAAGAAGAATTACACAAACTGTATGATTCATAACCCAGAAGTATAACTGCCTGGTGAGATGAAATTATATGTCTCTTCCAAATAATAAAAAGACAGACAAATAGAAATTCTGAGAAAATTAAAATGTTGCACAAGAAAGTTTTAAGTATGAAGAAAATTAAATTTTGGTGTCTGTCATTTTTAGAGCAATATATGGAATATAAGAGATGGTGCCAAATGACATCACCCCCCTCATGAAAGCATCACTGATCATCCCAGCTGAACTCATTCATTGATTCATTCAACAAAGATTCATGAACCATTCTCTGAACTCATTCTTTGAATTCACTCATTCATAATTTGTCCAAATATTTATTGAACATCTATTAAGTACCAGGGCCTGTGCTAGACACTGACGATAGATGATGAGACAGTCTCTGCCTTCTGTGGGGTTTGCAAATACACATGCTATTTGACATAATGATTCCATTCCACATCTAGGGATTTATAATATAGATACATCTGCACATGGGCAAGATGATGCACTAGATGTAAAAGATTATTCCTTGTAAAATCGTTCTTAATAGAAAAAGATTTAAAATAACCCAAATGTTCTCCAAGAGGAGACTGAATAAATTATGAAACTGTCATAGAGAATATTTTTCAGCTGCAAAATATATAATTAGGAATCTTTTTATATTTCTTTGCTATGGAGTGATCACCAAAACATATTAAATTAAAAAAAGTAAGATACAGAGGAATATATGTCATATTCCACCATTGTTGTGATAGGAAAAGGTAAAATGTAATCGTTTGTGAACCCATTGAATTTCTCTAGAAAGATGCATAAGAAACTGATAATTCTCCTTGCCCTGGAACAGATCTGCACGGCTGGGAAAGGAGACTTCACCGAATACTTCTCTACCTTTTGAGAGTTGTACGGTATATTATCTCTGTTCAAAAATACAATTTGAAAATGCAAACACTCTTTATGATAATAAATTATTATTTAAGTAAATAGGACACAAATAGGACGGCCAAGAGAAGAGCAGAAGGTCTGGAAAGAGTCGAGGCAGAGCTAAATTGTCATTTTGGCACCAAAGGATCTCTGGCGGATGGGAAGGGAGGTAGCGGGGTGCAGTGGACGGCACGCTTAGCCGGGGGCCTGAAGACTGGCTTCCAGCCTGGAGCCTACCACGTATCAACCTCGGTTTTCTTATCCACTATATTATCTGCCATCTCGCCTTATGATAGTCATAGGAGAGCATTTTGTGGATGTAGAAATGCTACCAAAAATGTCAGATATTACTAACTTCTTGTTTAACTTTCATACGGTGGCCACCACGCCCCTTGATCTCTGTTCTGGTAGCGTTGCTGGTGGTCCTGGGATCTGTATCAGCTTCCCTACTGAAATGCACCTGGATGAGGGCAAAAAAATCTTCTTCCATATAAGGGTATTGGTAAGACATGAATGTTTTTCCTCTTGGGTTTTGCTGTGGAACAGAGAGCTCGTTGATAAGAAACCATCAGCCTTTTAGTTTCCATATTCTTTCTATTAAGTCTCAGTATCATAGGCCACTGTGTGAAGCTGACCATTCAAGCCCTGGGCGTTCTGGGTCGTCACCAGGAATTTAGTGGCTGTTGCGTGGCTCTATGCCAAAATCAGCAGTTAAGAAACATGATGACTTAAAAGCTTTTCATTGGAATTTTAAACTTGCACTAACCCAATAATTGCCGCATGCTTTTAAGAAGGCCTTAGAGGATAAAGAGGATGTAAAGCACATGCCTCTCTTTTGAAATAAGACTTCCACTGCCCATAAGGACTAAGGGATGTTCTCAGCCATCTTTCTCGTGCGTGGGGAAAGCAAATGGACAAGTCCGGCATTTCCCCAGTAGGGCTTCAGCGGTGTCTGCTGTGCCTCGTGGACTCCCCGGTCTCCTTGTCGCTCACAGCATGCATCTGGGAATGGCAGTCCACGGAGCACACTGAACTTCACAGGGGTGGAACCTCAGCCCACCACCTTCTCTTCACTATAGTATAAATCATTTGAGGGCTAGGACTAAAGTTTATACCCACAGTGCCCAGCCTCGCTGCACATATAGTGAGCTACCCAGCCTTAATGCAAGTGAGCTGCAGTGACAGAAGAACCCAGCTCCCCTAAGTGGCAGGGAGACACCAGACATAGTCCTATTGCCTAAATTAGTGTTCATATTAGGAAACAAACTACTCAGTAAAAGAAATCAACGTCCTAGCTGTATTCGACTTATGTTACCCAATCACTGTTTACTTTCTTTTCCTTTCCTTTTTTTTTATTTTAAGAGACAGGATCTCGCTCTGTTGCCCAGGCTGGTCAGGCTGGTCTCAAACGCCTGGCCTCAAGCAATCCTCCCTTCTGGGCCTCCCAAAGCACTGGGATTACAAGCGCGAGCCACCACAATCGGATTGTTTACTTTCTTTTCGTCAAATACCCTACATAGAAAAGGCCATGAGAGGCAAATTTTCTTTTTATGCTTACAATTGCTCTTCTACCAAGAGTTGATTTAATTATGAAAGGCTTTTTAAAGATTATTACATATTTATGGATTGCAATTGTCAAAAAAATTAAAATACTCAAAGATTTTTGAAAGCATATAAGTGCTTTTTAAAAAAATTGTTTCTTATGGTTACCATTTGGGGCTTATAGAAAATCAGTAACCTATGGTATCGAATCGTTCTTTTATCCTAACACTCCTCTTATTTTGATGTACATTTCTGATAGTTTATGGTTCTATTTCTTAAAAATTTGTAAGCATTTAGTGTGTATGCTGCTAGAATTTCTACTCACCTTTACTTCATTTTGCACAAAAGAACTTCAGAAAGCAATTCTGGTAGTTTTTAAGCAAATATTTACTTTTGAATTTTTGAGATACCTTTTCAGAGAATCTAATTTGTGGAATTGCAAGGAACTTGAAAGGTTACCTGGCCCAATCTGATGTTGAAATCCCCTCTAGAGCACTCCTGCCAAATGGGTGTCCAGCGGGAGGGAAATCGCCACCTCCCAAGGTGAGTTTTGGGTCTGTTGTGCTGGAAAGGCCTTCCTGTAGCTTCTGTCCATGGGTACTGGTTTACACCTTGGGCCATACAGAATAAATCCGCTTTTTCCTCTATGTGAGTTCCCTTTAGGTATTTCAAAACACACACCTCACTCTTCTAAGGATTCCTTTCTCCTGGCTAAATATTTGCAGTTCCTTCGACCCTTCTTCATAGGATGGCATTTCTAGCCTTCCACCTTACCATCTCTCCTCTTGATTCGCTTCGTTTACCTAAAGTCCGAAATTGTGTATAATACCCAATTTTCATTTTAGTGAAAGTAGGTTTCATAGGATGACATTTTAGCATCAAAATACCCAGAATGAGAGCTTTAGATTGCAGCACAATTGATTTATCATGGCCTTCCACAGAGTGTTCCATGAATAGACTAGGAGGGCCTGAGGGGCAGGAGCCCTGGGTCAGCGGTAGGGTGCAGAGTCCTAATCCTACTTGTACAAATGGCTTGTTGAACAAATCACTTTCTCTCTCTGGACCTCACTTTCCTTGTTTGTAAAATACGAAGGAAGGTGTTATTATGTTCCCACAGAATTTCAGCGTTCTGCATAGATGTTTCAGTGGCTTCACAAATGTTTGATTTTATTTTATTTTTCAACTCCATTTGTTTATAGGGCAGGTGAGGTGGCTCATGTGTGTAATCGCAGCACTTTGGGAGGCTGAGGCAGGAGGATCACTTGAGGCCAGGAGTTCGAGACAAGCCTAGGCAACATAGGGAGATCCCCATCTCTACAAAAAAAAAATAAGAAAAATTAGATAGGCATGGTGGCATGTTCCTGTAGTCCCAGCTACTTGGGAGGCTGAGGCAAGAGGATTGTTTGAGCCCAGGAGTTTGAGGATGCAGTGAGCCATGATCACACCACTACACTCCACTGAGGGCAACAGAATGAGACCCTATCTAAAAAAAATAAAATTAAAAAAGCCCTCTGTTTATTATTTTTGAATTTCTTATTGATATATAATAGTTGTACATTTTGGGGGATACATGTGATACTTTGATACCTGTATACAATATGTGTATCAATAACTTTTTAAAAACTGTAATAGAAATATGTACAATCAAATGTCTCATATATTAAAATGTTCCATGCCCATTTAGGTCGATGGGGCCAACCGACATTTTGCAGACTTCAGACTAAAGCCAGCTTTGTCATATTTTTATATTTTTTTATATTTTATATTTTTTGAACTACATCTAAAAGTGTCTCTGATTAGGAAGGGCTTTTTCAACAGAGTTTTTAAAAAATCCAGGCCTGTGTGTGTCTAAACATATACAATTGTCCTAGTGAGGATATACATGCCACCTTCAGTCAAGGTCAGGCAAGGCTCAGGCCACCCACTCGGTTACATTCTCCCATCATAATGCAATGGTCACCGTGCAGTCACAAGGCAGCTAGTACTAGCTTTGTTGCTTATTACATTGAGGATGTTATTTGTCTGACATTTATAATCATGACAAGAAATGGGGACCATCGTTCAATATTGTCAGTATGCCTACTTTGAAACCAAAAATCTCTCACTAATTCCTCTCCCAGGCCTTAGAATCAGTCTCTGGCTGAAGAATGCATTGGGTTTGCAAGTCTGAAAAATAAACTGTTATCATTTGTTACCAATTATCTGCAGGTTTTTCTCATTATTATACAGCGAAATTTTTTTTAATAAAGAAAAATAATAGATTCTGAAGCTGCTATGTTACTGTAACTACAATCCCAGCTCCACTTCTTGTTAGTTGAGTCATCTTGGGACAATTATTTAGTCTGGGCCTCAATTTCCGTATAGGTAACTTGCAGAATAGCAGTGAATATGAATGAATGAATATGAGTACATCACTTACAAAAGCCTAAGAGATACCTAAGACTTGCCAAAGACATAATAAAGAGATAATAAAAGCTACTACTATGTATAATTTAAAGTCTGTTTTTGTCAAATAGCTTCATTGTTCTTCCTTGTTATAAATTGGAGTTTATGTAAAATGAACTCATAAAATATGACCTCCATCTCTTTATATGTTGAGGCTATGCACAGGATTTCAACAGAAAAAAAAAAAAAAAAAAAACCTAAAAACTTTCCTCTGCTACAAAAGCAACCAAAAAAAAAAAAAAGGTATCAAATACATTTGATTTGACCTCCAAATCTCCTGCCAGCTTTAATACCAGGGACCACCAAGATTCTGTCCAGGTGAAAGTAATAGTAGTAGATTCCAAGCACTGAGGAGTGGGAGGAAACACACCTGTGGGTGTCAAAGCCCTGCCCCAGCCAGCAGCTCAACATCACCTGGGAACTTGTTAGGAATGCAAGTTCTTGGGCCCCACCCAGATGCCGAACAAAAACTCTGCAGGTCTTACAGGTGTTTGTGATGCAGGCTCAGGTTTGAGAACTGCTGCTCTCGGAGAAAATCCCCATGGTTCAGAACGCTGGGCTTCCAAAAAATGTAGAGTAATTTTCGTAATTAATACGGTTAATAAACAGTGTAGAAGTTATTACTGTTTCTGTTAGAAGAAATTCCTTTCTGTTCTAAGAGTGTCCATATTAAATGCTGTTAAGAAATGAAAATGAGGAAGGAAAGCAAGTCTCAGGAATCATGTAGTGTAACCCTCTCAATTTGCAGAGGAGACAGACCCCTAGAGCGATGAAGGGCTGTGTCTAAGGTCACACAAGCAAGAAGACAGAACTAGACTCCCAGTCTCCCAGGGTTCAAGTTAGGGTTCAAACCAGTTGTGTTGATTAGCTCAGCTTTGAGAACAATATTGGGAGTGGTTACTGAGCATCACATAAATAATACAACTCCATCGAATGACTGAGTCTTTCTTGTTTCAGTCTGTTATTTTTGCATTGCATGGCACAGCACCTTGTAGCCTTCAAAAGATTAAGAAATAATCCTATTTTTCCTTTCCCTTCAGTCTGTAGGTTTGGCACACTTGAATTCCTAAGAAAATCAAAAGGGAAAATAAGAAACTGGAATCATTTTCTTTGTGATCCAGAACTGGAATAGCTGAGGCAATTGTAATTGTCCAGTGGAAACCATAAAGGAATGAACATCTTGCTCTCCAAAAGGCTCAACTAAATATTCTCAAGTTTTTATTCTTCGTAAATTGCTTCTCTAAATTAGAAACATAGGAAGTGAATATAGCCCTTTGCTTTCAAGTTTCCTCGACCAACAAGACCAACACTTGACTTAACCATTAATCATTTGAACACAAGTGGTTAACAATGTTTTTTTTTTAGAGACAGAGTCTCGCCTTGTCACCCAGGCTGGAGTGCAGTATCAAGATCATAGCTTACTCAGCCTCAAACTCCTGGGCTCAAGTGATCCTCCTGCCTCAGCCTCCTGAGTAGCTGGGACTACAGGGACAAGCCACCATGCTTGTCTGATTTTTGTTATTTTTTGTAGGGATGGGGTCTAGCTGTGTTGCCCAGGCTGATCTCTAACTCCTGGCCTCAAGTAATTCTCCAGTCTTGGCCTCCCAAAGGGCTGCGATTATAGGCATGAGCCACTGTGCCTGGTGTGGTTAACATTTTAATTAAAAAATAATAGTGGTTATTCATTTTCTTAGTCCATTTAGGCTACCATAAGAAAATACCACAAACTGGCTAGCTTACAAACAACAGAAGTTTATTTCTCACAGTTCTGGAGGCTGTGGAGTCCAAGATCAAGGCATCTGCCAATCCAGTACCTGGTGTGGTGAGGCCCTCTTTCTCATAGATGGCACCTTCTTGCTGTGTTCTCATGCGGCAGAAGGGGCAAGACAGCTCCCTGGGGCATCTTTTATAAGGGCACTAATCTCAATCATGAGGCCCCCATCCTCGTGACCTAATCACCTCTCAAAGGCCCCACCTCCTAATATTATTACTTTGGGGGTTAAGATGTCAACATTTGAATTTGGGGGGGGACACACACCATCAGACCATAGTATTCACGTACACACACAGTAAGGAAACCGAGTTTGCTTTATTTTTTCTGTAGATCTGGAAAGGGTTTCTCCCTTTTCTTTACCCTGGAGATTATCTTGTTCATTCTCCAGAGCCAGAATTAATGAATTAGGCCAATTTTTTCTTAAAGTATCCAATTTTCCCATGTTTTGAAAGAAAGTAAAGTCACATCCACTAGATTTTGTGATGTGAAGACTTTGAAAACTGAGAAATTGGGTGGGGTGCCTGTGTTCCCAACAAACTTGCCCGTCGGTCCCCAAGAGCAGAAAGGTGAAAGGTCGGTGGTAGGAGTTTGGATCCTAGGCTCTCAGCCGGAGCAACTCTAAATGATTCCTTTTCCTATTTTTAGTTGCAAAATTAACAGTCTCCTGCTTTCCTGCGTTCCCAATGTTAAAGGAGCGGTGGAGTGAGGCACTAGCAAAGCTATCAAATTTCTTTTGAAATGAAAATTATTTACTTTATAAATATATCTTTGTTGCTCTAAATCACTTCAAAATTTATCTAAGGAAAGAGCTTCTTTTATAGCATAAAAGAAAACCAATTTTGCAGGCAAAATTTATCCATAATCAGACCTCTGGAAATCCCAAATGCCAAGGGTTTCTCCGTGGTGTGCATGAAATTGTACGGAAACAGAGCATTTATAGCTATGCCATTCAACTTCACATTTTGCCTAACATTAACATTTCCTTTCTAGATACTGAATACCCGATTATCTCAAGTAGCCTAAAAATAACACCCAATATTTTTAACTGCCCATGAATTTAAAAGACATTGACCTTCCCTTTTTATAGATCAGTAGTCATGGAGTCAAGCAAGAGGAAGAATCAATAGTCACTGTGTTCATTCACCTACATGCAGATAACTGTGTTCTTAAACTGCACTGAAAAAGCACTGTTTACCCTTTTATTTAAAAGAAAAAAATCTCAGAGGCTGGGCACGGTGATTCATGCCTGTAATTCCAGTGCTTTGGGAAGCCAGGTGGGAGGATCACTTGAGGCCAGGAGTTCAAGACCAGCCTGGGCAACACAGCAAGACCCTGTCTCTACAAAAAAATTTTAAAATTAGCTGGCATGGTAGTGAGCACCCATAGTCCCAGCTACTTGGGAGGCCGAGGCAGGAGGATCGCTTGAGCTCAGGAGTTAGAGGTTGTAGTGAGCTATGAGGATGCCACGGCACTCTAGCCAGGGCAATAGAGCAAGACCCTGTCTCAAAAAAAAAAAAAAAACACTCCTCAGAAAAGGCATAGTCCATCACTCTAATAATGGACTTTTCTGGTGTTTTCTGAGACTTGGAGTACAGAGCTACAGCCATCTCTCCTGAACACTCTCTGGAGCAGGAGTCTTTTTTACTCATAAATTCCACCAGTAATGAAGGAAGGAAGAAAAAAAAGAGAAAGATTCATAAGAAACTGATCAACTACAAGAATATATGGTACACACCAGGGCCTCCCAGTAACAGTTCTCAGCAAGGCCCAATTCATGGTCCCTGTTTCTCATTTCTAGGAGGTAACTTCCCTCTGCAATTGGCATCACAGTATAAAACAAAGCAAAGCCCTGTAGCTAGAAACATGATAGTCAAGAATAAATGCAACACGTATTCATTTCTACAAATCTTAACTAAACGTTAAAGTAGTATGCTTGTGGTGTACAATGAAGTTATGGAACATTTCCTGTTTCTCCTTAAATAATAACAACCACCACCATGTATCAAGCATGTACCCTGTGCCCAGCACTCTGCTAAATACTTTGTATATATTACCCCATTTAAGCTACACTGCAACCCTTTGAGGTAGCTGTGATTACTGACCCCATTTTTCAGGAGAAGAGAGAAGGCACAAAGAAGTTACTTTGTTCCACTCGCACAGCTACTAACTGGTAGAACCAGGATGTTAACTGCCTGACCCTAGAGCCCGTCATGTCAACCACGGTGCCCCTTGTCTGAGCACTGCCCTGGCTCACTGGCTCCTGGGAGACAGGTTAGTCATTTTCAAGGTCGTCCAAAGTGACCTTTTCAATATGTAGTGCCAGAGGCTTGACTAGTCCTTTCCTAAAACTAGCCCATGTTTGCCCTCGTGACTATTTCCTGTCCTTCCTCATGTGCCGTATGGTTCTCCTTAAGGAAAAGCAGGTGACCCTTTGAGTGCCCCCGTCTGCCTCTATGTGCTGTCCTATAGGCTTCTTCACCAAGCCGATAGGATGCTGGGCCCTGCTTCCAGGCTGTCCTGTGGCTGGATCTGGGTTCCTGCATCACAACACAGTCTTGCCAGGGCTTTGTCAATTTGACTTTGGGGATGATACACAGCCCCTGATCTCCAAGAGTGCTGAAGCAACTCCTATGAAACTTCTTTTGCTTCAAGGCTCTTGCTTTGGAGATGCTCAGGGAATGTATATCTATTCGATCAGACTTAGAAGGCTTGCTCTTGGCTGCTTCCTAGGCAACCAAACCAAATGTCGAACATATGAAAATACCCAGGGCTCCACCAGGTACTCCAGAAATAAGGCCAAATGTAATCCAAAGTAAGCAAGAAAGAAATTATGAGCTGCCTTTAAAATGATGCCTGCATGCACAATGTGAAAGGTGGCCTCCCTAATAACCTAACAGAGGAAAATAACCTATCTAACAGAAAGTAAGGGAAATAAACTCACAGCACAACTATGCTTTGTTTAATTAAAACACCTGTGATCTAACTCCCTATCTCTAAGAGTTTCATTTTCTCAGCCTTGAAGAGCCCTAAGCGGACGGTAGGAGTACGAACTCTCTGCTCCAGCAATCTGCCTCAGTTCCCGCCAAAAAACCAGATTTCAAGGACTCAGATAAGCAATCCTCAGAGAGAAAGAAAAAGAAATAAAGAACTCCCTGACATCTCACAGTCGCTTCTGTTATCAGTCTGCTGAAGCAGAGGAGAAAAAAGCCATTTTTATCCTTTAAAACAGCAAGCAACTTTCCCTCAGCTGCCCACACTACCCTCTACATTTTCCTCAGTGCCGTGGTCTCTCTCTCTCATTCTACATATGTGTGTGTGTGTGTGTGTCTGTGTGTGTGTGTGTGTGTGTGTGTGTGTGTGTGTGTCTCGCTATTTCTTTCTTTCTATCTCAGGAAAATAAATAAACTTTGTACTTCTTTCTATCCTAAACTCTGCGTGAGAATTCTTTCTCCAGCCCACTGTGAGCACCTAGTAAGTTTCCACCCTAAAGCAATGCTATTCATTGCAGTGTTGTTGGTAACAGTGAAAGACTAGGGGCAACTTACACGTCCATCAATAGGTGGCTTACTATGGTGCGTCCTTCCAATTCCAAACCACAAAGTTACAAAAGGATGAGGAAGGACCTTATGTGCCAAATAAAATGATCTCCAAAGGATAATGATAAGTGAAAAACAAACAACAACAACAAAAACCAATTCGCAGAATGGTTGGTATTGTCTATTATGTTCTCGAAAAAAATGTTTTTACAAATAAGAGGGGGGAAAGAAAATATATACATATTTGCTTGTAAATGTGTATATATCTCTGGAAGGTTACACAAGAAACTGGTAACATTGGTTGACTCTGAAGCAAACTAGGTGGCCAGAGCCAGTGGTAGAAGGAGATTTTTTGCCGAATATCCTTTCGTATCTTGTACATTTTGAACCATAGACATGTATTTCCTTTGCAAAAATAATTCAATTCTTAAATAAAATTGACTCTAGATCAGCACTGATACATAGGCACAAGATAGATAATATTGTACCAAATAAGACAAGGGGCTAGAAGATTTCAGCTACAATGATCAGCTATCAGTTAGGACCAACCAGTTAAAAAGAAAAGAGTGACTGTATTTGGTCACTTACTATAAAGAAAGCTGAAGTCAATTTCTGCTTTGGTGAAGACATAACATAAACTACATTTCTATGATTAATTCCAGTTCCTAACCATTGTTTCTTACAGTAAGGCACAGCCTCCAAGTAGTCCAGACAAAATAATGAATAGAAATTTTATAGTTTTTCTGAATATCTAATGAGTAGTTAAGTGCCTGCATTTCAGAAAGTTTTTACATCAGTCAGGCATGCATTTAACACACCCCTTTTTGAGCCCCCGTTGCTGCATAGCACGGTGCTGGGTGTTTCAGGACGGGTAGAGCAGGGTCAGCCTCTGGCAGCAGACTGACTTCAAGCCCAGTTCAGATTCACATCAGCTGTGGGATCGTGGACAAATTACTTGTCTCTCTGCAACTCAGTTTCCTTATTTAGATAAAATGGGCACAACAATATCTACTCCAGAGTGCTATAAGGATTAAATGAAATAATGTATGCAAAGTGCTGCAGATGCTCTGTAAGTATTCTATGTCCTTTGTTTCTCTTTAAAGTGCTTGGCGTCTTGATACGCTCAGAACATTCATTTTCAAGGCAGCGTATTGTAACAGATACGTGATACAAGCAGCATATATCACAGGACAGTAGTTCCCACCCAGCAATTCAGCAACATCAACTGAAAACGTTTTTACAAAGTTCTTCTGAGATCTCCTCAATCAGAATCACCAAGGGTAGGGCTAGGGCATATGAATTCAGTATGCAGTTATTTCCTATTTAAGTAGGTAATCGCGAATGTTTAAAATTTGAAATAACATAAAGGGCTATACAATGAGAAATAAATCTCCCTCCCATTCTTATCCCTTTGGCTCTTTTTGCCACCCAAGGAACATTGGGGTTTTTTCTAAAGATATTTGGGGAAATAATTTTTTTCCAATGTTTTTCTCTATGTTCTTCAAATTGGATTTCTATTGTTCTATCTTCAAGTTCACTAACATTTTTTGGCCATTTCCATTCTGCTTTAAGCCTATCCAGTGAATTTTACATTTTGGAGATTATATTTCTTTTAGTCCTGGAATGCAACCACTTGTTTTTTTAATAGTTTCTATTTCTCTGTTGAAATTTTGTGTTTGTTAATTCATTATAAACAGATTTTTCTTTATATTCTGTAAGCCCAGCTATGCAGGAAGATCACTTGAGTCCGAAAGTTCAAGACCGGCCTAGGCAACATAGGGAGAACACCCCCCTCCCCTGACCACCAAAAAAGAATTAGAGTCAATGATCCTAATCAAAATTAAATTACTACAATCCCTTAACGCCAGGCATGGTGGCTCACCTCTGTAATCCTAGCACTTTGGGAGGCCGAGGCAGGTGGATTGCTTGAGGCCAGGAGTTTGAGACCAGCCTGAGGAAGAACAAGACCCCATCTCTACTGAAAACAGAAAAATTAGCCAGGCATGGTGTGGTGGCGCACGCCTGTAGTCCCAGCTACTCGGGAGGTCGAGGCAGGAGGATTGCTTTAGTCCAGGAGTTTGAGGTTGTTGTGAGCTATGATGATGCCACTGTACTCTACCTAGGGTGACAGAGAGAGACTCTGTCTCAAAAAAAAAAGGAAAAGAAAAAATAAAATATATATATATATATATAATACAATCCCTTAAAAGCCTTTTTATTCACCTTGCAAGCAATTTTTAATTTCAGTCTTTACTAAAAAAATAATATTTCTCTTTAAAACTCTCTTGTGCCTCTAATATAAATGAAAACAGCATGTATTCTGTTAAGTGATTTAAAGGAAGACATCAAAACATACATTTTCGCATATTTTTTTCACTGGAATTTCTTGGATCTCTCTGCAGTGCCTCATTCTGTAAGGTATATAACTTGCAAGGTATAATCTCAGGCCCTGAACTTTCAGTGGCAGCAACTAGGACACACAAACACTTTGCCACCTGTCCTATAGTTGCTAAATAAGGTTGGCCCTTGAGTCCGTAAACAGAGAGAAAGCAATTCTCTCCTGGCCACTCACTGTGGCAGAGAAAACATCTCTGGTCCTCTGCATTAGGGGAAAACACGTTTCCTCCACACGAGGGAAAAGGAAACAGAACTTCTGCTAAAATGATACCCAGGAAAATAATTTCTTTTGAAATTAACTAGTCCCTCTTATATTAGTCATAGGGAAATATAACTAACAATTTTCACTAAAAATTCCTTTAAAGATGGAGTTAGGCCAATACTGAGAAGAGTACCTAGCACAAAATAGATGCTCAGTAACCTTATTTTTATTAGTAAGTCAAAAAATTAAAAATATATGGTTAAACTGGATTGTATTTCTCAATAGAAATACTAGAATCTTCCAAGAAAAGTAAATTTTGAGGGTTTTTCAATTCTCAAAGGGCATTTTTTTATATAAAGTTTGTACTGAACAGATTTTGCAAAGAATAATTCCCCACTACAGCAGAGTATGTCTGGGCATAGCAGTTGCCTTTGTTCTTTAAATTATCAAACACGGCCAGGTACCATGGTTCGCACCTGTAATCCTAGCACTCTGGGAGGTCAAGGTGGGAGAATTGCTTGAGCTCAGGAGTTCAAGACCATCCTGAGCAAGAGTGAGACCCCATCTCTACTAAAAATAGAAAAATGAGCCAGGTGCTGTGGTGCACACCTGTAGTCTCAGCTGCTGGGGAGGCTGAGGCAGGAGAATGGCTTGAGCTGGGGAGTTTGAGGCTGCAGTGAGCGATGATGATGCCACTGCACTCTACCCAGGGTGATGGAGCGAGATTCTGCCTCAAATAAATAAATAATCAAACACATCAACAAGATCTGAAAGTCCAGTTTCCAAGTAATGGATATTGGTACAAGCCAGGCCTTCTACAAAAGTTTGAACAACTGCCTGATCCCTTGAGTTGTGAAAGGTATTTTTAAATTAGTATTGCACAGTAAAAATTATGTGTTAATTATTAATTGTTAATTGTCTTCCATGTTAATTACAGTCTTCCTAATTGCATAAATCAGGACTATTTCTTACTGTTTTACTCAAAAGTACAGCTTAGGATGCTAAACATATGTTTATTGTTTGTAAATACCTATCTGCTGGCATTTTCATGAGCCAAGCAAAGTCCGATTGGGCCAAACCCTGGAAAATGTAAATATATTCATTCTTCTTTTTCTTTTTGGCATGGCCTCTGTCTCCTGATAGTTTTAGTGATGTCTGCTATTGAATCTTGGCAGACACCATCCAGTGTTTCTCAGAACACAGGCAGCCCTCCAGCAATCTGCATCAGAGCCCAGTCACCCACCCAGGGGAGCTTGTTCAAGGACAGATTCTCAAGCCCTACTGCAACGTGCTGCATCAGAACTGAAGTTTAAGAAACGACGCACCTTTGGGGTGCTTGCTCTGTCCTACCAGTGGTCTTCCCTTGGGTTTCGCTTTTCCCCAGGAAACAGAACATAAATCTGAAATGGTCTCTGCTCTTGGACCCGTTTCCTTTGCCGATCTCCTACAAGAATAGCTTTTTGTACTGTGACTGCAAGTGTGCTGAATAGTCCCTTGTGTTTCAGGAGAAGAAATTCGGTGCCTCGTTGCTCACCATCACCACTGGCCCTGGCGGCTCTGAGGATAAACCAGCTTGGATTTCACCCTTGAGGATTAGCATTTCACAGGCACATAAAGCCACTTGAAAGTCAAGATGAGGCAGGGCAAAGTGCGCAGTGAGCTCTTTGTGTGGTTGGTTTCTTGTGTTTTAATATTTGTCCGGCGCAGCAGCTGAAGCTGCTGAATCAGATGAGGCAATAACATTCAGGAGTGAACCAACTGCTAGATGCTCTCCCGGAGCATGGAGTGCAGGCTGCTGACCCACCTCCTGCCCCTCTAATGATCAACTCTACCCCTGGGATTGTAGGGGAGGAAAAATGTATTCCCTACCTCTTAGGTTCTATTCCTGGGACCTGCAAATTAAACTGATAAAAGATTAATAGGGAAAAAAGCAGGCAATCTTTATTGATGTTAATATTTTTACACGCATGAGAGCTTCACAGAAAAGAAGATAAAACTCAAAGTGGTTAGAGTTGAGGACTTATATAGCATTTTAACAAAGGGTGATAAATTATGAAGAAGTGAATGGACCAAGGAAAGGATGTTTGGCCTTCTGGGTGATAAACTGTGGGAAAGTGCCTAGGGATATATGGAAGAAACTAATGGAAAATAAGAGTTATTATAGACTCATCTCATTGTGACTCCCCATCACCAGTGATAGGAGTGGGTCTCCCTCTTCCTGGTACAGAGGAGCTTCTTCCTCAAAGGAACATTTAGGCCCTGTGTTTAGGCAAATAAGGGGAGGACAGAGAACTTTTCCCGCATCTGTTGTTTCTTTATTGCCTATAGCTCAAATTAATTCTTCTGCCAAGGTAGCAAATTTTGGGGTGGCATATCTGATTATCTGTAGGATCTTTGGCTCATCCAGCCAGGGAGAAGCTGGACAGGGAATGGCACAAAAGGATGACTTCAGGAAGTTTCTTTGCGTTCTAATTGCAGCCCCTGTGCAGAACAATTAGCCTGTGCCCTGGTGAGGCCACCCCCCGCCATGGCTGAATTTCTGCAGCCTCATGTGTGAGTGGCCTTCCAAACCCAGAGGAAACTACAGGAGCAGGATTTATGTGCCCACAGTGTAGAATAGCTCTACCGGAAGACAGAAGCTTAGTGAAAACCAAGCCTCGCAGTTCAAACGACTGAAAGTGAAATAATTAATTTTTTGAAGTTGTATAAAATATGTTGATAAACCATATCTTCAAATGAGCCCAATACTATGAATAATAAATATAATAATAAATGGGGTCCCATTTAAAATCCAAGCAAGGACCTAAACGCCAGGACATCGTTATGTTCCACTAGAGGGCAGTATAGGAACAAGTTTATAAAACAGGCCCCGTAGCGCAGAGGAAGAAAATTGGGATAAGTTTCTAAATTTATGGTAACTACTTTGAGCAGAAACAAAAACCAAATGCCATTTTTACTATAAAGGGTTTGCCTATATGACAAGAAAACTACTCAAGAATTTTTTTTTTTAACTCTGAATGACATACATTTTTAAAAATCAGGTTGACTGACTTAGAACAAAACGGAATTGCTTTCGATTGGTTGCTATGTTGTTCTGTTGCTATGTGGTCTAGTAGAAGCCACAAACAAAACAAGGAGATCACATTTCCTCTGCTTCAGCCCTTGGAAAATCTCCATACGCCTAAGAGTCCTCACCTCCAGTTGTGCCTGGAGCTACAAAGTTCACAGGAGGGTTTACATTGGGAAGGATAAAAATGGCTACAGCCAGCTTTTTTTGAACTCTGAGTACCGGGCTGAGCTCTTCACATGGATTCTCTCTTTAATACCCAGGCTAGCGCTGTGAGTGAGGTACTATTATTGTCTTCATTGGACAGGTGAGGAAACTAAGGCCCACAGGTTGAGTGCTTCCCACGGGACACAGCTCATGCACGGCAGAGCTGGAATTTAAACTGGGCAGATGGAATCTAGATCCCAAGTTTGAGCTATTTCCAGGCAACTAGTGGCAAAGACAGAGCCAGAACCCGTGTCTCTTTGTTACAAGTTAAATAATGACTTTAATATTTTAAAAGATGTATACGGGCAGGAATAGGTAGAAGAAAACTTTATAAGAGGATTGAGGGCAAAGACACAAAGTGACTGTTTGCAAAGAGACAGGTTCATGTCAAGACACGAGAACATTCTGGGCTGAGTGGCGGTGTCCCCTTTATGCCAATTATGCACAGCACCAGAACGGCCAAGACCAGGGGGGTTCCAAAATTGTCTCCTCAAAATCCAAAGTGCCCCGAGATCCCCGGACCAGTGGACTTCCCAGGGGAAGCCTGCAGAGGGCTGCTTCTGGCTTCAGGCACAGACTAGGATGAACAGAAGTTCACATGAATTCCCAGAACCCTTAGTCAAGTTCATCCCAAAATTCTAAGAATAATTATAACGGCTGCCACTTGAGCACTCAAATGCCAGGCCCCATGCTAAGCATTTTACTCATATAAGCTCGTTTAATCCTCACAATTCTATGAGGTGGGTACTGTGCCCACCCTCTGGGAATGTCGTGGGCCGGCCCCTCTCACCAGGGCTTCCTTGCGTAAGCCGTGTGCAGAGACGTGAGTGGGAGTGGACGTCTCGCACACGAATTGGCTTTCCCAGACACCCCCCGCCCCGCCAGCCTTAAGCAATACAGCCAATTTTGTTTTCAAAATGCAACCCGCTTCTGAGTAAGCGTGGCAGATGGCTCACTTCTCTCTTCCAGAACTCCGCTAAAATGGCAAGAAAGGAACAAAGACCATATAAACTCATAAGGGAAACAAACGAGGGACGAGACAAACATGGATGAGAGAGTCCCACAAATATGTGGGAGAGGGAAGGAGCGGGAAGCGACTCGGGAGAGCTGGGGCCACCGCCCGGCGAGCAGAGGGGCTCGGCCTTGCAGCACCCAGGTTGTGGGACCCGGGAGAGACAAGGCCTACAGCAGGTGGGACTAAAAACAGGGGGGCTAAGTGGCCTTACAGGGGGTGGTCGGCGCCCCTTCCTCCCGCTACCTTGGAAAGTGAGCAGGCATCCCCGCAGGCCTACCCAGCTCCCTCCCCATCCAGAAGTTCTCTGTGTGCAACTGGATGGCTCCAGAGAAATCATGACATTTTGGAGTCCAGCCCAGCGAAAAAGCCAGCTTGCTGCCAATGACCTTGTTGCACGTCTTTCCCGTGGACAAGCCTTGCCCATCCCTCAGAGCCCCCATCCATCTGTTCAGTGAGTCACACTTAGACAAGAACAGGCACCCAGGATCACCAAACATTGAAGGACCACCTCCAACTGAGAGAGATCCAAACGAACAGGACAACAGAAGCTAGAGAAAGCAGCGATGGTGCAAGGAGCCGGAAAAAATCCAAAAATAAAAATCTGATAGACAGCATCTTCGGAGAAGTAACATAAGATGTTATGACCATTAAATAAGAGTTAGGTATGTGTGGTTTTTTTTTTTTTTTCACCTTGTTTTGGATGTTATTTTTAAAGGGATTAATGAGAAAACAAAAATGAGATTTTAGAAATTATTTAAAAAGAGAATAGGAATAAAATATTTAAAAGCAAGTTTGGAAGATAAAGCAGGATAAAAAGACAAAGAGATTTTAAAATAATAATAATTGAGAAAAGATACTGAATAAAAAGCACCATTCCAGGAAGTCCAGTTTCCAACTAACAGGAATTCTATAATGAGAGAACAGGGAAAAAGAGAAACGGGCCGGGCGTGGTGGCTCACGCCTGTAATCCTAGCACTCTGGGAGGCCGACGCGGGCGGATTGTTTGAGCTCAGGAGTTCGAAACCAGCCTGAGCAAGAGCAAGACCCCGTCTCTACTAAAAATAGAAAGAAATTAATAGGACAACTAAAAATATATAGAAAAAATTAGCCGGGCATGGTGGCGCATGCCTGTAGCCCCAGCTACTTGGGAGGCTGAGGCAGGAGGATCCCTTGAGCCCAGGAGTTTGAGGTTGCTGTGAGCTAGGCTGATGCCACGGCACTCTAGCCCGGGCAACACAGTGAGACTCTGTCTCAAAAAAAAAAAAAAAAAAAAAAAGAGAGAGAGAAACAGAAGGAAGAAAATGATAAAAATACCATTTCCCAGAACTGAAGGATGTGAGTGTCTAGATAGAAAGGCCCCTCTAGGTGCCAGACACAAAGAATAAACCCCCACACCAAGATGCATCAACACAAATTTCAGAATAGCCAGAATGAATATTTCTAAAGCTTCCAGAGAGAAAAAAACATATAAAAGATCAGGTATCAGATGGCATTGGACTTCTAAACAGTCACACTGGAGTTAGAAAATGACTGTTAGCCTAGAATATTTGTGACGAGAGGATCGATGAAACACGAAGGTGTAATAAAAGCATTTCAGACATGCAAGGACTCAAATGATACCTCACGTGTATATCCCTTCTTAAATAGCTTCTGCAGGATGTGCACCAACAAAATGAGGACATAAACTAAGAAAGGTGACGTGGAGCTAGGAGTCATGGGATTCAACGCAGGAGAGCAGTGAAGGGAAATACCAGGATGACAGCAGACAGATGGCAACCACTCCAGAGGTGAGCAGGAGATGGCAGGGGCCAGGAGGGAGGTGCCTGAGGAATCAAAGAAAATGACTCATTGGAGGACATAGAAAGTAGTATCTAGAAACACTGAAGCTCTTGGGGAAAAAAATTAGTAATTTGTACATAGAATAGCAGGCAAAGAAAAAAGAAAAAACAATAACTAATTCCAAGAAATAAATGAAGAGAATGACTCATGCAAAGGGCCTGAGGTAGCAATAAGCCTAATGCATTCAGGGACTAGCAAGGAAACTGCGGCTGGAGCAGAACTAGGAAGAAGAGATTAGACGTTGAGGTCGCGGAGGCAAGAGGGGTCAGAACAGGAAGGTCTTGTAGGCCATTCACCCCACGTGAGATGGGAGCTGCCTCAGGGTATTGTGCAGAGGCGTGACAGGGTCTGACCTGCGTGTTAGCGGGGTCGTTCGCCTGATGTGTGGAGAAGGAGCTGTGGGATGGAATAGGTAGAAGCAGGACACTCTTGCAGTTAGAAAGCCACTGCAGTGATCCAGGCGAAAGACAATAATGACAGCCTGACTGCATGACAGCGGCTTGGACCAGGGCGCCAGCACTGGAGATGGTGAGAAGCGATTGGATCCTGGGTGTACTTTGAAGGCGCAGCCAGATATTTCTTGATATATAGGATGTGAGGTATGAAAGAAGAGAGAAATCAACACTGGTCTGAGCAACTAGAAGGATGACGTTGCAGTCAAATGAGATGAGGAGACCACAGCTGGAACAATGTCCCCATCACCTATTGTGGAACCAACCTAAACTTACTGGCATAAAACAACCATCATTTATTATTATTCACTCTCTTGACCCTGGCCGTTGACTGGGCTCAGCCAGGCAGGTCTCACTCCGTGGCTGGGGCTAGAGTCATCTCAAAGACTTTCTCACTCAACATCTGGTGCCTCTACTGGAAGATTCTTAGAACTAGGGGACGGACCAGCTGGGGCTCCTCAGGCATCTCTGTCTCTGTCTCTATGTGGTCTCTCTTTGTCCACATGATCTCTCCAGCATGGTGGCTTCAAAATAACCAGACGTCTTACATAACGACCCGGGGCTCCAAAGGGATAGGTCCTGAGAAGGAGGGAAGCTGTGTTGCCTTTTGTGACCTAGGTCAGAAGCAATGCACCGTCACTTCGTCTGCGTCCTATCCCTCAGCACTGAGTCCCATGTTCTAGGGGGAAGGGGATTAGACCCCTCTCGATGAGAAGGGGAGGGTCAAAGAATTCGTGGACATGTTCTAAACCACCACGGCAGGCTTTGGGGAGAAGACAGGAGTCCAGCTGGGGGACGTTTTGAGTTGAACATTATTTCATAGTCATAGTAAACTGTGACTACTGATTTAACCACAGTCGTGATGTGACCACATGCTGGGGGCACTGAGCGGAAGCAAGTGATGCGGTCACCGTGATGGACAGTCAAGTTCTCACCCCCTCGTGGGAAATCTAAGGGCACACGCAGAGGAAAAATCAAGGAAGAAGAGTAGAACCGTCAACTGGAAATGTGGGGACAAACACAAAGGGAATTACGAAGAAGAGGTAAGAATGGTTCCTTCTGAGGAGCAAGGTCGGGGGAGGCTGGGTGGGGCGAGGGGCTGGTGGTTTGCAATGTCTTTGGTACTCTTTGACTTTTTAATTGACGTACATGTATTACTCTGATAGAATAATTAGTTTTTAAAAGGATGTAAACTTTGTTTCCATAAAATGGATATTAAAAACGTACAGGAAAAAAACGTCCCGTCCGTATGGCAAGTGCGATTTTAGGGAATACCCCTTTCCACCCTGCGCCTTCTCCGTCGTGTCTCTGGCTGGACGAGGGCCAGCCCCAAGGTGGGGCTTCCGTGCACTCTCCGGGGACACAATCCCCCTTGCGCTCTCCCAGAGAGGCCCACAGCAGCTTCCCAAGTCCCCGCTGCAGCCCCCCAATCCCCTCCCCAATCCTTCCAGGCTGCCCCCGCCAATGAGGAGCATTCACATGTTCCTTAACAAACAGTGCAGACCAGGAGGCACCTGGCTTACGGTTTCATGGCGTCTCCCGGATAAAAATGGTGGTTGCCGTCACTGTAGATGACACTAGCAAGTGGCGGGGGAAGGAAGGTGCTTTCCTGGAAGGGAAGTCCATCCCTCTAAATTAAGTGCATTAATTTTCCTGAATAAAAACACACCTGTCGTGACACACACTGCCTCAAAAAGATACTCGATAACAACTGTGATGGCCCCTGGCTGAAAGTACTCCATTTCCCGTAGTCACCTCCTCGGGTCAGGGTAAGCCAGCCGGCTAACGTGACAAAAAGAAACAAACAGATCTGTGGAATGAAATCCCTTGGCTAAGAGGAACACTGCAGCCCTGGGGCAGGGGGCAAGGGGACAAGGTTCTGGGCCAAAACTTGGGTTTTTCTCTTGCCCTCAGTGGGGACAGAATCTGGGATGTGGAGAATCGGTTCCTATCAGGGGAGAGCCTGGCAGAGCTAAGGGAAACCCGTGTCAGGCAAGATTACTGTCACCGCTGTTAACCTGCTGCAAACCAGGAACTGCCAACAGCACTAACAACCCCCCTATTCCTATGATAACCCTATTGTTATGTCAAAGCCCTTTTTAAAGTGATTGAGGGGCCTGGCAAATCGTGTTGTCCACATGTGCCAATGTGCAAGGCATTGGCAATCCTGAGAGAGGAGCCGTTTTCACAGGTGGGCAAACGCCCCTGCCACAGGTCGATGGAGGCCTCTGAGCAAACTCCGCCCGAGGCGGGGATGGCAGTGGGGACCGACAAGAACAGCACCCGTCCCTGCCCCCAGGTTGCCTGCAGTGGATGCAACGTCCTGAGGGGCGGAGGCGCGGTGCGCCCTCCTCAGCAGCCGTCACTTGTTTACTCCGATTCTGCCACGCGTCATGTGGTCAATCCAATTCACTTAACTACGCTGGGATGGGATCTGACTGCTCTGCCAGGGCAGCGTTTTATTACCTGGAAAGCACCGCCCATTGAACAAACACGCCGTGGGTCCCGAAGCGAGGGAGCTGGCCTTGGTGTTTTGACAAACTCCAGCGGATTCCCCGCACGGTCTCTGGCCGGGCTTCTCCGCACTACTCTGTTCTAACCTGAATGGGACTTTTTTCCCCGTCTCGTGCTAATGACTGGAAGGAATGAGACTAGTGCTTTCCCTTGTGACACTAACGAATATCCTTCATCCCAGGCAGTGACGCTGCACTTTGGGGCTGAAATCTGAAACTGCTAACGAACGGCAGTTCTGGTCCAGCCGGGAGAAGCTAAGTGACAGCTCGTCACAGTCAGCTTGGACCATTAACATCTGCTGAATAAACACATCCCGACTGGAGCAGAACCCTGCTCCCAGCAGCCTCTGCCCACCGGTTCCCAGAACTCTGCCAGTTGGAATCGAAGCAACCTTGAACAAGAAGGCCCCTTTGGGAAGAAATTCAGCAGCACCTGATTAATTCTGAAAGTAAGCCCCTAACCTTCAGAAACTTGGGCAGGGTCCACGGACCCAGAACAACTCGTTCTTTCATTGGGTCTCTGGTGCTGAGCAACCTGTTGACTAGGCAGCTCTGGCCATCCATTTGAAAAGACCAGACACAGCAGACAGGCCCACGCTCTGCCCGCAGGGAGCTTATAGTCTAGTGATAGGACCGGAGCTGTGAGGGACAGGACAAAGCTCACAGTGCCCTGGGAACCCAGATGACGGAGGGGTGTTAATGATGGCCTCCCCGCGGCAGTGGCGTTGAGACTGAGCTCTGAGAATGCAGCACGAAGGACTCAGGTGAACAGGCAGAGGGAACAGGCGAGGGTGGGTGCTGGTGACACATGACCGGAAAAGGTGGTCTCCAACACCCAGCCAAGGAATGGCTTATGCCAAGGACAATGGAGACGGTGACATGGCCAGATCTGCATCTTAAGAAGATCACTCTAGTCCCGACATACAGAGCGGATTAGAGAAGGACAAGAGTGAAGGCCAGGAAGCCAGTTTCAGGCGGTGGTGGCTCCAACCCAAGTAAGGAGTAAGATTGGCTAGACCGCCTTACAGGCAGCGTGGGTGGAGCACTGGGATGAAGCAATATGGAAATCTTCTCAATGTATAAACAGCTCTAAAAATCAAGGGAAAAAAGATGGAAAAATGGCCAAAAGACAAAAGGGTACATAGAAAAGATATACAAATCTTCCATAAACATGAAAATATGCTCATCTTCACTCATGAGAAAAATACAGGCTGGGCGCAGTGGCTCACGCCTGTAATACTAGCACTTTGGGAGGCTGAGATGGGAGGATCACTTGAGACCAGGAGTTCGATTGGAGATCAGCCTGAGCAACATAGTGAGACCCCGTCTCTACAAAATATGTTTTAAAATTAGCCAGGCATGGTGGCACGTGCCTGTAGTCCCAGCTACTCAGGAGGCTGAGGCAGGAGGATCGCTTGAGCCCAGGAGTTTGAGGTCGCAGTGAGCTATGATGATGCTACTGCACTCTAACCTAGGCAACAGAGTGAGACCCTATCTCAGAAAAAAAAAAACACAAACTGAAACTACACTGGAACCATCTATCACCTATCATACAGACAAAAATTCAAAAATCTGACAACACTCACCACTGGGGGGGAAAAACAAGCATTCTCATGTCACTAGTGAGAGTACAAAATGGTACAACCCCTATGGAGAGGAATTTGGCCATGTCTAACAAAATTCGTGTTTCCCCTTTGACCCACCAATCTCATTCCTGGGCCTTAACCCTGAAGATCCACCCCCAAAACTGCAAACAGCATATGCACAAGGCTGCCCCCCACCGTACTGCTTGTAACGGCAAAGCACGGAAAGTACTGGCTCCAGCCCAGGTGTTGTTACCTAGGAGACTGGCAGAGCAAACCGAACTGTCACACAGTGGAGTACTACGCAGGCATTTTGTAAAGATGAGGAGGGTCTCTATGAAATGATTTTACTTGTTAAGGAAAATAAAAAGCAAGGTACCCAAGAGAGTATACGCCAGGCTACCTTTTATGTAAGGAAGAAAGGAAAATAAAAACATAGGTATGTATTTGCTTATTGTTGTAGAGGAAGGAAGGGAGGAAGGAAGGGAGGAAGGTAGGGAGGGAGGGAGGAAAAGATACAGAAAGACACATATGGAGGATAAATTAGAGACTAAAGAAGAAGGTGGGAACAGATGGAGGAATATGTATGAGAATACAGCTATTTATATCGTTTTGATTTTTGAACTAGGTAAAGATTTTACACATTCAAAAAAGGAAATAAAAACGATGGAAACAGACCTTCGGTTCAGTACAAACAGAAACAAATGGACCTCGCTGCCCAGCAAATTCGTAACGTGGCTTGCAAGAGAAAAAAATAATTCAAGTAACTTTGGAATCCACTGCCCTGTGCAGTCTTAGGGAATATATTCTAAGGAGGAGAAACAGGCTGAAAAGAAACCCCAAATCTTACTTAGGGGGTGGCAGTGCCATCAGTTTAAAAATTTCAAACTATTAGGCCGGGCGCGGTGGCTCACGCCTGTAATCCTAGCACTCTGGGAGGCCAAGGCGGGCGGATCGTTCTGAGCTCAGGAGTTCGAGACCAGCCTGAGCAAGAGCGAGACCCCGTCTCTACCAAAAATAGAAAGAAAATTAATTGGACAGCTAAAAATACATAGAGAAAAAAATTAGCCGGGTATGGTGGCGCATGCCTGTAGTCCCAGCTACTCGGGAGGCTGAGACAGTAGGATTGCTCGAGCCCAGGAGTTTGAGGTTGCTGTGAGCTAGGCTGACGCCACAGCACTCGCCCCAGGCTAGAGAGTGACTGTCTCAAAAAAAAAAAAAAAAAAAATTTCAAACTATTGGCTGTGTGTTGTAGTATAGAAGAAATTCGGAAATACATTGAAATTGTTGGAAACCCAGGAGTGTTGGAGAAAAGGAAAAATAAATATGGAACAAAGCACAGATGAAGCCCGTGGCATTGAATTTAAATCAGACGTGTCAGTCTAATCGGAGGCTCCTCTATGTAAAACATCTAGCTGTGTTCACCGAGAGGGCCTAGGAGCGTGACACCCAGCGGCAGCGAGCACACCTAGTTCCTGGATCTTGATTGAGAAACATGATTCCCTGGTTGTAAGAGTCCAGGATCTGAAGAAATGGCTGATTCCACAGTCAGGGGAAAAAAAAATAATAGGTTGGTCTGGAACATCTTGTACCAAGAAGTGCTCAAAAAATCATGGGGCTGTGGCAAAAGAACACGAGAGCCGGCTTCCCCCAAGGGACAAACTTCGGACAATCTGAGCATCAGAAAGAACGGCAGAGAAAGATTATAGCACACTGTATTTTTAAAAAGAAGACTCGTCTGTGAGTCCATAGTAATCCTCGAACACTGAGGCAGAGAAAGGGAAAGATCTTCTTTACAGGAGAATGCCAGCCGATACATAGAGAAGAAATGACAGCATCTTTGAGTCACTATTTTCAACCCCCACTGTAATTACAGATTCAGGCAAAAATCATCCACCGGTATTCCTAACGGAATCGGGCTGTTGGAGAACAGGATACTGACACGGGCTATTGCCCCACGGATTTCTCACCAATCGCAGTGGGAAATGGCGTCTGGCCTTGACCATGCAACCAAACCTGGCACGGCCAAGGACGGGCAAACCCACCGCGTGTGCTCCCGATGTGTTGCCACGGAAACACCCAGGTCCTAGGTGGTGTTTGTGCCCCACGCGGTTCACCTGAATCTAATCAAGAAGAAATAGACCGACACAGTCTGTGGGACAATCTGAGAGGCACCAACTGGCCTGGGCTCTTCAAGAGTCTGGTGAAAAATAGACAGTAAACGGAAAAAGGGCGGGGGCTGCTCTAGATTAAAAGAAACAAAGAGCACAACCAGATGCACTGTGTGAACTTCGATTGGATCTGGGCTTTTAAAAAAAAAAAAATAGCCATAAAAGGCATGTGGGAACAACCGCAGAAATTCGAATATGGACTGTACATTAGATGAATAAATGTTCGATTTCTTAGTTATGCAACACGCCGTGCTTATGGAGGAGAATGTTCTTACTCTTGGAAGATATTTGCTGAAGTACTCAGGGGTGAGTTTCATGGTATCTGTGCCTGACATCCAAATGGTTCAGAAAAAAAGACAAAAATAACTATATATGGAGAGAGAGAGAGAACACAAACACAGCAGAATGTTAACAGTCAAAGCAGAGGAATACAGATGTTCACTGAACTATTCTTTCAACTTTTCTGTAAATTTGAAAAAAACGACAAAATAAAGCCTTGGGGGAAACTAACAGGTCTGATGCCCTGGGACACTGACAGGAAGCTTGAGCCCTTCCTGGCTTCACTCACGACGCGTGGAGGGAAGCAAGTGGAGGCCCGCAATGCCCAGGTGCAAGGGCGACCTCCCTTTCTAGCGTAGACGACCGGTGGCGACAGTGCTGCCATTTGCTGAGGTAGCAAACCCTGGAGAAGACGCCAGTTTTAGAGGGGAAAGGGGAGGTCAAACATTCAATTCAGACATCTTCAGACTCCCCAAAGCTGGTCCAGGCGGGCCCTGGGTTACGAATCCCTGCTGTGGAACAAGGAAGGCAGGGCAGGGCAGAGGAGCCCATCCTGAAAGAAGGGAAAAGAGAAAGAACAGCCACCGAGCGGGGTAAGCCAGGAAGAGGGGTCCAACAGCACAAATGCTACCAAGACGGCAAACAAGGTAAGGACGCTTGTTACTGGGAATGATTAAAAACTGGGTTTGTAAAAAAAGATATTTTCCCCTACCGACAGGACAGTAAAAAGCTTAAGGGATCAATTTAAGAGATGGAAGTGGAAAGTCAAGACGGTGCTGTCACCACAGCCCCTGCCCTACTGATTCAGGGCCCCTCCCAGCTTACTCCGCCGAGTGGCCCTTCTCCCTCCAGCTGAGGCTGCCGGATGCCTGGGACAGCACGATCTCCCTGGTTCCATTCTTCCTGGGTGCTTTTTCTTGATTAGTGCTTTCTAAGGAGAAGGCACGTCTTAGGGATTTGTAATATGCTCTTTCAAAGGACTATGAAGGCTGTTCCGTGTCAAAGCAAGCCCAAACACCAAGAGGTAAGAGGTCAAAGGCTCTAAAAGCAAGCCCCATATAAAACTTTAAAAGTGGTGGGGCACAGTGGCTGACACCTGTAATCCTAGCACTTCGGGAGGCTGAGGTGGGAGGATCACTTGAGGCCAGGGGTTCAAGACCAGCCTGAGCAAGAGCAAGACCCCCATCCCTAACAAAAAAAAAAAAAAGAAAAAGAAAAATTAGCTGGGTGTGGTAGTCCCAGCTACTTGGGAGTCTGAGGCAGGAGCTGGAGGTTGCAGTGAGCTATGATCACCACACCACTGCACTCTAACCAAGGCGACAGAGCAAGACTCTGTCTTAATTTATATATATAAAAAAAAAAAAACCTTAAAAATGGGAGAGATAAGATGGCTCAGAAATAATCACACCAAATCCAAGAGCATAGCTGGGACAGGGAAAGAATAAATGAAGTTAGCCATATCCACAGGCATAACCAATTCATCAGAATGAGCTGGTCCTCTGTCACCAGCTGGAGAAACCGAAACCAGAGCTGGCTCTGCTAGATGGTAAAATGTCCCACCCCAAATGGACCCACTGAATCAGCATTTTGAGCCTTCTCTCCTACTGCTTGAGTCATATAGACCTGGTCATAATGGCAGAGAATAAAATATTCTCTCACACTGGTCTCCAGTTACAGAGTCCTGACCACTGCAACTGCGAAAGCTGAGAACTTTTCGTCATCTCGCACATTTGCGAAATTCATTGGCTTTAACAAACTGTTCCCCGAACACCTGGCCTGTACGTTCTCCTCTAACCAGTGTGTGCTATATCATATTCAGCCAGTGCTTATAGGCTCTCACTTGCCTTGAAAAATATGCATCAGCTGTCAGAAAAGCTAAAACCCATCTTGGCTCCGGGGAAACGTTCACTTCAGGGAAACACACACAAGCCAATTTGGTCAGACTTAATAAGTTTTAACAAAATCCAGGTGAAGGAATCTATCTGGAAAAACAGAAGAATCTTATGAGCTGCTCCAGAAATAATTCTCTCAGCAGAGGAAAAACATGTGAAATCCTCCATACCATGGCAGAAGGCAACATAAAACTAGATTTCACTAACAGGGAACTGTCATGTAACCCTGGTCTAAAATGGTGGTTCCCAAATGTCTCGGGATTGTGAAACCTTCTTGCATTTCCCACCCCCAACCCCCTGACTTGGAACCTTCATGCTTTGTCCTAATCAAGTTTAAAACTCATTAACTCTCAGAATCTCGTTTCCCACCTCCAAAGAGCACAGACATGAACATCACAGAAGGGACTTTAAAAATATCTAGTCTGTATTATTCTGAAAGTGACACATGAGGGACACTATTCCTAAAGTTTAAGAGAAATTGTTCCTTATTCCAGCAGGATCGGCTCTATTTTACGTGCAGAGTTGCAAGACCATGTCTGCAACTCACGAGAGCTCTATTTAACGTGCGCGAGTACTCAGTAACATATAGGCATGCTTTTTATAGAGCCCCTGTGTTCCCAAATTGGCTTTAGGTTTGAAACCCTAAGCTTCAGTTATGTGTCTCTGCTAATAATAGGGCTCAACTTCTCAAGCCTACGAGAGATGAGACAGCTTGCAAGGGAACGGTTCCCACCATGGGAGAATCCCAGAGAGGCAGCAAGACTACAGCCTGAACCAACGAATCCACGGGGACTACTGCTCACCCACCTGCAAGCTCTGCCATTTTCCTCCCGACACCCCCAAGGATCTTCCACCTCCCAGCACAAGGGACACACATACGATTCCACAAAGGCGCACAGGCTTTGGTGTTGAGAGCCTGTTGCATAAGATGAAGACACATACTAGCCCCTTAAAGGAAAGTTTTAGAAGTTCATGGCTAAAATCCAACCAGGTTATAAAATGATTCTTGACTAAGAATAAGCTAATGGCTGGAGCTTTATAGAATCTCAAGATTCTTCTATTATAATAAAATCCTACCACCAAACAGCTGTGAAAATAAACCAACGTTCCTGGATGGGTTTCCTCCAAGTGCAGGCCCACCCCCAAACCTGGGCCACTGTTTATCATAGATACCTTAGTCAACATCAAGCAGGCAGAAACTTTCTGTTCACGCTCCTTCCACGACGTGGAGATGGGTGACTGATGGGCAAATTCAGATACAGCAAATGTCATTTGCAACTTTTCGGGCAAATAATTTGGGTAAAGAAATCAGTTACGGTGGGAATTAAGTTAGATCATTTGTAATGTGTGCAAGCTCTCTTATTCATAGAAACCACATGTCCCAAACAGAAATAACAGATCCCAAGCAAAGTTCAACACATCTTTTTATGTACAAATGGGTCAACAGTACAGACGGAGTTACTTTTTATAAATATCCGCAGCTAATCCCCTAAAAAGATGTGAATAAACTCTCAGCACAAAAAGCCTAATCTTCCCCAAAAGTGTTAACTTCCCTAGAGCCTATTCTTAGTCAAACACTTGTGGGGCCTCCTGGGAAGAACAGGAGCGCTTTGGGACCAAGGCGAGAGCCCTCCCACCTCCCCAGAGAGCGGAGGTGACTCGAAGGTCATCTGTTGCCCAGGTCTTGGGAGTGATTAAACTGTTTCTTCCCAAGACTCCGGCCTTCTTTGTCAAGCTGCTGATTAAGCAGTCTCTCTGTTTCCTGGCAGCGGCCCAGAGGGAGGGAGGAAAGGGACCTACAATAGTGTGAGGAAGTAAAAAACTCTGGGTATTTTGATAAAAAACATTTGGTAATCAATGTGACCCTGTAAAGCCGACGTATCGAATTCACCAGAGGGAAAATCGTAATTTAGCGTTCTGGGATCTACGAGAGACAGGCATTTCTTTAGGAGGATTGTTACTTAGCACCAATTTCTCTCTCTGGTAATTTTTCCTTTTCCTTCGAGCCCTTGGCTGTGATCAGCGCTGTCAGAGCACAGCTGGGCAGTCACACACCGCAGAACAAACAGCTCGCTCACACCGAAAGAAAGGCAGCTCTGCTCCGGGTCATCCGGACTGGGGAACCCGGGCAGCCCGGCGGCGGCCCACAGTCTCTCGCTGGGGTTGCTCTTTGGCTCTGTCGGCCGAGGACCTCACTCAAAGCGACGCAGGTGGTTGTACAGCGACTGCACGTAGGTGAAGACGCACATGGGGTCCGGCTTGCGGCCCATCACCATCATATCCTCCACTTCGATCAGGCGCTCACAGCTCGCCAGATTCCTGGAACACAGAAGCCCCGTCAGAACGATGGCCCCGGTGGGGCTGTCACCCCTGCCCCCAGCACAGAACTCAGCCTGGCACTGGACATTCCCAAGTGCCTACCAGCAAGGAGTTCATATAGCCCCGGTAGAAGCTTCGGAGCCACCGAGTCTAAGGCAGCGTCTCCCAAACTCCCGTATCCGTGAGCCACTAGGCAATTCATAGTTTCATTTAAATAGACTTAGCTTACTTAAATTTTAGGTGAAATTATATTAAAATAAAAGAAATATATGTCAGTAGGATATGGAAAACCACCATGAACTATAAAAATAAAGCAAAAAATTAAATGTACCCATTTGCCTCCTAAAAGTGTTTTGAAACTTATTTACCGTGATCCACAGTAAGGTATTTTTCATCGCGATTCGGCACATGCACAAATACACACACACATGTGGAAACAAAGCTTCACAGAAATACTTACCTTCACCACGACCGCTATTTTCTCTATAACAGTTCATGTTTATTTCTCTTCTCCTCCTACTTTTTAAATGCTGTTCAGGAAGCACTAAATTGATTTTACGATCTACTCATGGGTCGTAACTGGCAGTTTAAAAAATTGCTTAAAATCATCTGGCATCCCACACGGGGAAGAGCTGGTTTAACGGTGGCTCACTGGGGTAGACCAGTGTCCGCTGTGGCCGTTCACCGGGGCTCAGAGGGAGGCTGAAGGCGCATCTCAGCACTGAGTCCTGAAATAACAGCAGACAGCCTCCGGGATGCCACGGGATGCACCCCTAGCCTATGACTCTTAGATCGCAGCATGCCTGGATCCCCTGGGCACCAGAGGAACCTGGCTGGACGTGATCAGGCAGAACCAAAAGGGCACGATGGCACTTGGCCCGATTGTCAGTGCCCTTCCTTCAGCAGAGTGTGATTTTGTCATTTCAGGGAGCCCCAGTTTTTTTTCCATCAGTAAGTGCATGAATGTCAGAGTTCAAATCCCAGCTCCATCTCTTACTAGTTATATGACTTTGGGCAACACACTTAACTTCTCCGGGCCTCAGTTTCCCCATCTGGAATAACATCCACCGCAGAGTGGTGTGAGGACTATGAGCTAATTTGTGCAAATCAGTTGGAACAGCACCAGCATGTCAAGAGCTCAATCAGCGTTACAGGTTAGCACTGCTGCTGTTGCGGTGACCACGCCTTTGCTTTAAGAAGCAGAGTGGATCGCGGAGAAAAGAGGCCTGAACGTGAACTCTAAAGAGCTGGGTTCAGACTCCCCAGCAGCTTCATCTTCCTGTGCCCGTTTCTTCTGCAGAAAATCGGAATCCCGCCTCTGTTCTCCTTCCCAGTGGGCTTGCTGGGAGGTTGTGACTACATCATGTGTCTTTACGCACCTTGTTCCGCAGAGAGCCCAGACAGAGGGGAGACCCCAGTGAGCAAGGTGGGGGGGTCCTCTGACCCACCCCAGAGCCTGTGAGCCAGCTCAGCACGACTCACTCAGCACTTTCCACCAGGACGCAGCACGGGGGCAGCTCCCCGGGCTGTGTGCTCCAGAGACAAAGACACCGGGCCTGCTCTGCCGTGTTGGCTGGGTGCCAGGCCTCCTATCAGAAACCAAATGTCAAGCCGAAATGGAGACATCTGTGCCGGATCCCATCCGCACCTCCCGCTCGGGGTTGGAGCGGGTGTCCTGTAAGGGAATCCAGTGGCTTTGTGGGGTGACAACTGGGCTGGGGCCAAGGAGCAGGCACCCTCTCTCCCCAGGACAGGCCAGGGCAGGGCTCGGTGTTAGGGCAGGCATGCGAAGGTGCTTTGTCGACAGGACAGGATGGAAAATCTGAGTTCTTTGGAGCTGCCAAGGACCTGAATTCACCTTCCTGAGCTATCGCGTAGCATCTAGTGCCCTCCTCCTCACCTGCGGCGCAGGGAGAGCACCTTTCCTCCCTCCCAGGCCTGCTATTCGGAGAATCCCAGGTGTGTGTGAACAGGCTCCACACGTGCCCAGGTTATCAGCACTGACAGCAGTGGCCTCGGGGGTCCCGCGTGTTAAACGAGGACAGCAGAACTCTAGGACCTTCGCCTCCAAACGTCTCCCTGTCCCAGCACCCCACTGGAAGCACCAGTCACCTCTCTAAAGGCCCTGCCTCAGCTTGTTCACCTCAGGGTCGAGGGAAAGGGGACCCCTCTGCAGATGGCTCTGGCCACGAGAAAGTTCTTCCTGGTGTTTCTTATGCTATTTGGCCTCTTTGTACTTTCTACCTGCTGGTCCCACAAGGCCATTTATCCTCAGCCTAATATTTTCCCCCGCAAAAGAGCCCTTTACATGTTGGAAGAGAACCTTCCTATCTATGTCTTTAAATATCTTTGGTTCCTCAACCATCACCCCAAAGGGGACCTAGGACCTGCTCCTCTGAACCGGTTCTAGTTTCTCTCTAGCCCACTTCCCAGGGGGCACTCAGAATTGCTGGCAGTTTCCAGGTGTCATCCAGCCTGCATGGAGGAGAGAAGCTAACCCCGTTTCTCTTTGTTCTAGAGGCTGCACTGCCTAGGCAATCTTTGAGATCAAGGTGGCAGTCAGGATGTTTGCCCTGGTGTCACCCTCCACTGAGCAGACAGCAAACCGTGGGCAAGGCGCTGGCCTCCCCAGCAGGCAACCAGGGGCCTGGGCCACAGCCTGTCTGGTCCCCACCCACTGTTATCTTTAAGCTGAGCACACAACAGTGTGGCAGTTCCCAACAAGGGGGTCGCAATATGCAACAGGCAGCTGCCAGCCCCTAGCTCCCCCTTTTCCATCCCGTTACCACCTCTGCCCCTCACCCACTTCCTCCCCAGGGGAGCTCCAAATTCTCCCTCCCACAGGCAGAGAGCATTCCTGGCTTTGAGGCCGTGGCACAGCCCACAGCAGACTCTCAAGAGCATTTGCCTTCCACACTCGATTGTCCCTGCAAATCAAGCACTCTCCCTCGGAGACACTCTGGTACCAGCTACGGCAGTCTAGGTTCAGCGTCCCAAACCCAAAATCTGAAATGCTCCAACAAGCATTTCCTTTGAGCATCATGTCAGTGCTCAAAAGTTTCAGATTTTGGAGCATTTCGGATTTCAGATATTTGGAACTGGTATGCTCAACCAGTAGGTGTAATGCAAATATCCCAAAATCAAAAAAAAAAATCTGAAATCCAAAACACTTCTGCTCCCAGGCATATCAGATACGGGATACTCAACCTGTAATGGCAACAGTCCTAGAAGCTGCAGACACAAGTGGAACAAAACTTGGGAAACGGATATGAGAAAGGGAAAGTGATGACCAGCATTGACTTTTATGATAAAGATTTAAGTCTCAAAATATTAGAGGCCCCAATTGCCTTTTAAACTTAAAACAACAAACTGCTTTAGTAAAAATGATATAAGTTTGTTTTAAATAATTCAAACAACATGAAAAAGTCCAAAGGAGAAAATCCAAATCACTTCAAACACCACCACACAGCAAGAACCAGGCTTGACATGGGCCGACTACCGTTTTTAAGGTGGATTTACCTGAGCCAGCCTGGTTGGGATGGGGGAAAGGTTTCCTCCTACTCCCATCTGTTATGATCTTCGGCTACCACAGGGCTGGCCTGTACGGGAGGTGGAGGAGGGGATGGGGGGCTTATTTTTATTTTTTTAAGCCTGCTCTAAATGCAGACCAGGATGCCAGGGCTCGGACTACTACCTCTTGTCTGGTTTTAGACAGAGACACATGGGCACTACAAATAGCCTGGAAGCCCCTTCTGCTCTGGCGTAACCCGAGAGCAGGACACATTCCCCGCAGGGCAAGCGGGGAGCCTCAGGCTGCACGTCCTGCACTCTGTAGCGAAGGCAGGAGGGGTGCAGGAGGGTCAGCAGGCGCCCGCCCGACTCGGCCCCTTCCATAAAAGGGGCTGGTCCTCCCTCGTTCCAGGCGCTGAACACCTGTCAGGCCGGGGAAGCTCGCTGTGCTGTCAACACCAGATCACTCACACAGATTAGGCCACCGGGAATCTCTGGGACCATAAATTACGGGAGGGGCCGGGGGAGGGGCAGCACACGCCACTTGTACTCCAAAGGTCTCTGCTGTGTCTTGGTGCCTTTGAGGCACTTGCTCACGGAAGGGTCTGGAAACGTTTCCTTCCTGATTCGAGGTGGACACATGATTTGGGAACCCTGTGTCCTCCTTTCCCTTCCAAAGGTTGTGCTTTCACTGGACCCCAGGCTCCTCTCATCCCACACTGCCTGCTCCCAAGACGGCCTTTCTTAGCTCTGTCCTGTGCCTACACGGCCCTGGACGGCGTTCAATGGCCCCACGTGTCTGCCTGGCTTTTACTGGTGAACATAGGGAGTATCTGCGTTCGACACTGACAGCCGTATCCTCGGCAGGTGTCCCTGTGCTTTTTTGCCAGCTTTTCTAACCAGCCTGTTGTCCAAGAAGTGAGGTGATCCAAGCTGCCATCCTCCTCCCAGGGGCCCCCGGGCAGGCAAGCCATCTTCCCAGCCCTCCCACCACGTACCTGGGAGAGAATGTCATGGATGACTCATGAGGAGAGGTGCCTTCCCGGGCTCCGAGCAAGCTCTCAGCACAGGCCTGCTGTGGACGCCCCTCCCTGCCCCCTTGAGTCAGCAGAAAACCAAGAACTTATCTCAGCGGCCGCATCAAACCATCCTCCCCTCCCCTGCCAGGAGCAGGCTCGGGCCACAGGGACACAGGGCCAAGGTTTCCACCCTGCTGTTGGCTCCGGGGAGGAGGGAGGCAAGGCCTGGACCAGCCTCTACCACTGCCCCCCAGGGTAGGAATAGAAGAAACATCTGTTTGGAGTCCAGAGTCTCCGTGAACTCAAACTTCGTGCTGGGAAAGCACGGCCTGGAATGGTTCTGACTCCAGCTGCCAAGGGAAGTCGTATTCCCTGCGAGCCGGGGTGCAGGGCCACTACCCCATGGCTCAGGGTGTCCTGCTCCCTGCCACAATCCAGCTCGGTCCAGGGCTGAGGGTGACCAAGGTGGCCAGGGCACGAGCCGGCAAGCCAAGCACGGCCACACCTCTGGGCTGGGTGTTGGGGTGCCTGCAGCAGAGCTCCAACCCCCACCCTCCCACAGCCTGGGTTCTGACAGTCACCGAGTCTGGGCTCCACGCAGCTGGGCCTCCTCCCCCGGGAGCCACCCCTCCTCACCACGTGCCCTCACACTTGGCTCCGTTTCACCAGCGTTTGGATTCCATTGCACAATACACTCGTCCAAAGCTGTTTCTGCAATTAGGATGACAACTAATCCCGAGCAGCCAAGAAAGAGAAGGCTTTTAAAGAATACAAGGAGCTCTTATGACCCCAGGGGCTGAGTCCAGCGCCGCCCGAGACAACACAACAGCGCCGATATGGATATTCCAAAAACGCAGGCAGAGGAGCTCAGGGCCAGAGTCTCAATTCTGCCCCCAGAGCGGGCGTTGCTGCCCCGGAGAGGGATGGCTGCCCCAGCTCGAGGCGAGACTTACACGATACCAGCTGAGGGTTACACACCCACCAGCTCCAACTCCTTCCCTGGCCGGGCTCAGGGCCGGGGTGGGGATGGGGGCGGAGGCTGGGGCTGGGTGGTCAGGCCCTGGGGTGCGGTCTCCGTCAACCCAACAAGCACCTGAGGACCACCCGCTGGACGTAGGCCCTGACGACCCAGACAAAAATGAAGGCTGAGCTGACAACACAAGGCACAAAGGCAGAAAGAGGATGATAAACAAGCCCTCTGGGAGAGTCAGCTCTGGCAACCGCCTTCCTTCTCTCTGACCTTTAGAGAGCTTAGCGTCGGGCAGCCCCATGCACCCCTCGTCCGTGCCCTACTCCCTGGCCCGGGGGCTGTGATGGATCAACGGTGTCCCAGGCCCCTCTGTCTGCTGATTGGGTCCAGCCAAGAAAAGGCCCTGGCGTGAGGGCAGGAGGGGAGTGAGGTCAGAGTACTTGGCCCACGGCTCTGGCCCTGCCAGGTCGCTGCGAGCTGGCCGCATCCACTGCCCAAAGCACAGCCCTATGGGACAGTCCTCTGCCCACAGCTGTTCTCCCCAGGCCCCGTAACTGCAGCCGAGGGCTGTGACAGCTCTCTGCTGCTCTCATCCCCAGGCTGCTGCACTAGGCCTGGCTCGTGTACCTCATTCCTGCCCGTGGCTTTGTAAAGAGCCCCTTTATTAAACTCTCCTGTCCCCAGCCCGAACCCTGCCACACAGACCCCGCTCCGCCAGCTCTCCTGATGCTCTGGGCGTTGCTTTTGGCCATTAACCAAATCCCAAGCCGGCTTCCCAAAGGCCTCCTTTTCCCAGAGCCACTCGCCCACCCACAGATCTTCTCCCTCGGAGTGGGACTTAAGAAGGTAGGAATTTCACAGTAAATGCTAGAACAATATTTAGGGATGTGAAATCTTATTGGAAGCAAAAATCTACTTTTAAATGTCCCAGATATTGCCCAATTTCTTGCAAATTGGCAGCTGTGGCTCATCCAAGCAAGTGCCTCTCTGCACCAGCCCAGAGAGGACAGGCGGAGTGCTCTGGGGAACCCTGTCCCACTGCCCCTCACAGCTGGTCTGTGGCCAGTCTCCCAGACTGCACCCCAGAGATGGGCACACAGCAAAGAGGGCAGACCCCCCAGCAACAGAGCCCTGCTACACCACTGAGTGCTGTGTGACCCTGGCAAATCCCTCTCCAGGCCTCAGTCTTCCCATCTGTATAAGAGGCAGGCAGACTGGAGGGCCTCAGCTCCTTCAGCTTTGCAGAGAGCCGCCCTATACTCCACTCGCCCCCATCCCTGACCTGGGGCAGAAGTTGGGCTCCGGGACTGGGCTGGGGACCGTAGCCGGCGGGACCTGCCGTACTCACTCGGCCATGGTGAAGGCCAGCTCAAAGTTCTTCTGCCGCTGCGTGGGGCTCAGGCTGTTATAGTCGAAGGCGTCGGGGAAGAAGGAGTGCACCAGGGCGCAGAAGGCCATGCCGTCACTCCAGCTGGAGGAGAAGTTCTGCAGGTCCACGTGCTGCAAGCACAGCGAGCGGGGTCAGCGTGGGGGCCCAGACACAGGATTCCTGCCATGTCTAAGCACACGCCACAGGCAGCCATGTACCCACTCGGGAGGCATAATTTCCCCGGCTCCTCCCTCTTCCCCCCAGCCTGGGTAGGCTCTAGCCCTGGTCGGGGCGATGCTTGGTCAAGCCTCTGGCCAAGGCTCCCAGTAGCCAGGGGGTGGGCCCTCGGGCCTCACCTGGTAGCCCAGGGTCTTGCTGCGGCACCACTCGAGCAGGATCTGCTTGATGCTGCTGGCACTGGCCACGCCAAAGCTCTGTGACCGCTTCAGCTTGGCCCGGGCCTCCCCTCTCCCCCTGTGGAGAGAGCGCAGGCCTGCTATGGGGGCCGCCCCACCTGCCGCCCTCTCCCAGCCAGGTGTCCCTGCACCCCCGGGGAAGATGCCCCGCTCACTCAGGAGAGACACTCTGTCAGCACGCAACCCCGGTGCCCCACAGAGCAGCTACACAGCCACCTCTGATGGCATCTAGCAGGACCCCTCCAGGTGCCCTGTTTATGTCCCGCTCCAGCAGGCAAGGGTCCCCTGGTGATCCTGAGACAGCAAGAGCCACGTGGCCCTGTGCCCAGCCCTCTGCCTGCAGGACCTTCCCTTCCTTTCCTCCCGCCCTCCTCCTGAGCCCCTCTTCACGGAGGCCTTCCTTCCCCAGCGGCTCCTTCCTAGCCGGGAGGGACAGTGACCTCCTCTGGGCCCCAAGGACACTCCCTAAGGGCTGAGACCAGGTTGTGTGGGGTCAGTGGGGACGCTTCCTGGCTCTGCCTCTTTCACTGGCATTGAGCAGGGACTCGCTGTGACTGGGGGTGGGGATGGGGGGACGGGCTTGGGCCCCACCCTGCACACAGCAGGCGTCAATGCCATGCGCTGACTGGAGGATTGGGTAAGTATGCCAAGGCAGGCCGTAGCCAAGGATCCCGTCTCTCATGGGGCGTGGTAGTGGGCTGGTGGGCACATGGGTCCCGCTGTGTCACCTCTTCCTTGGGCCGGTCCAACTCCACGGCTGAGCCCCCCGGCTCTGGCCAGGAATCCCAGTCCCCAGTCATGCCCAGAAGCTGAACCTGCCACAGCCTACAGGGAATGCGGGTGTGAGGGCGGCCTGGGGGAACTGGGGGTGCAGAAGACTGGCTGCCTCGGGAATGCAGGAGAGGAGAGGGGCTCTCACAGGCCCCGCCGGCTCGCGGCCCTCTTCTCCCCACAGCTGGGGCCCCTGCACCCCCAGCCTGCCCTGTGCCTTGCCCGAGATGTCTCATCTTGGGAGCGGTGCCCTGGGGAACAGGACGGGCCCCAGCCTTGCTCTGCTGTGCCCACCTCACCCGTCTGGGTCTGGGCCTGCTCTGGGGCCCCCAGCGTGGGCTGTGGCGAGCGTCCGTACTTGCCCCCCGTATCCTGCTCCCACTTCTCAAACAGCGCCTTCCGGGCCTGCGCCCCCGAGGTGCGGGGCAGCGTCTGCGACCTCACCAGCTCCCTGCGACGCTCCCCCGGGCGATGGACCTGAGTTGTGGCTGGTGGCTGCGGGGACGCGGGTGACTGGGGCGGCGTCACCAGCGGTGGGCTGAGGAGAGAACCACCCAGTCAGGAACACGGAGCCAGCCATCACGGGCTCACCCGGCCCCAGGGTCGCCCTCCACACTGAGCGCGAACGAGGCAGCCGTCTGCACCCACCACGGGTGCTGGGTGCCAGGCAAAGAAGCCGCCCCACTTGCTCCAGTCCCCAGCTGGCTTGGCAGGTTTTCTAAACTGAGCTGTCTTGGAAGCAGGCCCATCTGGGGGGACAGCGAGCTCCCTCCCTGGGCATAATCACCCCTTGGCAGGGATGAGGGGAGAGAACGTGGAAGATCCTCCTATCCCCCTTCCTTCCATGGGGGCTGAGACGCCCCCTCCAATCTTTCGACTGACTTGCTTTGAAGGGTCCTCAGAGAAACCAGTCTGCAGCTGTATTTCTCCAAATGAAACTCCCCACCCAGCCCCGAGGCCTCATTTCTGCTACCCGGACCCTGCTCGCCACCCAACTGCCCTAGCGCTCCGGGGGCCAGCCCTCCATGGAGGCAGCAACCTGAGCAGGATGCCCACCCTGGTCAGCACAGGGAGTGCCCGCAGATGGCCTGGGTGGCCCGGGTCCAAGGCTGAGAGGCCACTGGGGAGCCATGATCCCTACGGGAAAGTGGCCCTGACTCACCTGTCACTGCGTTTGCTTGCTGCCACCGCCCCAAAGCCAGAGCTCGACAAAGACCGAGTGAAAGGGGGATTCTTCTCTGCAGGAGAAGGCAGGGAGAGAAATAACAAGCCCTGGCCTCCCTCCCTCCCTCCGGCCCAGCCCCTTCACCCAGCATCACTCCCTGGGCAAGCGAGGGGCCCTGGGCTGAGCCGCCCCGCCCCAGCAAGCCATGGGGAGAGAGCAGAGCAACGACGTGGAAGAGGTCTCTTAAACTGTCCCCACCTGCTCTCAGAGCAGAGCCCCGGGCCTCCCGTGCCGTGTACCCAGCAAATGCTGTTCCCACACCCTCCTTATGGAGGCCCACGCAGCTCCCCTGCGGCCCAAGTCAGGCCTGGGGGTCCTGGGGAGGGGACTGTGCCAAACGTGCAGGGCAAGAGGCCACCTTCCAACCACGACTGCAGCCTGTGTCAAAAGCCACAGCTGCCCCCACGGGGATGACACTGTTTCTCGTGACCTCTGGAGAGGAGTCGGGCAGGGGGAAGGGGAGGCAGAGGCGGGCTGGGCGTGGCCCTGGGTTCTTCCGGTCTCCTGCCAGCTCCCCCAGCCCCTGCCCTCCCTCTCTCACACAGAGGTGGGGTCTGCCCTCAGGCCACAGTCTCCAGCTCCTACCACTGGGACTGGGAGTCCAGGGTGTGGGGGCCTCACTGGGGCTTGAGGTGAGGCCCCCCAGGATGGCAGCAGATGTGGGCGATACAGCGGCAGCCGAGGTCTCCCCAGAGAACCTCTCAGAGACTCGGGTGACGGCTGTGACTGGCTGGTGGGGAAGCCGCAAGGAGAGGCTCACAGGGCGAGGCTTGGGGGGCTCCGGTGCCGGGAAGGTCTGGGCAACCTCAGGGGGTCCGTCACCTGGACCTGGAACATAAGACCAGCAGGGTTGGGGGGGAGGTGTGGCAGCCACAGGGGCCTCACACCTCCCAGGAGGGCTGCAGCCTCCCTGAACTCTCCTCCCACCTCCTCCAGGAAGGCCCCCCTGACCTCCCCTACAGCGGATGTCCTGCTGCTCCAACTAGAGCTGATTCTCCCCAACTTCTCCTCATAGCCAGCCCAATAAATACTGGTTGGCTTGTCCGTCTACTCTCTATCCTGTTCAGGGCTTAGACAAATTCCTCAGCCCCTACTTACTTTCCTCCAGAAACAGAGAGGCTCACTACCTTCAGAGATGGCCCATTTCCCTCTGTGTGTAACAAGTTCTACTTCACACCTGCTGGGGTTCAGGCTCAAGTCCCCCCCAGCCAAGGGATGGCCTGACACAGATGCACGGCCAAGGCCTTGACCCCAAACCTACCAGTCACCCCTCCTCTGCCCTCAGCCCCTACCTGCCCCGGGCTGGTGCCCATTCTCGATGACACATGAGTTTGAGGTCCTTCTCATCTCCAACTCACTGGCTTCATCATGATCCACGCTCTGCAGAGACACGAACATCACCGAGACCCTGTCAGCTAGGGCCAGTTGTCCACCCAAAGCGCCTCCTGGAGTTTGGTGGCAAACATCAATCATGTTGAGAGAAACCCGGCCCAGCAGGTACAGTGATGGGCCAAGCCACACAGCAAGGTGGATGGAGCCACCCAACACTGAGCCCCCGAGATCCTGAGAGGCGAACAGCCCCACTGGGCTCATCCCAGGGCACAAAAAAGTCGAGGACAAAGGTCAAGACTGAGGGTTCGGAAGTGTGTCCGGCTGCCCCACCCCTTCCCCTAGGCTGGACCAGGTGACGGGGGTTGGGAGAGCCTGGCGCCCTGCCCCTCCCAGCTGGGCCAGGCCAGCGTGGCTGTCTGTGGAGGAGACGCAAGGTCCTCTGGGCCAAGATGGGCAGCAGAGCCCCCTCACCCTGAGGCCTTTTCGCTGGCTGCAGGCACACAAGACTGACCCCGCTGTGCAGAATGCAAGGGCCTGACTGGCTCCACGCGACCTTCCTGTCCCCGCAGGGCAACAGCAGTGAGCGGGGCAGACGGCCAGTGCGGGGCCTGGGAGCCTGGCTGTGCTGCCGCCCCACTGCATGACCCGGGCCACACCACGTCCCCTCAGGGTCTCGGTGGCCCTGTCTAAGAAACAGGAGCAGGCTGCACAAGTACCACTTGGCATCTACTGAACGTCAGGCCCTTTTTCCAGGCAACCACTTCCACCAACTTGCTTCTGTCCTCCCAGGTATGCACTGCCAGCCCCCTGTGACAGGTAGGCTGAGGGGATGTGCACTGCCTAAGGTCATTCAAGGAAAACGGCTGGGATGTGTGGCAGGAGGGAAGCTCTCCTCAGCCTTGGTCCTGCCCTCCTCCCAGTGAGGGGCTGTGGGGGGCTGAGAGTGTCTGTGGAGCTGGTGGCCGTGCCACTCCCCAGATGCCTGCAGGCTGGTGCCCTGGTCTGCATGGTTCCCAGATGAACAACACTGCATCCCTGTCCCCAGATGGCTCAGCTCCTCTTGCAACCTGTGCAGGAGGTGCCCGCCCTGCCTGTGGGAAATCAGTCTGGCAGGGGAGCCAGGCTCATGATCAGACGGGGCTGAGCCACCATGGAGAGGCCTAGGATAGACTTCATCCAGCCCAACGGGGCACGGAGGGCTCCCCAGAGCCAGAGGTGCCTGAGCCAAGTCCTGAGTAAGCCAGCTGGGCTAAGAGGGGAGTCTGTGAGCAGATGAGTGATTAACGTCTGCAAAAGCAGAGAGACATCAAGGCACAGGTATTCTGATCACACACGACCAGGACATGGGCAGGCAGAGAAGCACCTTGCAGCCCAAGCTGCCTGCCCCAAGCACTTGGACTTGACACCTTAGACAGGGAGACCAAGGTCATCAGCTCCGTCTTTTAGGAACGTCCTCCGAAGCCAGTGAGAGAGCAGCATAGAAGAGGAAACCAGAAGGCAAGGCAAGCCCCCACTGATCCCTAGGAGAGGGGCCAGTGGGCAGGCCAAGGGCAAGAGGGACCTGGAGCTTTAGAAGAAAGGGATCGAGCAGGGAGAGAGAGTGCACGTGGAGGGAGGAAGGATGCCAAGCCTCTTCCAAGGCCAGGCTTGGGGACTGAGCGATTGGGGAGCGGGGGGCCGTTGGTGGGTCAGAGGCAGGTCTGGGAGGAAACAAGGATTTCCATTGTGGCAGTGAGTACAAGGGGGCCTGGGACATCAGGGAGCTGGTGAGGTAGCTGGATAGTTAAGTCTGAAGTTTAAGAGAAAGAAAGGGTAAGTGATGGAAAACAGGAGTTGTGGCGACCAAAGGGCCCCTGGAAGCCCCCAACGGGAAGAGCCAGCCTGGGACCCGCAGGGGCCTGGGATGAGGCACCCGTCTCAGGGAGCAGAGCAGCGGTGGAGGAGAGTGAGAAGGGGCAGCCAGAGAGGTGGGAAGAAACTCAGGAGAGCGTCGGGAAAGCCAGGAGAAGGCAGGTGCATCCCACGGCAGCCTGAGTCCAAGGAAAAGGAGGTCAAAATGAGATGGAACAGGCGTCCGTCTGGTTTCACAAAACAGAGGTCACCAGTGATCAGAAGCCTGGGGGACGGGCTGGGGGAGCAGTCAGAGAGAAATGAAGGCAACATAGTAACTTTAGCCACAGGGGGCTGGGGAAAGGGGTCTGAGGGGTTTGTCCAGATGGAAGAGGCAGGACCACATTTGCATAGGCTGAGAGAAAGGCGAGGGGGCCGTCTGCAGGGCGCGGTCCCTGGCGGGTAAGAGAGGACAGGACCCAGAGCATGGGGATGGAGTCTGGCCTCGGACTCAACTTCTGATTTAGGAGGAAAGAGCGGGAGAGGCCAGGCCCATTCACAGGGACGCTGGAGAAGGGTGTGCAGAGCCACCAGGGGCAGGAGAACCAGCCAGTCCAGCTGGAACCCCAGCTCCCGCTGTCACCAGGGCACTGGGCTGGGGGTCTCCATGTCCCCCCACCCACCCCACTCTGGTCTGACAGGTTCCACAGGTCTAGGCAGGGGCCTGGAGGGACAGGCTGATGGCGAAACCATTTTCCCAGGAATGTGTATCTCTGGGGGGAGGGGGGACCCCAGATGCCTGTCCCTGCACGTTGCAGGGCCCCCACCCGCTGTGACGCCCCAGGGGACCAGACCCACAACCAGCTCCAGATGGGAAGCAGGTTCTGCGCCGGCTGGATTCCTGCTGAGGGGTCTCCAGCAAAGGGAGAAGGGAAGGGGCTGCGCTAAGGCAGGCTGGGAGGCTGAGCCCGGACCCCCAGGTTCCCCGCCCCTCATCCCCCAGTCATTCCTCACCTGGGGAGAGCGCTCTCTGCCCGCCTGCCTCAGCTGAAACAGTAAGGGGCTATTCTGAGACCACCCTCCAACCCACCACCACACAGATGGGGAAACGTAGCCCGGGGTGGGCTGGGGGTGCCCCTAAACCTGTACCATGCCAAAAGGTAGTGGCGAGTCAAGGTCTGGGACTCAGGTCTCCTACCCAATTCAGGGCTCTGTCCATAAAGCGCCCCCACCTTCCAGAGGGCAGAGAGGACAACCCAAGACAAACCTGTCTCCTAGGACCTAGGCCAGGGTGAGCCCTGGCTCCACTGGGCCTGTCCCAGCTACATAAGGCTGAGGAAAAGGGGTCAGCCTGGGGTAACCCCCACAACAGGACCATCAGAGAACACAGAGCTCCTGAACCAAAGGGCTGGGCTGGGCCGGGCTGGAGCGAGCTGTTCTCCCAGGGCCCAAGCCCACCCGTGTGGGCCTCTAGCACACTCCCCGGTGGGCTGCTGTCTTCTTTTGGTGGGGGCAGCCTGCCCCAGCCACGGTGAAGGGAACCAGGGAGGGGACTGTGTGTGCTGGGGCCGGGGCAGAAATCACTGGAGAGTCCTGGGACTGGGGACAGGTCCTGCTGAGCTGGCCTGATAGCCCTGAGATTCCCCACCTCTGCCTTGGCTTTAAGAAGGGGAGGTGCCCCATGAGGGAGCCTACGGCAAGGGAGGGTGTAGAGGAGATGGGGGGCTGGGTGTGATGGGATAAGTCTGATTTCAGGGACTCCTGCAAATGAGACTCTTACCGGGAAGTTTTTAAACATTTCGCGGGGAGACTGAATATTTCAGGCCTTCTTGGCACTGCCTGACCCAGGTGGGCTCACACGTGGAGACAACTGACGCAGGGCCAGCACCCCCATCCTGAGACGGCTAACCCCGCTGCCCCGGCCTCCTCCACTCTCACACCACCGTTTTAAAGGACTGGATCCAAACCTCTCCCTAAAGCATTTAAGTCTCTTATCACACAGTGTGTCTGGGAAAGGAAGGCAGATAAGGCAAGTCTGGTTTCTTTCACGGTCAGGCCTTCGACACCCGACTCCTGGCAGCTGCTCCTGAGAGACTCCACCGCCTCGGCCGTGGGGACCCAGTGGCTCCATCTTAGCTGATGATGACATTTCCAGGGAACAACTCTGGCCCAGCCTGCTGGGGCCTGGGCCTGGCCTCAGGCTGCCGCCATCCACCCGGGGCCCCAGCTGGCTCCTGGCTTCCTCCTCCCAGCCAGACAGCAGCACAGGCTCCCAGGACACTTCTATTAGCCAGATTCCGCCCCCCAGCCCACTCCACCAATCTCCCTCGGGTTAGACACAAGGAAACCAAGGTCCAGCTGGGAAGAGATGCCGCCAGGGCCTCACAGCAAAAGCTCAAAAAGCATATCCTATCTGCTCCAGCAGCTCGGGCCTCCTGCAGGGAGTCCTCCCTGATTACTGCCCCTGTATTGCCCTGTCCCCTTCCTCCTCCCCGAGCCTCCCCTGTCGTCCCGGGTCCACATTCCAGGCTGCAGCAAGGCCAAGGTTTGTGCACTCGGAAGCCGGTTACTTGATCAACCCTTTCTGCGTTGAGTTCAAGGCACATTTATATGCTGAGGACAATTCACCTCCAACCCCTTCAGTCCCCAGTTTGAAAGCAAATGGGTCTCTAAACCTCACTGCTTGTTTACAGAGGGGTGGCAGGACACCAGCCTCTGCAATGCCTGACCACACACCAAGCCGGTGCACGGCCACCAGCTCTGCAGGCGGGATGAGACCCTCACCCCTAGACCCCTGCCACACAAAGTATGACAGGCCAGACGACCCCGCAGCCCAGCGTCTAGCTGTTACTCTCTGTCCACACTCCAGTCTTGCCCCAGAGCCCTGGTTCCTTGTTTGTGACCAAGAACCCAATCACACACTGCTGGTCCCAGGATATGAGCTGGATGTGGGGATGGCTCCTCACAGCCCCCCACTCCCAGAAACTGGCCTGAGCCTGTGTCAGTGCTCCTGGGGGGTGGGGAGAATGGCAAAAGAAGTGGGGACTGGGGCTTCTGGGGTCAGGTGGAGGCAGCTGCCTCAGGCCCAGGGAGCCAGGGCTCAAGGGGTACGGACCAGTGACCCAGCAGGGGACACCCACAGTGCTCAGCTACACTTGCTGCTCACCGTCCCCCTCAAGCCTCTCTGAAGTTCACAGCCTGCTCCCCAACAGGATCTCCATCCTCAGTCCCCAGCAGGCTGAAGCATCCTGCCGACCCTGACCTCTTGGAGAAGGGCTCCCCTCTCTGGAATTCTAAGAGTGGCCTCTCTGGGTCCTTCCCGCCCCCTGGCAGTTCCTGGGCCTGGTTTTTGTTTCCTTTGGTCTCGTTTCCTCTGCCCAGAGAGCTCCCTAACTTCCAGCCTCCACCACTCTCTGGAGCACCAGATCCAAGAATCTACCTGTTCTGGGACAGCTGCCCCTGCATGTCCCACAGCCCCTCATGTTCAGCGCCACTCAAACAGAATATCCATCCAGATCTGTGACCCAGTAGTCCCCCAAGGCAGGGGACTCTCTGCCTCCCTCCTCGCAGCCAGAGACTACCCTGCCTGCTGGTTCCCCCTTCAAAACCCCGTCCAAAGCAGCCCCATCTACACACCACTGGCCTAGCTCCAAGTTTTTCTTTCTCCTTGGACCATCGCAATGAAGTCACCTGTCTCCAGCCACCCTCCAACCCGCCATCCATCCCTAAGAGAGCTTGGCACCCACCACCCTCATAACCGAGAGGACTAACTTGGCACTCACTGGTGAATAATGGCCGATTCCCACCGGCAAAAAGTCATGACCGGAGAGAATCCTCTCCTATGTACATGTACACATCTACATGCATATATGACGTTGAGAATTTTTTTCTTAAAACTTAGACAGCTGCTTCCATGAGCAGACAAATAGCAAAGGCAAATTAAAACCTCAGAAACAACTGATGACACAGCTTATCAGGCACATGTGAGCTCACAGTGGTGACTTTATACCATGGAAATGTAGAGTGTCATGCTCATAGGACAGACTTAAGTGTATCCATATTTCTAAACAGAGCACTGGGACACCCATGGGTTCTGCCAACAGGAAAAGTTTAAGAACCTCTCTCCCACTGGACAAAGCCCAGCTCCTCTGCCCAGCATGCTGGGGGCTTTCACAACTCACCCCTCCACTCTCATACTCAAGGTGTCACTCATCTGGCCAGTGAGAACTTGTATCCCCTACCCACCCCCATTAGCACCAGGAGCGGCAAGCCATGGTACAAACCTCCAGTACAAAACCTTCCTGGGATACAGACTGGGAAGGGACTACTGCGTTTGGAGCAGAACATCTCCGGCTGTCTGCACTGCTGGTACTGCTTGACCTGTGGCCATCTCCCACCCCAGCTGGGACCTCCAGGGACAAGGCCTAATAAGAGCCCCTCCTCCTGGCCCCCTGAGGTTCGGCCCAGCCTGCAGCAGGAGATCTGAGTGCCCAGTGGATTGAACTTAGGAGGGGCAGCGGGTGCACACTACTCAGACCCAGACCCTGGAAACCCAACCCCAGAGCACACGCCTCATAGGGATGGAAAATCCCACCTAAGGGCCACTGCACACACCATGGAAACATTCTAACCCAGACCTGCCACCCTGGGAGGCCCATGCTCAAGGTAGTGACTGGTCCACGCAGGCCTCCACCCCACCCCCACGTGGTTTGGGCTCTGGCCATTCACTGACCCCAGGAATCTAGACACCGCTCAAGGCCAGTTTCCCCCTCTCCTCCCTCACGGTAAGGGATTTGCCTCCTGCAAAGCAGGACTCCCAAACGCGGCTGCTGGGCTGCGCCCCAACCAGATTGTGTCCCCTTCCACCCCCTACCCCCCAGGGGCTTGAGTTCTCCGTCTGGGTTAATCGATAACTGGAGCCGTCAGGCCTCAGTGAAGCAGCAAGGCAGGGGGGCGTGAATGGAGGTGGAGGGGTGCAGGTAGGGGGTGCTGACCATTCCAACACGCCCAGCGTGGCCCCAGGCAGTGAACGGTCAGGGCCCTTCACGACCCATACCTGGGCGCCCAAGCCCTAGGTGTCATGGGACAGAAGGGAGAGGGAGACAGAACTCTGGGCAAACAGGGCCCGGCTCCAAAAAAGGGAGGGGGCCGAGGCAGGTGCAGCCAGCAGGCTAAGGAGAGCTTCTCCTTGTCCTGCCCTCTCCAACTCTGGAGTGGTGGCGAGACTCTGGTCACCTAGTCCCAGCGCCCGGTGAAGGCACAGCCCCCTACCTAGCAGACGCGCGCGGGCGCACGCAGTCAGGGCGAAGGGGCGGCACCAAGGCGCGGGGGCCCCATTCCCCGGCGCACGCGCACATGCACCCACGCCGGTGCAGCGCGCTCTCCCCGGCTCACCTGGCCGCGGCCCGACAGCGAAAAGGTGGCGTGGCTGGCGAAGCGTGCGGTGCCCAGGCGGGGCGCGCGGTCCGGAACCCCGGACGCAGGCGGGGGGCTGGGCGTGCCGGGCGCGGGGGGCAGCCCGCTCGCCAAGCCAAGCGCCTCCACCTGGCGCGTCAAGCGCTCGAGCTGCGCCTGCAGCCGCTGGTTGTCGCGCTGCAGCTCGGCCACGGTGCGCGCCAACGGGCCGGCCAGACGCAGCGCCTCGGCCACGCGCCGCTCCACGCCGCGCTGCAGCCCCTGCATGTCCTCGTGCAGCGCGCGCACAGCGCCCTCCAGCGCCGCCTCATAGCGGCCCAACGCCTCGCGCACAGAGCGCGCCTCCTCGGCATCGGGGGCTGGCTCCATGGCCGAGCAGAGCGCACAGGTCTGAGAGCAGCCGGGGAAGGGAGAGGACCCGAGCTCTGCAGCTCGGTGCCGCGACTGGCCGCCGGGGGTTGGCTTCGCCCGAGGGGCGGCCGGAGGGGCGGGCTCGGGGCGGGGCGGGCCCCGCGAGTCCCGGGACTGGACGCCTGCGGGGGGCGGGGCCTCGGGGGCGGGGCCGGCTCGGGGACACCCCTGCCCCTGGGAGGCCAGAGGGACCGTGCGGGATGGAGGCCCCGAGGAAGTTTGTCAGGTCTCTCCTCTCCCCGGGGTGCAGAGCCGCAGGGGAAGTGCCGAGTCGGAGCACCGCCCTAAAACGGAGGAGCTGCGTGCGGCCTGGGAGAGGGACTGCGGGCCCACCGGAAGAAGGCTCTGGCCCCCAAGTGGCCTTTACTGTGGAGACCACAGCCAAGGGTTAAGCATTCCCTCGGGGCTTTCACCCGCAGGGGCCAGGTTCTGCTGGGGGCAGAGCCTCCCCCCTGCTCAGAGAGACCCGAGAGCAGCTGCAGCAGCGCCCAGCACTGCCGGCCTGACCCACAGTGCCCTCCCCACCGCTCTCACATGCACATACTCACCTGTGGGACCTTCGCCTGGAATTTCTTGCACCTGTTATAAGACCTCAGGGAGGAAACAGGTGGTGAGATCCTCTCCCAGTCTCTACAATTATGCGCTGTCCCCGCCCAGCCCTACTCTGTGTAGCAAGATCTTTTTGCCCTTCCCACCAGTGGTCAGTAGGGGCTCCAGGCTTACCAAGGGACCCCTGCCAGGGGATCCTGGAGAGGCTGAGGGCAGACAGGGAAGAAAGGGTGTGCTTAGGGCTCAGTCGCCCACCACCCCCATAAGAGTCTTGGTCACTGGCCTCTGCGCACAGGCCAGGGTTCCCACCACTATTCTCTCTCAAGGCTCCTTCATGCCTGAACCCAGATGGTGCCCCCTTCCAGACCACAGCCCCCCAACCATCACAAGAACAGGGAAGAGTGGAAACAGGTGTAGCTTTAGGACAGGGTGGTGGGCAAAGATAACTAAGTTTCCATGTATATAGTAAAACTGATTCAAAATAAAAATGGGAACATATGTCATCCTTCTTTATGCAAAAAGCCTTTCCTGATTAGCCTTCTCTTTCCCAGGCCTGGCCTGCCTGAAGGAGGCCCAGAGGCTGGGCAGGCACAGCCAGATGACCCCCCACCACACCCCGAAGGCGAGGTCTGAAAGGCTTGTTCCTATTGTGTTCAGCTTCCAAAGATGTTTGGAGCCCACAAACCCTCCTGGGCTGCACTTCACTGCTCCAAAGGAGCTGGGTCAGCCTAACAGATGCTGACTGCTGCTTCTCTCCCCCCGCCCCAAGGGGACACTGAGTTACCTAATCTAAGGAGCCTTCCAGCAATTATTTCATGAGAAAGTCAAATGCCAAAAGGCATGCATGTTGTGTGCGTCTGTGTGTGTGCACACGCATCCAAGTAGCCGTCTGGACAGGCTGAGCCAAACCACTCCTCGAATTCTTTCTCCAGGTGGAATCTTTGACAGAGACCTTGAGAGCCGCTGCTGCTGCAACTCTTACCCCAGACAGCACTCAAATCCCCTCCAGGTCCCAGCACAGGAGCCTGGAGTTGTAAAACCCTGGTCTCAGCCAGAGAAATCCTGTCCCTTTCCCTTGCAAGACCCAAGGAAGGACCATGTGGGGAAGTCTTAGGGGGGACTGGACAGGTTGGTCCCTGGCCCCACACCGTTGTGTACCTGGACCATAGGCAGGTGAGGGGGCAGGGCAGACACTGTCTAGCCTTCTCCCCCATCCTGCAGGAGAAGGAAGGCTGGCTGAGTAGGAGCAGGGGCCCAGCAGGGAGGTGCTAGATTATAGGTACGGGCTGCCCCGGGTCCTTCCACAGTCTCCAACCTCAGGTTGGTTATCAAGACCCTCCTGAACCACCATGGGAATATCTAGGAGGAGCTGCTTGGGGACAGGGCAGGGCTCCTTCTGGGGCTGAAGTAGGAACTCTGTCAAGGACAGAGGTGGGGGCTTGTGTTGTAGATTCTGGGGAGGCAGATGGTACAAAATTCAAACCATCCCCCTTGGCTCCTTTCCCTCAGTAGTCAGACCACTGAGTCAGTAGCTGGAGACGAGCCTGGAGAGAAGGAGAGATGAACCAGGAGCTGGGGGAGAGAGGTCCAGGAGGGAGGGAGAGGGTGATTCTGGGGTGGGAAGGGGGCGGGACCGAGGACCAGCACCATGCTATGAGCCAACTCTGTGACAGGTGGGGGAGGCCACATCTCTGCTCCCAGGCCCAGGGGCCCCTCCCCCCCTCCAGCTGGGCTCCTACCCGGTACCAGGCTGTGAGGGAGGTGAGGGCTGATGACCTGGCTGAACTCCCTCCACATTCACCAGCCCTGATGTCATGAACAAGTGGAGGCCAACCTCCCACAGAGTCCCAGGGGCTCTGGCGCCTGCCCCTCCAGCTCCCCCTCACCTGGCTCTGACCTGCTGGGCACTTGCTCTGCTCTGATTGCAGGCTTGAAGCAGGATGTGGGACAAGCCTTCCCTGGGCTCCCTGCCAGTGGCCCACAAAATCAAATCCTTGCCGGGCCAAAACTACAGAGTTAGGGAGCTTGGAGTCACAGACCTGACATGGGGAAACTGAGGCCCTGAGAGGAGCAGGGACTTGCCCAAGACCACACAGCAAGACCACACAGGGGTGCAACCCAGGGCCCTGCCCTCAGGTTGGAGGTACAGTACTCCTTTTCCTGGGTGCTAGTCCCAGCTCACCTCCCAGCAGCAGATTCAACCCATTCCGAGCAGCTCCTCCCTGCTCCCGAGGTTGGCTGGAGGCTCCCCTTGCCCCGCAATTGCTCCTCGGAGGTCCCCAGTGCCCCCCTGGCCCTCTGGCAACAGCCCCAGAGGACCACTCCCTCCCCCCCTCCCTCACCCAGCTCTCCTTTTTGCCTTGCCCTCCCCAGTGACCTTCCTGGGTGGCTCTGAGCCAGGCCCCTCCCCGTCTATCCCACACACACACACACACAAACCCTCCCTGGGTGGTGTCACCGCCCCCCATACCTGCGGGCGCTTGCCTCCTCCATGCTGAGGACTCCCACCTTTCCTCCTGCAGCTCAGCCTCTCTCCTGAGCCCCGCTCCCTCTACCCAGCCCTGCAGGGCCGGCACACTCCCCAGCCTCCTCAGGCCCTGAGGAGACACGCGATGGGCTTACAGGGTGGGGAAAGGACGCAAGAAGTGGGATGATTCAGTCCTGCCCTCGAGGCAGGAGTGGGCTCTGCCCACCTGCCTGGTACCCCTGCTCCACCCTCTGTGCCCCGGGTCCCATGCACGGGCACTCATGTGCACACTGTGTGCACACGCTGGACCCCACCACGGAGAGCAGGGCCATCTGTCTCAGCTGTTCATCTGTCCCCACACCTGTCCCCCCAACCCAATAATGTTGGGTTGATGTCTGGGAAGAGAGGACTGGGGAGTCACTGGGACCAATGGGCCTGCAGGATGGATGGACAATGGGGGGTGAGGGACAGGAAGGGGCAAAGGTGGCTCCCAAATTTTGGCTTGGGGGTATGGGGTCCCATTCACTAAGATGGGTCACAGAGAAGGTGCATTATAGGGATTGTGAGCTTGGGGTGGGGGAGGAGAGGGGTGCTCCAGGCCTGTCTCCAAGTCACGTCAGCCTTTGCACTGGGTCAAAGGCAGCCGTCCGTCTGATTGGAGATCCCTCCAAGCCCTTCTACTAGGAAGGATGAAGGTAGGAGGAGGGTCAGGCCATGATTGGCTCTGCCACACCCCCATACCGGCCCCCATGGCTGGGGCAGCTAGCAGGCCTGGTGATCAGCTTCCCAGCCCAGAAGGTGGGTGCAGCCAGCCGGACCCCACTCCTCTCAGTGTGCGGCTGCAGGCACCCAAAGTGAGTAAGCTAACAAGGCCTCCAAGGAGCAGTCCACTCCAGTACTGACCCCCTCCATCCCTGGCAAACACACCATTCCTGCTCCTCCCAAATCCTGAGCCCCAGCCCCTGCCCCTGGAAACCGTCGCCTGGCTGTGAGGTGCATAGGGTGGAGACGCGGGGCTTACATTTATCTTTTCCTGCCGGGTTGCTGGTTCGGGAGCCAAGAGGAGGCTAAGGGGGGAAGTGCGCGATGTGGTGCAGGCTATGCAGGAACAGAGGCAGCCCGACGGGCAAGTCTCGGAGCCCCCAAGTCTCATCTCCAGCAGGGCCCCAGGGCAGTGCCAGGAGAGGGACACACAGGTCTCTACCCTATGCCCCCAGCTCTGCCTGCCTGGAGCAGGGCCCTCATGGGACTCTCAGGCCCTAGGAGATTGGGAAGAGACTCCTGCCCCTGGCTGACTGCAACTCCCCTCCACCAAACCTCCTCTAAACTCCACTCCTCCTTCCCAGTGGACACTCCACCAGACACATGTGTACTGTTTTTTTTGGTAGAGATAGGGTCTCACTATGTTGTCCAGGCTGGTCTTGAACTGCTGGCCTCAAGCCATCCTCCCACTTGGCCTCCCAAAGTACAGGGATTACAGGCATGAGACACCACACCTGGCCCACACAAGTACATTTTTAATGTTCACCTTTTCCCCCATGTATCTGAGGATGTGTCTGTGCATGCATCATGCATGCTCATGCATGTGTGGGCGTGTCTGTATAGAGGAAAGATGTAGAGCTAAGAAGCCCATGCTCCTTGCCTGCACAGACCCTGCACAGATATGGGGGGGGGGGGGTATGTGCACATTTGTAAGGACCCATGCTTATAGGAGGAGTTTTTAATGCATTTGGTTCTAGGTGGGGAACATGCGATTATATGCACACATATGTATGTATGCCTGCGGTACATGTGTCAGCACAGACATCAGGATGTGTCCTATGCAGCCAATGCTGCCCACATTCTTGCACATGTGCATGTGCTTCCATATACATACTAAATCCTTGTGTGAGTGTGAGTTCGAACATATATATCACATGCCCCATTTCTGGCTAGGGGCCTAGGAGTAGGGACCTAAGAGTAGGTCTCTAGAAGGTACAGATGCTGGCTTCTGTGAGATCTGCTTTGCAAAGACTCTTGCATATAAAATTTCAAGGGTGGCCCCTATGTGGGGAGGGGGTAAGAGAGAGTGGAGCTTCTGGCCCTCCCAGACCCACCCTGGGCCATCAACCCCAGCGCAGGAGGAATTCCCCGCAGGCCTCTGTTGAGGCCCAAGCTACCCAGAGAACAAACACCTATTCCTGCGTGGAGGGGCCCACTGTCCTCCCCCAGGGCCAGGGGCTGCGGAGGGCATGAGTTGGAGACAGCTGCTTCCAGCCCAGATAAGTGCTGGGCTCACATTTTCCATTTCCAGGATCCGTCCTCTGGGTCCCAGCCCCTGCAACCTGGCCCAGTGGCCTGGCAAGGCCCATGCACTGATGCCCTGAGAACTGCAAGGTTAGGATGGAAGACTGAGGCCCAGAAGGAGCAAACAGTGGTGACAGGCACCCTGCCACATCTGTCCTGGACTCCGGGGGATGGGGTAAAGGGGCTCTGGGGCAAGCCAGGCCCAGCCTGGGGGCCCTCACAGCCCATATCCGGACTCCTGGCCTCCGGAAACCCACCCAAAGATGGGAGGAAGGAGGACTGGCCCCTCCTCTTACAACAGCAGTCCTGCATGCACACCCTCTGCCCTGCCCAGCCTGGCCGCCCCAGCCCAGAGGACCCTGAACCCCAAGCAAGCAGTCATTGTTTGGGCCCAGAACTAGGCTCACACTCTGAGTTCCTTGTCCCTTCTCCCCACCCCCTCCGCAATTTCCCACCAAAGGCCTGGACCCTCCTGCCCAGCCTGGGTCTGCCTCCCCTCCCCCTTCCCAGAGAAAGGGCCAGGGGGAGGACTTATTTATAGGGCCTGGCTCAGCGGCCTCCAGGACACAAAGAGCCAGAGCTTCAGGGCCACGGCTCTCCAGGCCTTCCCCAGGGGCCCCGCAGGCCGGGCAGTGTCCGCTTTCAGCCCAGCAAAAGGCTGCGTCAGTCAGAGTGGGCGGTGGGGGTGGGGAGGCCCGGCCAAGGCAGGGGGGCTGGGCTGAGGCCTGGGCCAGGGGCATTGCAGCCATTTGCAGCCCACAGACAAGCTGGGCTTCCTGGAGACTAAATGGGGCCCGGGGCTTGCAAGGGAGGTCTCAGGGGGCACCAGCCCCTCCTTGGGAATGCCCAAAGGTGCCTGCCACCAGGCTGGCACCTGCTCTGCAAGGCCCCAGAGGCATCTTGCTTTGGCAACGATGTCCCAGCTAGGACCCCCGCACGCACAGGGAATGCTTTAGGGGCCATTCAAAGCCCTTTTTTGCCAGGCCCCGCCTACCTCGCCAATCTCCCCTTGCATTGGCCCCCCTGCCTGAAGCATCCCTTCCACTTGCCAAATTGTCTGGCACATTCCTGCTCATTCCTCAGATCTTCGGAGTCCAGCTTAACTGCCACCTCCTCCAGGAAGCCTCCCCTGGTAAAGCCTCCACGAAGCCCCGTGGTGCTCAATGGAACACACCCTTGCATTCCTTCCCGGCCTCCCCTTCCAAAGCAGGGCAGTGTGTCTCTCGAGTATGCTCTTTGTCCAGTGTGTGTGTGTGTGTGTGTGTGTGTGTGTGTGTGTGTGGCTGCCGACCCTCTGCAGGTGAGGGGCCCCCTGAGGGGCAGGACCCCGTCTCACTGTTCCCTGTCCCCATTGCAAAGCCCCATCCCCATCCACTAAAGCCTGTTGAATGAGCGAATGAGTGAACTAATGAATGCACAATGGATGACTGAGAGAACAAGGGAGGGAAGGAAAGCAGAAAAGATGCCCCCCATGTCTCTTGAACCCGGGGTACCCAGGGTAACTGCTTGGTGTCCCAGTGGGCGGGAAGGCAGCAGGGGCGGCCCAGGCCAGGTCTCAGTGACAAGGCTCGGCCCTGGGCAGCAGCCAGATCGGTCACCCTCATTCTTTCCAGATCAAAGTTCCTCCAGGGAACAGCCCGGAACCTGACACTGGCATGGGGGGGGCCGGCCCCGTGTAGGGGGAGGGCACCAAGAGGCCGGGCACCTGTGCCCAGCTCCAGGGACACGGGCCAGCAGCCCAGGGAGGGACTGGACACATACACCTACTCTGCCCCAGCCCTGACCCCCCTGATAAAGGGCCACACCAGGGGGGCATGGGGGCATACCTGGCTCTAGGCCCTTCTGAATCGGACCCCCCCCCCCCAGGACTCCAAGACCCTTCAGGGCCCCGGGGGATTGGCTCCTTGCCCTGCCACCACTCCCAGCAGCCTCACTCTCAGACACCCTCCAGGTACCTCTCTCTCTGCCTCTCGTCTCTGTGTCTATTTCTCTGTCTTGGCTCTCCGTACTTCTGTATCTCTGTGTCCCTTGCTCTCCCCTGGGCCCTGGTATCCCTGTCTCTCCCTCATCTCTCTGTGTCTCTCTGGACATGGAGACTAACGGTGGAGTGGCGTGTTAGCCCTTTCTTCCAAGGACGGGGCTGTCTTCACATTCCTCCCTCCTCTCCACCCCTGGTCCCTACAGTCTGCGTGGAACATATTTTTTCTGACGGTGGGATTAGGATGGGAGAGGGTGAGCGAGAACAGAACCCACTGCCCCTGCTGCAGCCAGGTCTCCCTGGCACCCTCGGGCTCTTGCGACTGAGCTGCAAGCTGCGTGAGCAGGCAGGGAGGAAGTGAGCAGAGCTGGTTTCGGGCAGGAGGCGGGTGTCCCTGGGCCAGGTCCCCGAGTCTGCCACCTCCTGTCCCTCCTCATTCCACTGCTGGTGTGGAAAGGCACGCCACAGTCAGAGGTAGCACAGGCTTCACGGCCCGCCCTGGTGCCCACATGCAAGCCGGCACACGAGGGTGCGCACTCACACATGCTGCACAGAGGTGTGGTTAGGAGCACAGGACTCGGAACCTGGTCATGGCTCGCCACGCTTTTTGCCTCAGTTTTCTTATCTGTAAAGTGGGGATCATAATAGTATCTATAGCCTAGGATTGTCATGAGGATTAAATTAGCTCATGTTCGTAAGTGCCTTACAGACAGAGGCCCTTATGTCTGGCACATAGTGATTTTATATACACAAACACCTACACATTAGTTAACAAAAATTAATAAATATGCATACGTGCTTAAAACTTGGCCCTAATAAAAACTAGAGGTTGCTTTCACCTTTATCCTATTGCCCCAGGCTGAGCTGGACCCTGGGCACCCACAGGTCCGAACAGGCGTGATGTGAGTAGCTGTTTTGCAAGTTGAGGAAGAACACACAGCTCCAGGGGATGTGCATTCTACGGACCTGCTTGCGGAACAAAACTGAGTTAACAGCAGCTGTACATACATGTAGAGAAGTCACATTGCTCCTGGTTACGATGATTGAAACCATTTCCTTCTGCTTCAAACACAGATAGGAGATTTTTTAAAAATTAATAATCAGTAACAAAAGAGGGACATGTTCGTAGACAAGAAATGGAGACTTCTCCTTAAATGTGAGGAGACAGGAGCCTGCAGGAAAGAGAAGGAGCTGGCGTTGGCAGTCTCTGGGGGCTGGACCACTTAGGCTGTGGGCCACGGTGCAGCTGCTAAGCAGGACTGGGACCCGAGCATGGCTGGCATTGGGACGTGCACTGCCAGTCAGTGAACATAAACCAGAACAGCTACATCTACCCTTCAAGGTCGCTGCAAAGACCAAGCGCATGCCTGTGGTTGGGCCCTCAGCACAGCCACCAAGCTCACAGGGACTGTCCCAGAAATGCATCACTCACAAGAGGTGGAGACATACCATGACCACTGCTGAGAAAACCCTATTCTGGAGCCCGGCCCAATGCAGACCAAGCTGAGGCCACTAACAGATGGCCTTGGTTTTTGCAGAATCTCCAGATAACCTCAAAACCAAGACTCATGGAGCACTGAGGAAGACCACGCCCATGAAAGCCAGCAAACTCAGCCAGCAGAAGAACTGATAGCTGAGAAAATAAAGTTTTAGAGCAATTTGAAAGCACTAATCTACTTTCCGTCTCTATGGGCTTGCCTACTCTGGACGTTTCATACAAACGGAATCGTATACGGTTGGCCCTCCATATCTGCAGTTCTGTATCCATGGATTCAACCAACCTGGATAGAAAACATCTGGGGGAAAATATATGACAATAAAAAATATTACAAATTTTTAAAAATATAACACTATTTCTACAGCATTTGCTTTGTATTAGATATTATCAGTAATCTAGAGTGCTTTAAAGCATGGGGGGATGTGCATAGGTCACACTGCACCGTTTTATATCGGGTGTTTGAGCATCTGCAGATTTTGGTATCCAAGGGAGGTCCTGAAATAAATCTGCAAATTCCAAGGGAGTACTGAATGTGTGGTCTTATGCGACTGGTGTCTTTCACATACCGTAACATCTTCAAGGTTCATCCATGTTGTAGCGTGTATCGGTATTTCACTCCTTTCTATGGCTGAGTAATATTCCGTTGTATGGTAGAGTAAATTTTTTAAAATGAACACTCCACCTCTAAGATTCGTCGATCATGAACGTATCAGTCATATTCTTGTTTTTAATTGTGATAAAAAGTACACAACATAAAATGTACCATCTTAGCAGGTGGTTGGGGGCAAGGTACACATGGGGCGTTCAGACTCCTCGTGTTGAAGTGGACAGCAGACCAACAGACCACCTCCTCCCCTGTTCTGCAAAGCTGTCGCTTCCTTTTATCCTTTTAGAGCTCGCGAGGCTAGAACACGGAGGACGCAGAGATTCGAGGTGCACACAGCCAGGGCCAGATCTCCCCAGCCAGTGGGTTTATGGGCTCCATGATGTAACCTGAGAGGAGCACGGGGTGGGGCCCAGGGCACCCCCACCCCCGTCTCTGGAAGGAACCCACAGGAGGACTACTAGAGGAGGTGACTTGGGGGACCCCTCCAGGGCTCTGCTTCCTCGAGCCACATGTGGCTGGTGAGCTCTCAAAACACGGCTGGTCCAAGTTGAGATGTGCTCTAAAGTGTAGAATATACACCAGATATTCAAGACTCAATATAAAAAAAATACACAATATCTCATTCATAATATTTTTTACTGATTATAAGTGGGACAACGAATTACAAAATTGATTACAGTTTGGGGTATATTTGGTTAAATAAAATATAATGTTTCTAAAATAGGCTGGGAGCAATGGCTCTCACCCATAATCCCAACTTTGAGAGGCCGATTCCGGAAGACTGCTTGAGGCCAGGAGTTTGAGAGCAGCCTGGGCAACATAGTGAGACCCCATCTCTACAAAAAACTGTTTGAAAATTAGCTGGGTGTGGTGGCACAGGCCTGTAGTCTCAGCTACTCGGAAGGCTGAGGCAGGAGGATCGCTTGAGCCCTGGAGTTGGAGGTTACAGTGAGCTAGGATCTGGCCACTGTACTCCAGCCTGAGCAACAGAGTGAGACTTTGTCTCTAAAAATATATATAGAGAGAAGGAGAATAATTCATGTTTCTTTTAACTTTTAAAATGTGGCTGCTAGAAAACTTAAAATTACTATTTGGTTCACATTATGTTTCTGTCGGGTAGCAGTGGTCCAGAACGAATAGTGACAGCTAACACCTATTGAGTGTTTACTATGTTCCAGGCTCTCTTGTAAGGATGTGACACTTAATAACTCATTTAAGCATCACGACAATCCTATACGGTTGCTAAATCCCACTTTACAAAAGAGGAAACAAACGAAGTTTAGTGACTTACCTAATGTCCGCAAGTCAGTATTTAGTGAGTGGGCTTTAACCGGGGCACCCAGGTGCTGGAGCCACACATTCAGCCTCTACACATGCTGACTACCAGGACTTGGTTGAAAGCCCTGGGTTCGAGGTCCAGCTCTGCTACTTTCAAGCTGTGTAACCTTCGGGAAATTAAGCTTCGGTTGCCTCATTTATAAAAATGAGATCAACCACCAGCCTCTCTCATAGAGTCACTAACAGGATGATCTATCTTGGCCGAGTCCAGTGGCTCACGCCTATAATCCTAGAACTCTGGGAGGCCGAGGCAGGAGGATCCCTTGAGGTCAGGAGTTCGAGACCAGCCTGAGCAAGAGTGAGACCCCGTCTCTACTAAAAAAATAGAAAGAAATTAGCTGCACAACTAAAAATATATATACAGAAAAAAATTAGCCTGGCATGGTGGCACATGCCTGTAGTCCCAGCTACTCGGGAGACTAAGGCAGTAGGATTGCTTGAGCCCAGGAGTTTGAGGTTGCTGTGAGCTAGGCTGATGCCATGGCAATTAGCCAGGTGTGGTGGCACATGCCTGTAATCCCCAGCTACTCAGGAGGCTAAGGCAGGAGGATTGCTTGAGCCCAGGAGTTCAAAAAAAAAATATTGTCTCAAAAAAAAAAACTGTGTAGAAACAGAAAAATTTTTTTGAGATAGAGGCTTGCTCTGTCGCCCAGGCTGGAGTGCAGTGGCATCATCATAGCTCACTGCAACCTCAAACTCCTGGGTTCAAGTGATCCTCCTGCCTCAGGCTCCTGAGCAGCTGAGATTACAGGTGTACGCCACCATGCCCAACTAATTTTTTCTATTTTTAGTAGAAAAATAGAAACACTCTTGCTCAGGCTAGTCTCAAACTCCTGACCTCAAGCGATCCTCCCACCTTGGCCTTCCAGAGTGCTAGGATTACAGGCATGAGCCACCATACTCAGCTGATTATGTAGAAAATTTGAATGAATTATCACAGAAAGTCTCAGGATGCAATTATCAAAATCGATACACAAAATCAATTGTATTTATACTAGCAAGGAACAGACTTTAAATTTTTGAAAATAACATTTACAATAGCATCAGAAAACTCGAAACACTCAAGGATATATTTAACAAAATATGTGACAGATTTATACATGGAAAACTACAAAATATTGCTGAGATAAATTAAAGAAGACCTAAATAAATGGGAAGATATACCATGTTAATGGATCTTAAGACTCAACATCCTCAAATTGAGCTATAGAGTGACACTATCCGAATCAAAACTCCTGCAGGCTTTCTTTCTTAAAAATTGTCATATTAATTCTAAAATATAGCCAAAAAAATTTTTAATAAAAAATAAAAGGAGGCCGGGCGCGGTGGCTCACGCCTGTAATCCTAGCACTCTGGGAGGCCGAGGCGGGCGGATAGTTCTGAGCTCAGGAGTTCGAGACCAGCCTGAGCAAGAACGAGACCCCGTCTCTACCAAAAATAGAAAGAAATTAATTGGACAGCTAAAAATATACATAGAAAAAATTGGCCGGGCATGGTGGCGCATGCCTGTAGTCCCAGCTACTCGGGAGGCTGAGACAGTAGGATTGCTTGAGCCCAGGAGTTTGAGGTTGCTGTGAGCTAGGCTGACGCCACGGCACTCACCCCAGGCAAGAGAGTGAGACTCTGTCTCGAAAAAAATAAAAAAATAAAAAAATAAAAAATAAAAAATAAAAGGACTCAAACTATCTGATTTTGAGACTTATTATAAAGCAATAATAATCAAGATGGTGTTCTCTCAGTGTAAGGATAGACAAAGATATCAATGGAACAGAATAGAGAATCTAGAAATAGGTTCACATACATAGAGTCAACTGACTTTCAACAATGGTAACTCAGCGGAAAAAAGGATAGTCTTTCCTACAAACAGTGCCAGAATAATTAGAGACCTATATGCAAAAATAAAATAAATCTTGACCTTTACCTCACACGATGCCCTAAAATTAATTTGAAATAAATCATAGACCTAAATATAAGAGCTAAAACTATGTGGAAGAAAACATAGGATAGAATCTTTGTGACTTTGGGACAGGCAAAGATTTCTCAGATAGGAAACAAAAACAAAACGACAAACAGAACTTTACCAAAATTTAAAAGTTTTGATTGTTAAAGATGCTATTAAGAAAATGAAAAGGCAAGCCACACACTGGGAGAAAAGATACTTGCAAAATGTGTCTATCTGATAAAGGACTTGTATCTAGCATGCACCAGGAACTCTTAAAACTCAATAATTATAAAACTGCATGATTTTTTAAAAACGTATAAAAGATTTGACCAGACACTTCAGCAAAGAAGATCTATGAATGGCAATAAGGGAATAAAATGATGGCCAACTTCATTAGCTATTAGGGAAATGCAAATTAAAACCACAATGAGATACCAACACACACACACACACACACACACACACACACACACGACTAAAATCTTAAAAACTGACAATACTTAAGTGTTGCCAAGAATATAGAGCAACTGGAACATTCATACATTGCTGGTGGGAATGAACAATGGTACTACAGTTACTTTGAAAAATAGTTTGGTGGTTTCATACTGAATTAATCACGCACTTACATGACCCAGAAATCCCATTCTTAGATATTTTTCCAAGAGAAATAAAAACATATGTCCACACAAACACTTGTACACAAATACTCATAATGCCTATATTCATAATAGTCAAAAATTGAAAACAATCCAATGTATTAACACATCGATAGTGAATAGATAAATCCTGGTACATAGATACAATGAACACTCCTCGGCAATAGAAAGAAAAAACTACTGATACATGCAACAACATGGGTGCTTCTCAAAGCCTTTATGCTAAGTGACAGGAGCCAGATGTGAGCAGATACGTATTGTACTCCATTTATAATGTGTAAATCCTCAAAACCTGGTTTCTTTGGTAAAGGTAAACACAGAGGGATAGAGATCAGATCAGCGTATGCCAAGGGCCAGAGGTAGGGAGTAGCGAAGGGCACAGGGAAACTTTTTGGACGTTGGAAATGTCCTTTGTCTTGACTGTGGTGGTGTTACTGGCTCTATACGTGAACATTGGTGAATTTTACTTTATGTGATCTCTACCTCGATAAATCTGATTTAGAAATCCAATGCGTGAGAGACTTGCTGGCTAAGAATGGTTTTGATAGTAAATTGGAGGTAGTATATTGGCCGTATTGGAAGGTGGTACCTCTAAAATCTGTTGGGGGGAAAGGGACATGTAATTGTCTCCCACGGACAAGATGTGAGCCAGGGTGCGCGCGAACTGGCATCCAGCCGGTTAAAACCTTCCCAAGAGCGCCACCTGGAGGGAAGGCGAGGCCTCAGCAGCAAGAAGCCGAAGCCAGAGCTGCCTGTGAGCCTAGGAGGAGGGGTGAGCTGCACCGAGAGGAGGGCGGGTGAGAGACCCCAATAATGGTGTGAGCTAGAGGGGCTTGGAAGGACTTACGAAAGTGCCCCACTAGATAAAGAGCTAGCTACATGCGCGTGCAAAGCCCAAGAAGCTTCTGTGCCAGCTCGCACAGTACTAGTCAGGATGAGACCTTTCCTGCCCCTTGCCTGGGGGGACCGAAAGCAGCCCAGGGAGAAGGAGGAGGAGGAAGAGGAGGAGAAGGGCAAGGGGTAAAAGAGAGAGGGGGGAGGGGAGGAGGAGGACCCCAGGGCTTATGAGCAGGTGAAAGGAGGGGAAATTGAAAAGTTAGATTCTCTCTCTCTCTCTCTCTCTCTCTCTCTCTCTCTCTCTCACACACACACACACACACACACACACACACACACACACACACACACGCACCTTTTCCCTTGCAGGCTGCTTGCCCAAAACAGACCAAGAAGATGGAAGGAGGAAGAAGTTTTTAACTTTAAGTAAACTTTATAAGTTTTTGGATGGGGGGTGTTGTGGGGTCAGGTTGGGTTGGATTTGGTTTGGTTTGGGTTTTGTTTTTGTTTTTTTTTTTTTGCATTTTTGCATTGTGGTACAATATATATAGCATGAAATTTACCATTTCAGCCATTTCAGCGGCACCAGATGTGCTCACACGGTTGCACACGCATCTGCAGAAGCTTCTCATCATCCCGACGGAACCCCACACCCACTAAACAATAACTCCTGCTCGCCCCTCCCCTCAGCCCGTGGAAGCCACTAGTCTACCTTCCATCTCCAGGAATGTGACCACACTTTTTTTTAATTGCAATTACTGAAATGAGATTTTTATAATTTGCAGTGACCCAGGAACTTTGTACCAACGGAGATCGTCCAGAAAAGACATGGGCCTGCCCTATATTCAATGCAAAAGGGTCCTCACAGAACGAATTTGAATGGAGAATGGGAAATAAAAATAAAGTTGCCTGAAGATGGCAGCCTATGGGTCCTATTTGTTCAACCTCACAGCTACCCAAATAAGGGGTTTATTTTACCCATGTCACAAGAAATCTAAAAAAAGGTACAGAGTCCCAGCTGACACAGCAGCTCAGAGGTCATCAAAGCCCAGGCTCCCTGCATCTTCCTGCCACACTGACCCTGACACAGCCCCACTGTCCCCAGGCCCAGGTGTAGAGTCTGAGCTCGGGGCAGGAAGGAAGGGAAACAGCAAAGGCTTTGGGGAGAATTGGGGAAATCGTTGCTCGAGTCATTTCCTATGTTCTATGGTTCAGAAGAGTGACTTGGTTAACAAAACCTGCTCTAAAGGATCAATAAGAGAGAAGCATGGCTATGTCTCTTGCCAGGGCCAGAATGGTCAGTGATTCTCACCTCCAATACTGAAGTCACACATGCATATTAAAAGACCTGGGACAGTTACCTACCTGGCTGACTGTAGGCCACATGTCTGCATACCAGCAGGGTAGGCGGAGGCTGGATCTACTCCCTGGTGTCTGTAATGGGAGGAAGTGGAGGGAGGCACTGGATATATTCGCCTCTGTCATGTAAATGAGCCAAAGATGACCCTGTATGTTGGCCCCTGTATTGTTTACTTCACAACAGGACAGCTAGCTCAAAACCCATAGGAGCCAAACTCGGATTTTTACACATCCAATTGCTTTCAATTAAATAGCCCAACTAAGCATATTTTTAGTCACTTAGAGCCTGCCTGCTTTGCATACCCTGCCAAACTGCACCCAACATCTGCTGGCCAGAGACAGGACAGAACCTGGGGCTGTAGAGGAGCCCTTGCTTCCCTCCCTTGTAGGGAACCACTGCTGCCCTTGGTGGTTCTTTGACCCAGAGACACCCCTCCTCCTCTAGACATGTAAACCCCCTCTCCCTGAGGAGTTCCCCTGCTTTCCTCCCTTTCTGGCGGTGGCCCTAGAAGGGCTCCTGATGTGAGGGACGTCCCCTCACAGCAACCCTGTCCAAGTGCCACCCCCATAAAGCCCACCACGCGTGCCACTGCCATCTTGTGGTCATTTTCCCTTTGATCAGCTCCAAATCCTAGAACTCAGCTCAACTTCTCACCAGGACACAGTAGGAAGGGACTAATCCCCCACTGGAAAATCCGGATGCCGTTAGGGAAGAGAACAGAGGCAGGCAGCCGGAATCCTGACAAATGCCCAGTGCCGTGCGTGATGTCTAAGTCCAGACTCTCAGGACAAGGGAAAGGCAGGAGCTCAAAGGTGATCGAAACACTTTCGACAAGAGATAAAAGCAGTGAATACAAAACAGGAAAGAGACACCAAAAGTGCTTCATGATTCATCCCTTCTGCTTTGGAAGTATTAGGAAAAGAAACTGACAAAGCACTGACCTACTGGAATGGAATTGAACTTCCTCCATTAGACTGGGTCTTCCTTCCCACTTAAGCCTGGGTCTCAGACACACTCTCCCTGGAAGCCAACAGGGTTAGGGAAGTACAAATGTCCTCCTTGTCCTCTCTAAGATTTCAGAGACTTTGAGCCAGTGTCCGATGTGGTATGGTGCTGCCCTGCCTCCCTGCTCCCAGTTCAAGCTGCGTGTGATGTTTGCTACGCTACCTCCAGGGACTCCTGCAAGTGTGTGCATCAGTCGGGTTTATTAATTGTAAGCAAAAGACACACTTTGGCCTGAATTAAATAGAAAATGAATTATGAAAATTCTGGGCACAGAAAGTGGATGGGTGGGGGGAGCTTCTGGAGAACCAGCTCAGAGGTTATGCCTCCAGTTCCAATGCCCAAAATCACATTGCAGAAATATCTGGAGAAGGCGCCACTGTCTTTACCTCCTCTGAGCACCACCTGCCACAACCTGCAGCCCTGATATTGAACATTAGATGCTGTGTTGCCACAACTCTGGGGCAAGATTGTGAAGGTGCACTGCTGTTCCTACCAGGTAAAAACAAATGACTTCTGGATTCTCTGGTTACTGGGATAGAGAACAAAGCATTTGCCAGGAGCTGTGTTGATTTTCCTCAATAAATAAACACCTGGAACAGCAGCTGCAATTTGAGTTACCTCTTTTTATTAATATTATATCTACTGTTATTTTCCAAGGCCCATCTGTTTTCTGCATTATACACATTACTAAATTAAGTTGAAATATGATAGAAATCAGTACCTCTTCCTCTTTCAAGTCCTGGTGGTAGCATTTGCCCTTGCCATTCCTCCAAGAATGCAGCATTGCTTTGGTTTACCACTCTGCCTATAGAGGAAGTATTCCTCAGGCTTCCACTTGGCTCTCAGCGTGATAAAGGCTCTTACTCTGTGAGCCTGAGAAACAGTGTGAAGATTGTGATCATTGCCCACCATGTTTACGCCAACTGCGTACTCAGTGTGGAAATTGCCACAGGATGATGTAGGAATTCCACTGGACCTACCATGAAGGAGTATAGGTCAAATTCCCCTTTATCAAAGAACCCTCAAAGTCCCATTCTAGCTAATGGACCACAGTGGCATTCAGAAATTACTAACTCAGAGCCAGCATCCAATAATCCCTGAAAGATGTGGGTATCTCCCCGTCCTGAGTGCACGGTTATCCTAGCAAATGGCATATCCTCATTCTAATACCACCTCCCCTGTCTGTTGTGTTCCTGACTTGCTCAAAAATCCTGTCTAGTAGTTTCTGCAATAGAATCATCTGGAATTATTATTTTTTTAAATATTGTACCAATGGCCAGGCACAGTGGCTCATGCCTATAATCCCAGCACTTTGGGAGGTCGAGGCAGGAGGATTGGTTGATGCCAGGAGTTCAAGCCCAGCCTGGACAACAGACCCCATCTCTACAAAAAAATTTTTAGCAATTAGCCAGGTGTGGTGGTGTGCACCTGTAGTCCCAGCTATTCGGGAGGCTGAGGCAGGAGGATGGCTTGAGTCTAGGAGTTCAAGACTGCAGTGAGCTATGATGACGCCACTACACTCCAGCCTGGGTGACAGCCAGACCCTGTCTCTTAAATTTAAAAAAATGTGAAAAAACAAAAAAACTGTACTAATATTCTGGTCGCATTGCACAGAAAGAGATACCTTGCAAGGAAAAGCCAATTCTTCTACCCCCACCCTACTTCATTGCCTCCATTCTGTAATTAAAGGCAAATCCCAGCCAATTATAAAGTCAACCTGGGAAAAGCCTTCCACACACGTATGTACACACACATGCACACGCATGCATGGCAGCTCAAAGCCAGAGAGATGATGAGCTAGAAAGTCCTTTCTGGAGCTTGGAGGATTGTAGAAATGCTGACTGCTGGGCCCACACCCTTCCTAGTCTCTGGTTGGAAGAGCAGCAACCAAGCTCTGGTGGCTTTCCAGGCTCCTCACTGTCCTCCCCTCAGAAAAGTTACTCAGTGAATGTCTGTTAACAGCATCTGTGAGAGTATTATGATTAGCAACAATTATCAAGCCCGGCTACCCCTAAGAATCATCTGGGGAGCTTTATAAAATATCCTAATGACTAGGGCTCACTTCCAGAGATACTGATTCAATTGGTGTGGGGCTGGGGGAGAGGGAGGGGCCAGAATGTGGGTATTTTTTAAAAATCTCTACAGGTGATTCCAGTTTCAGAAACCACTGGACTAGAGGGCTAGATAAGGGAGAGGTTCTCAATCTTGCCTTCACGTCAAAAACACCTGGGAAGCTTTAAAAACTGGTGATTCTCCAACCCAGAGATTCCGATTTGGTTGTTGAACTGGTCTGCCTAGGTATTAGGATTTTTTGAAGCTTGTCAGGTGATTCTGATATGTAGCTAAGGTTGAGAATCATTAGGATAAAAGAATGAACGAATGAGAAAATGAAGAAATGGACGAATCTACAGTCGTCCACTTCAGACCCAGAGCTACCTGTGAGTGTGCATGTGCGTGTAGTGGCAGGGCTGTGATTATCCGTAATCATACTGGGGAGACTGAGGCCCGTAGAGCAGAGAGGAAGGAACTCAGGTTTTGGAGGCTCTGCTCTGTGCTAACCACTGGCCTAGATGCTTTCAATGTATTTTCTTGCTTAATCCTCACAACAAGCCTGGGAGGATAGGTATGGGTACCACCATTTTACAGACACGGAGTGAGGGTTAAATGTCTTGCCTGCAGTCCCATAGTGGGTCAGTAGCAGACACCGGGCTGAACCCAGGGCTCCTGAAGCCAATGCCAACCCCCACCCCCACCCCCAGCCCCAAAATGACTGGCTCCATCTGCCCCTGGAGCTGCTTTGGCCTGAGCACCATTTACCCCGAGGGCCTGTCTGGCATCTACTTGGGTCTTAGCTAATGGGCATGTCTGGGGTACACGGGGATGGAGGTTAGCACTGTTCAGGTCCAAAGCTGTGGGAATGAGAAAAACCACAGAGGGAAAGGTCCCAGGGACCCAACCAGTGCAGGTCTTGGTCCCAAAGAGCTCGCGAGGGCATAGTTCTACAAACAGGGGAATGTTGGCTGGGCAGGGCAGGGGCCCAGAATCATGTCTGCTGGACAAAGGGAGTGGGTGCCAGGAATCCAGAGGCCAGGCTAAGGATGGGGCAGCAGACACCTAAGGTCCCCAGATGGCTTTCTTAGGAAGGAAGGGCCAACCTTCGTTCTGAGATTCTAACTTCCCTACCTTGTGTTATCAGGAAGCAAAATCAAATTACTTTATGGAATGGGAGCAGATGGTAATTGTGATGCCCCCTCACCCTTGGCAAAATCGGAAGGTGGCAACCCTATGCCGCTCTCTCCATTGGGTTGCTTTGTTTATTTGTTTCTTTTTTATTGGTCCAAGAAATCCAAAAACCTGGTTTCTGTCTCCAGGGGTTTGGAGACAGAAACCAGCTTGTAGCGGGCTAAGGGAAGAAACAGGAGGCAAGGATGTAGAGACAGTGGGTGGACGTGACTTTCTGTAGACTGGTGCTGTTCAGAGTGTGGTTCCAGGATCATGGCATCAGCATCACCTGGGAGTCAGGAAAGCAAATTCTTGGTCCCCACCCCAGACCTCAAGTCAGAATCTCTGGGAGGAGAGCCCAGAGATCTCATTTAACAAGCTCCCTGGGTGACTCTGACGCACACCAAAGTTAAGGAAGCCCTGTCCTTGCCCCAGAAGAGGCCAGGAGAAAGGGAAGCGGCTGGAGAACCACATAGGATTAAAGGATGATTTTTGTGGTTGTTGTTTTAACGTAAAAAAATACTTGAGCACTTTTTTTTAAACTTTTTTATTGAAATACAATATACACACAGAAAAGTGGCTCCATCACGAATGTACAGCTTGATACGTTTTCACAATCAGCACGCCCACGTAACCAACACCCAGATTAAGAAATAACATCACCAGCATCCCAGAAGCCTTCCAGTCACTGTCTGACTTCCGATGGCAGGGACTGGCTTTGCCTGCTTTTGCGCTTTCTATAAATGAGAGCAGACAGCATGTGCTCTTTCGTGCCTGTCTTCTCTCACCCTGGTGTTTGTAAGATTCACGGATACCACTGCACTGTAGCTCGCTCATTGTCATTGCTGCAGAGCATCCCACTGTGTGACTTACATCACTCATTCTACTGATAATGGGGCTCTGGGCCGTCTTCCAATCCCGGGCGCTTACAGACGGCGCTGTTCTGCTGCGGAACAGATCCTGCACGAGGATCCCAGAGTGAGGGAACTTGGGGACTCGGTTTCCGGGCTGTGGTTCCCCGTGGAGGTCTGTGGCGCCACCTGCTGGACAAGAGTAGCATAACATGCCCAGGGAGTTGCCTTCGCCACCCAAGTTGTTCCCCAGAGAAACCCAGACCTCAGAGCAGCCTCAGGTTGAGGCTTGACCCCATCCCGAGACCAGACACCCCCACACCAGAACCTAGTCACATACTGAGCACTGACACAGGCCACCGTGTAACTGTGGCTCTAATTCAAGTCCACGGTCCCTAGGCTAGAGTCCTGGGCAGGCCAGCCATCCGCGGGCTGCATCCCCCAAGGGGAGGGGCCGAGCAGGTGTCCTGCATCCCAAGGCCTGTGACCTTTGGGCTGAACTCCTCCTTGACCTCACTGAGCTGTGGCCCCTGACAGGCAGCCACGCCATGAGAACCCTGTGTGAGAGCTCCTCGGGCCTTGTGTCCTAATGCGGCCGGCTCATGCGCAGTCTCCTTGGCCCTGTGCCCTGCCCAGACCTGTTCTAGATTCCACCACCACCCTTCCCCAACACCGCCGCCACCTCCTACCCGCCCAGCTCAGGTAGGGCCTCTGAGACACAGCCGGGAAGGCTGGCAGGCAGGAGGGCTGGGGCGGGCACCGGGGGGCCATGGACCCCGCAGCAGGGCCTGTACTCTATCAGAAGCTGCTGCTCTGGGAGCCGAGCTTGGAGTCAGGGGAGGAGGAAGAAGAGGGGAAGACATTGGAGCTGCTGGTTCCCGACCCCTGGAGGCCCCAGGACTCCTCTGGGTGAGTCAGGGAGGGGTCTGGGCACTCAGCCTCTCAGGCTTGAGGCTGACAACACCCTCTCTCTGGAGCCCCTGAGGGCAGACAGGCAACTCTGTGCCTGGCTCAACTCCAGGAACTTTCTGGTTGAATGGGGGGAGACCTAGGCTACGGCCTCAGACCTGGCCTGAGCGGTCAATCGGAGGGCTGCGGGTCTGAAGGGACATTTGTACCAAACCATCCCCTGTCCTGTCTGCTGCTGTGTCAAAGGTCCCATCCCCAGCCCCCAGCCCCTGGTGCAGGAGGCACCTGCTAGGCAGGTTGGGACCCGGCTCCCCCACACTTTCTCCCCTGCCTACCAAGCCCCTGTCAGGCCTCCCACACCCCTGGCTGGACTCTTCCTCTCCAACCCCCTCTCCAGAGATGCCTTGCCGGGCTACCTGCAGTTTCCCCAAGCTCTTTCCCACCTCCATGTCTTCATCCATGCCATGCCCTCTGCCTGGAAGCCCTGTTCTCCTTGGCAAACTAGTACTCCTCTTATAAAATTGAACCCTTTTGGGAAACATTCCCTGGGTTCTCTTGGGGGTCTATCCTAACCCTGGCTCAGAACACCCCCCCTCTGTAGGAACAAGCCCAGTAGGCTGCCCAGAGCCTGGGCCCGACTAGCGGCAGCCCTGCTGTTGCTGGCCGTTGGCTGCTCCCTGGCTGTGTGGCAGATCCAAACTAAGGGCGGCTCGACAGGAAGCTTGGGCTCTGTGGCCCCTCCACCCAGCGGACACTCCCACCGCCCAGGTGTATACCACCACGGCGCCATCATCAGCCCTGCAGGTCAGTACTGGGGGCAGCTCAGGGGAGGGGGGTCAGGGGTCACTGGTCCCAGGCCCCTCCTCATGACAGGCCTTTCCTTGCTGCAGCCACGTGCTCTCACCTGGGACGAGAGCTGCTTGTTGCTGGGGGCAATGTCGTGGACGCAGGAGTTGGAGCTGCTTTGTGTCTGACAGTGGTGCATCCTCATGCCACAGGGCTAGGTCAGTGACCCATGACCCCAGACAGTGACCCCAACCCAGGGCCTGATCAGTAACCTCAAGGCTGGTTAGTAAACAGGACCTAGGATTTGAGCAGTGGCCCCAATTGTAGGCTGTGACCCTTGAGCCCAGGCCTGGTCAGTAACTCCTGAGCTCAGGCTCCTTCAGTAACCTCAACCTCAAACAAGTCTATGACCCTTCTGCTGAGGCTGAGTGACCCTGACCCCAGTCCTGGCCAGCACACCTGACCCCTGTGTGATCCCTTTGTCTTCCTGCAGGTGCCATGTTCTGGGGCCTCTTCCACAACAGCTCCTCAGGCAATACAACTGCCCTAATGTCAGGCCCAGCCCAGACCCTGGCCCCTGGACTGGCGCTGCCTGCAGCTCTACCTACCCTGCACTTGCTGCACGCACGCTTCGGCCGCCTGCCCTGGCCACACCTGCTGGTGGGCCCTACCACGCTGGCTCAAGAAGGCTTCCTGGTGGACACGCTCCTGGCAAGGGCTCTGGCAGCTCGGGGCACAGATGGCCTCTGTCCGCTGCTTTGCCATGCTGACGGGACGCCCCTGGGCCCTGGGGCCCGAGCTACCAACCCCAAACTGGCAGCTGTGCTACACACGGCAGCACTTGCCCCCACCTCAGACCTTGCCGGGGATGCCCTACTGAGTCTGTTGGCCAGAGACCTGGGGGTGGAGGTGCCCTCTGCTGGGCCCAGGCCTACCTTGGAGCCAGCACTGCAGCTACCTATGCCCCAGGGTATCCTGTTCACCACCCCTGGACCCTCCACTGGCCCAGAACTGCTGGCACAGCTGGAGGCAGCCTTACTCTCTGGGGTGCCCAACCCTGACCCCTGCCCGCCACTCCTGCAAACTGCCATGACCCCTGCCAGCAGCATTCTGGCCACTGTGGACAGCAGTGGCTCTGTGCTCCTTCTCACCTCCTTGCTCAACGGCTCCTTTGGCTCTGGACACCTGTCCCCAAACACCGGGGTTCTGCTGAGCAACCTGGTGGCCAGGTCTGCAGCTAGCACCTGGGCCTGCCCCCTCATCCTCCGCAGCAGCCCAGATGACACCGAGGCCGATGTGTTGGGGCTGGTGGCTTCAGGAACCCCTGATGCGGCCAGAGCCATAACTCAGGCCTTACTCAGCCATCTGGCAGGGCCCCAAACCCAGGCCCAGCACCAGCACCAGGCCCACCAAGGACAGACGGAGAGTGCCAGTGCTTGTGGCCAAGGGACCCTGCTCCAGGTGGCAGCCCATGCAGAGCATGCCCATGTCTCCAGTGTCCCCAGTGACTGCTGCCCCTTCCAGGGGTTCTAACAGGGACAGGGGGGCCTGGCAGGGAGTATAGTTGCCCCAAGCCTGGGGGCAGGAGCGGAGCAGACCCAGCAATGATGGTGTGGATGAAGAGTGTACATCGGTTATGCACTCACTGCTGGATCGGACCCCAGCCTTGGGCCTGGTCAGTTACCAGGACTAGAGTTCTGGCATCCAGGACTAGCTCAATCATTCTTCAAATCACCCCCACTAGGTGGAATCTCTGGCTCTTTTCCCAGCTAAGGAAACTGAGGAAAAGGAGCAAAGAGCAACAGGGCCTGTGGCTGGCCCTGAGTCCAAATCCAGCTCTGGGAAGGACAGATGGAAGAATGCTGAGCCCCTGCCTAGGCTCTGGGCCCCCGCGACAGGGCAGGCAGGGCCCAGAGTACTGCTGGCATCTCCATCCTCCCCTCAGGCCACCCCCTGCTGATCTCCCTCAACTGGACTGGACACAAAATAAATATCAAGTTCCCTGGAAGCCAAGTACCATTCCTGCTTCTTGGTTAATTTCCCATCAGCCTTTGAAGCACCTGGTGTCAGGGCTTCCCCAATGGGCAGCACAGGTGACAAATGCCCAGACAGGGGAGAGCCTGGGTTGGTGTCTTTCAGCTTCCCCTGCTCCACTCACCTTCTGCCTCCTGGGGCACCACATATGCAAGGTAAAAATCTCTTAATTTCACTTTTTAGAACAGCCAGCAGAGCAGGAAAGGGGTTGAGGGGTGAATAGAAGATGCCCCAGGGGCTTTGGTATAAAAGGACTGGAGCTGGATGTGTGGAATTTAAAGGCTGAGGTTGGCCCTGACCTCTCTGCTATGGCTGGGGTCTCCCTGGACCACAACCCTCTAGAAACGGCCTCTCAACCAAGAAGCGGGTGGCTAGTAGCACTTCCCCTCCCCGCCATTGTAAAATGCTTCTCCGATTTAATAAAACTCTTGATCCCACCACCTCTACCCACCCCCAAAGAAAATTCTTCCCCAGCTCAGTAATGGCATCGCAATGTACCCAGTTTTTTTAGGCTCGAACCTGACATCCCCTTCTTGTGTATTCCCCCAATATCCAATCAATCACCCATCCCACTAGCTCCAAATCAGCGTGAATAGGACCTGTTCTTGTTTTACGTTGGTCCAATCTGCCATTGTCTTTAGCTGATCCTTCCACTTCCACCAGTGCATGCCTGCAGGCCATCCCACACACAGCAGCCAGCATCATCTTTTTAAAACCCTCAAATGACTTCCCATCACACTCAGAATGAAATCCACACTTCCCACCCTGGCCTGGGGTCCTGCACAACCTTGCTTCTCTGACTCACCTCCTCAACCTCATCCCATCCAGCCACGGGGTCTTGTAGCTGCAGTGCCTGGGATTTTGTCCCCTCTTAGATCTTTGTGGGGGAGGGGGAGGGAAGAGTCCTTGTCACTCAGCTCTCAGCCCAAATGTCACCTCCTCACAGAGGCCTTCCCAGACCACCCCCTGAAATCAGTTTTGGTAGAACCTATTGAATTTTATTTTTAATTAGCAATGTTTTTAACAGGTGATGTATACACGTGTTTCAAAATTTAAAAGGCTCCCCCTGACCTCTGCATTCCTTCTTTATCGTCTTCATAACCACAATATTTTTAAATGTACTTGGCTACTTTTTCATCAGCAGTCTCCTCCCACTGGAAAGGAAATCCAGGAAAGTTCCCACCGCCCAGCGCAGCACAGTGGGCCACACACAGTAGGAGCTCAGTTACTGCCCGATACTAAACGTTCGGAGCGCAGGGGCCGCTCTGGGACGAGATGGATCGATTTGCTTCACTTGGGTTTGCTTTCCGAGATGGGTCCTCAGAGATGTCCCCAGCGGTGTGCCAAGGGACAGAAGCCACAGCCACCCGGGCAGAAGGAGTGTGCGCGCAAGGCTGGAACTGCTCGAAGAAAGTTTTCCGCCCGGAGTGAGGGGGGAAGGGCCGGGCATTCTCTGCCCCCGCCCCGGCTCCGCCCCTCTCCAGGCTCCGCCCCCTAGCCGCTCCAACGCAGTACGCATGCGCAGCAGCGTCCAGTGCCCACGTGTTTCGAGCAGTATGGCGGAGATAGACAGTCAGGACATAGCTGAGCTCACGTCTCCCCGAGAGGCGACGCAGAGCGGCGCCCTGCCTGCCGACCGCCATGGCCTGCTGCAACACAGCCGCGAGTTCTTGGACTTCTTCTGGGACATTGCGAAGCCGCAGCAGGAGACGCGGCTGGAGGCCACGGAGAAGCTGCTGGAGTATCTGCGCACAAGGCCGCAGGTATGGGGCAGGGAGCCGCGTAGACCCGGGCGAGGAAGTGGCGGCGGGCCCCAAGATTTGGGACTGGGAGCACCTGGTCGCGAACCTGGAAGCCAAGGTGAGCGAGGGCGGGCCGATTCTTGTCACTGTTCAACACAAGGGTGCGCTTGGTTCCGCAGGGGTCCGAGATGAAATACGCCCTGAAGCGTCTAATCACTGGGCTCGGGGTCGGGCGAGAAACAGCCCGGCCCTGCTACAGTCTGGCCTTGGCACAGGTGAGGTGGTGCTCCTGGCAGGGGCCCAGCCGTGCGGGTCAACATGGTGTGGTGTGGGAGGGCGATGTCTCAGGTGGGGGGCAGGGGCAGTCTGAAGTCGGTGGCACTGAGCTGTAGGGAGGCCTCCTCACATGGAGGTAAAGAAAGTGTGTGAGCAAGGCCGGCCTACAAAGAAGTCCAGGCAAGTGGAATGGGAAGTTGAGCAAGTTTTCTTTTTGGTACTTAAGTTGACCAGCTTCCTAGGAACACTTACTGGGAGTATTGAGCTTTGAGGTGGGCTTCCTTATGCCTGTGTCAAGGGCATTCAGCTGATCATAGGCTACCCTCTGAAGAACTTGGACAACTGGAAAGCAATTAAGACCCAGTCCTTCAGGATCAGCCTGAGTAGGGCTCAGGGCACGGTGTCTGGGAATCTCAGTCATGCAATCTAGGCTCTATCGAAGTTACTTTCTGAAGCCCTGTTGGGGGTGGGACAGGGAGGCAAGGTTCAGTTCCTGTCTGAACAGCAGCATTGCAACCTCAGCGCCGCTCAGAGAGGCGTGAGCAGCTTCAGAGGCATCTTTGGGCTGGGAGTAGGGACCCAAGGCTTCCTGGGAAAAGTTGAAGAGAAACAGGAGGTTGAGTTCTGTTGGGATACAGCAGGGTCACTCCTCTGAGTCTCTCTGTTCCTCCTGCCACAACTCCTGGCAGCTGTTGCAGTCTTTTGAAGACATCCCCTTGTGCAGCATCCTGCAGCAGATACAAGAAAAATATAACCTGCGTCAAGTGAAGAAGGTGAGAGTGGCCCCAGGCAGGTCAGCAGCCCCCAGGGTGGGGGGGTTGGGCGGGTGGTCCCTTCTCACCTGTGCCTGGAATCCTTTTCTAGGCAAGCATGAGACCTGCTCTCTTTGGAAACCTGTTTGGGGTGCTAGCCCTCTTTCAGTCAGGCCGGCTGGTGAAGGTGAGAGTTTTGGGGGTACAGAGGGCATGTGGACATGCTTGGGAGTGGTGGGCGACAGTGGCAATGCCCTGATTGTACCCTCTGCCCCTCTGTGGGGACCAGGACCAGGAGGCACTGATGAAGTCGGTGAAGCTGCTGCAGGTCCTGGCCCTGCACTACAACCACTTACAGGAGCAGCCACAGAAGGCCCTGGTGGACATCCTCTCTGAGGTACGGGCTCACCAGCTATGGGGGCTCGGGCAGCACTTCTGTTACAGAAACACTGAGAAAACTTGAGTTAATGTATGAGCGTGCTAGTCACTTCGGGGAAAAGGTGAAAAGAAACAGATGTAGTTCAGCAACATTTCACTTAATCTAGTAGTATATCTGAAATAGTATTTCAACATGCAGTCAGTGTAAAAAACTGTGGAGATGTTTTTCCCTTGCTTTGTCATAGTAAGTCTCTGGAATCCAGTGTGTAATTTACACGTAAAGCACATCTCCATTCAGATCAGACCCATTTCACGTGCTCCGTGGCCCTGTGTGGCTGGTGGCTAGTGTATTGGGCAGTGCAGCTCTAGAACTGGGCCTGGCCCATGACAACGCGTTTGCCATTGTTACCTTGGTCAGGGCTGGCCCCTCGGCCTCCACTGCCCGGCTTGGGAAACTGAGGCAGGCCAGTACCTAAGACCCAGCTGTCCACTTAGGGCTCCTTGTAGAAGAAATGTGCTAGTCCTCTGAGGAACCAGGAAGAGGAATAATTAAAAGGATAGACCCAGGCCAATTGACATCAGTGGGATGCTTGTTAAAAACCCAGCTGCCTGCGAAGTTGAGTCTTTTAACAAATGCCCTCTGACGATTCTGGTGCCTGGCCAGGTGGATTATGGCTAGCCCACCTCAGCCTGGCACAGTGCCAGGAGTCTGATGAGCAGAACAGGGCTCACCCCACAGAGGGAGAGACTAAGGGATGCTGGGAGGGAGCCGCCATCCCCTAACCTATCTCCCTGTCCCTAGGTCCCAGAGGACATGTTGCAGGAAATCCTGCCCAAGGTCCTCAAGGGCGACTTGAACATGACACTCAGCTCCCCTGAGCGCCTGGAGCTCTTCCTCTTGGCCCAGCAGAAGGTGCCCGCAAAGCTCGAGAACATGATGGGATCAGTCAACCTGTTCTCAGATGAGAATGTGCCCAGGTGTGAGGGAGATGGGTGGATCAGTTCTCCCTGGGGCCACCAGACTGCTTCTGACCAGGCCCAGGTTTGCCGCATGCTCTGGAAGTGTCCCTGCTCATCTGTTAGGCGAGTGTTCCCTGAGTGTCCTCTGCCCTCCTCTGCAGGCTGGTGAATGTGCTGAGGATGGCTGCCACTGCTGCAAAGAAGGAGCGCAAGCTGCCCCCGGTGGCTTTGGGCCTCCTCCGCCTGGCACTTAAGGAGGACAAGTTCCCATGGTTCTGGAAGGAGGTTGTGGAACAAGGGCTGCTGAAGAAACAGTCCTGGCCAGCCAGGTACATGTGGCAGTTGTCCTCTCTCCACCCTTTACCCTGTCTGTTACATGGGACAAGCCACCAGTTCTGAGGCCAGGGAGACTGAGGGTTCTGACAAGGCTCTGTCCTATGCCCCTTAGCTACCTGTGTTTCCGCCTGCTGGGCGTGGCCCTGCCCCTACTGTCCAAGGAGCAGCTGCAGATGGTGATGCGGGGAGACTTGATCCGCCATTATGGGGAGCACATGGTCACTGCCAAGGTAGGCGCCACCCCACACCGCTCAGAAAGGCTCTTCCTGCCAAGAAGTGGGGTGGGGCACTTCAGGGGGCCTGGGCCTTGGGCATCCCTTCCCTCCGGGTAGGGTGGGCTGCCTGAATCCCCTCTCCTCTGGGTGGAGTCTTGGCAAAGTCAAGCCCTCTGCCCTCAGGCCCCTCACAGGGGCATAGATGGCAGTGGCCTGTCCAGACCTCCCTCCATCCCAGCCGGTCTCAAAATAATGACAATAGTCGGTTGTCTCTGCCACTGTTTGAGCACTGTCATGCCTTGTGCCTGGTACCAGGTGGCCAGAACAGCTGCTGGCTTTGCTGTTCTCACCAGCTCATTTCATGTTTGGAACTAGTGTCAGAGAGCTGTCATTCTTATTTTCTGGACAAGGGGACAGGTTCAGAAAGTAGAGAGCTGTGGTTAAGAGCTTGGGTTGGGCTTGAGCATGGTGGCTCACACCTGTAATCCTAGCACTCTGGGAGGCCGAGGTGGGAGGGTCGCTTGAGCTCAGGAGTTCGGGACCAGCCTGACCAAGAGCGAGACCCTGTCTCTACTAAAAGTAGAAAAAAGTAGCCAGGCGCGGTAGTGCATGCCCATAGTCCTAGTTACCTGGGAGGCTGAGGCAGGAGAATCACTTGAGCCCAGGAGTTTGAGGTTGCTGTGAGCTATGATGACACCACTGCACTCTAGCAGGGCAACAGAGTGAGACCCTGTCTCAAAAAAAAAAAAAAAAAAGTTGGGTTGTAAGGTCAGACTGACTTGAGTCCCAATCCCAGTTGTACCATTGGGAGCTTGTGATTCTGAGAATTTGCTTTTTTGTGCCTTACTTTCTTTATCTATAACATGACAGTAGCGGTCCAGTGCAAAGGGTCATTATAAAGATTAAGCAGCCACATAGAAACGTGTAGTGCGGTGCCTGGCACATAGTAAGCACATGAGAAGTGGTGGGTTTTGAGCCCCAAGGTGACATAGCTAGGAACTGGCAGAGTGGGATTTGAACCCAAGTCAGTCTAGGCTCCTAACCACCACTCTGCCCTGTGTCGAGCTGAGAAAGCAGCCCGTCCCCATCCATCGAGACCAAAGGAGGGGCGTTCTGGGACTGGAAGTATGAAAGCCGGAGCAGTCAGACATAGGGAGGCCTTGACACCAGGCAGAAGTGTTGGGGTGACAGGGAGCTGTTGTGAGTTCAGGCTCAGCCTGCCTGTGTGCAAGGGAGGGGGGGCGTCTGAGCCTTGGCTCAACCTGTAGTGGCAAGGCTGGTGGTGCTGCGGGCCCCCCAGGGCTGGTGAGCCCAGCGCCATGCCTAACTCTTGCAGCCCCCGAACCAGTTCAGATTTGGCCCGGAGATGGACAAGTACGTGGGCACCTTCCTGGAGGGCTGCCAGGATGACCCTGAGCGGCAGCTGGCTGTGCTGGTGGCCTTCTCATCCGTCACCAACCAAGGCCTCCCTGTCGTGCCTACTGTCTGGCGGGTCGTGCAGTTCCTGAGTCCCCCCGCCCTGCAGGGCTATGTGGCCTGGCTGCAGGACATGTTTCTCCAGCCCAACCTGGACTCCTTGGTTGACTTCAGCACCACCAACCAGAAGAAAGCTCAGGATGCATCGCTCCACGTGTGAGTGGCCCAGGGAGAGGGCCCGGGATTCGGGAGTTGGTTTCTTGGACCTGTGGAACCCAGTGACCTGGACCCTCCCTCCCATGGTGTCATAGCTCCAGACCACAGGAAGGGAGAGAGGGGAAGATCCTTAACTCTCAGAGATGGCCTCAGTTTCCTCGCGTGGTCCCACGCTGGTGATCAGGGCAGGGAGATCTTGGTTTCCTGTCTCCAAGTTCAGGACAGGTGTGGTTTTTGAGCCCCAAGATGACACAGTGAGGAACTGGCAGAGTGGCATTTGAACCCAGGTCGGTCTGGTCTCCTAACCACCACTCTGCCCTGAGTTTAAAAAAAAAAAAAAAGCCCTATTCTTGCTATCTCTGAATGTGGCTTCTGTGACCTTGGCTCCTGCCCCCCAGGCCTGAGCGAGCTGTGTCCCGACTGCGGAAGTGGCTCATCCACCGACTGGTCAGCATCGTGGACAAAATATACCTGGAAAAGGAGGATGCTTTGGTCGAGCAGGTGGCCAGGTGTGAGATGTGCTGGAGCCCCGGCTTCCCTGAGTGGTGCGGCCAAGGAATTGGGCCCCTTGCCTAGTCCTAGTCTGGGTCCGCATGGAGCCAGGAGCCTTGGGGTTGTGTCAGTGGGGAGTAGGCACCAGGGAACCCGGGAATTCCTCGGTGGCCCAGGAGGTCGAGGGCTGCAGGCATCTGAACGGGTTCAGGCTTACTTGCACATCCCGCAGGCAGCCTGTGCACGTTGGTGGTGTCGGGGAAGCTGTGTGCCCAACACCTGCCTCATCTGTGCCAGACAGAGCCAGGTGTTCATTTCACCCTCACCACAGTCGCAAGAGGGGGCTTCACTAGCCCCACGTATGCAGAAGCGTGACTTGGCCTCAAGCACACAGCCTCTCGTCTGTCTTGGTTCCAAGGAAGGGGCTCCAGTTCTCTCCCCAGCCTTGCCTGTTGGGCCCCTAAGGGCCGTGCCCAGAGCAAAACGGCTCCCCCTCCTCCTGGCGTCGCACCCTTGGCACCATCCAAGGAGGAGAGCCTGTAAAAACAAGCAGCACTGAGGCAGCGCTGGTTGCTCTCCCACCTCCCCAGGTTTTGTTTGTTCCACTCGTTCTTTGTAACAAAGAAGCCCACGTCCCAGATCCCAGAGACTAAGCAGCAGTTCTCCTTCCCTTTGGAGAGCCAGTCCCGAGAAGTGGTCAGCAATGCCTTCTTCAGGTGAGCCCTGCACAGCTTGGGCGAGGGACGTCTGCGGGCAAGAAGGTGGCCTTGAGGACGCTTGCTCCCTCCTGTTCCCCCAAGCTGGGAACAACGGCAGAGGCCCACTGAGTTCCAGAACATCCAGGGAAGGGTGGGAGAAGGTGGCCACGTTCGCTCGTCCAGTCCTGTGACCCCCCACCCCTCGCCCAGTCTGCTGCAGACCCTCAGCACGCACTTCAAGCGGACACCGGACCAGACCCAGCGTGGGCATTCCTGGGCCTACCGCCTGGTGCAGTGGGCAGACAAGCTGTTGAACCACAGCCGCAGCGTGACCACTGTGCTGCCCTTCACGACGCAGCAGCACCAGGCCTGGGACCGGTGAGCGGGCGGGATTTCCAGGGGGCGGGCAGGACACTCCGCAGTCTGACTGGCAGTGGGGGCCTGAGAATACGCCCGTCTCCCCCCAGGATGCTGCAGACTCTGAGGGACCTGGAGGCCCACTCCACGGAGGCCAGAGCTGCCGCCTTCCAGCACCTGCTGCTCCTGGTGGGCATCCACCTCTTCAAGGTACGGGGCACTGGGAGGGAGGACTGTGGCTTCTGGGGCACCACGGGCCTCCTACCGAGAGGCCTGAGGGCTGTGTGTGAGGCTAGGGAAGGCTCTGGGGAGTTGAAGGTGGAAGGTTTCCTAAGCCAACCCTGTTGTCGGTGGAATTATAACCCAAGGAAAAATTACGCCATCCACTTACTGGGCACCAGCCGGCATCTAAGCTTTCTGTGCGGGATTTCACGTGATCCCACAATTTGAGGTGGGCACTTCTTCTCTGTGTTTGACATGTGGGGAAACTGAGGCTCAGGCAGAGTAACTTGCGCCGTGTTACACAGCTACTGACTGGGATCCGAAGGATCCCACAGGACCTCCCAAGACATGCTTAGCCACGGAGAGGTGACGGCTGTGAGGAGAAAGTGCTGCCTCCAGGAGGAGGGCTCTGCTTCTCTCACAGGGAGGCGACCCATCACCATGGTGACTCCTCCATGGCTCGGTGGTCAATTAGAAACGCGGTCCCGGTTCTTATGTTTAGCCCCCCACCCCAGAAGCGGCGGTCATGGTTGCGGTTAGTGTTTTTCCCTCCGGATCTACAGCGCAGGCCTCTGCTCTATCACGTCGTGTTTCGGTCTGTGTCACGTTCCGTCACTTGTGCACCCTGTAGTAATGGGCACTCTAGAACCATCCTGCCTCCCTCTCTGTTCTCCCCAACAAGCCATGACCGCGTCTGAAGCTCCATGGCAACAACCATCTGACCTCTGTGGTTTCTTCTTGGCTTTTTGAACCCCAGTTTCTTTGACAGTTCTCTGACGTTGTGTGAGGCTCTTACCAGGGCTGCTTCAGATCTCAGTAGCCTGAGTCGGCGGGTCTCTCATTTGCTCCCTTCTGGCCACGTGGCTGTGGTTTTTGCTTCCCAGCCTTGGGCGCTCTGAGCCCAGCCTGTGACAAGCCATGTGTGTGAAGGGTGGCCATGGTGCCCCTTGGGTCCTTGGCATCAGGGCTTTGATAGCAGCAGAGCCCTGGTGATTCTAGGACATGGGTAGAGCCTGCCCCGACCCTGGGGTCCCTGAGCTTGACTTGGACAGAGGAGGCTGCAGTTCAGAGTGTGTCCAACGCGTGGATAAAAGGTGCAGCCCAGAGAAGGACAGGGACCTGCCTGGTCACACGGCCTGGGAGCTAGAGGGCGATAGCCAGGGCTTTGGGCTCCTGTTCTGGCCTTGGTGCCACCCCGGCCTAAATATTGACGCTGCCTACTGTGCTATGGGGGGAAGTTTGCCATTGGGTGCTGCAGGTCACATAGGATGTTTTCAAGATGCACCCCCTGCTACCTCACTGGCTGGAGTCGGGGCTCAACCCCAGCAAGATAGGTTTAAACTTAGTTCAATGAGTTAAAACCAATGGCTTTCAAGTCTACCTCTGATGCCAAGTGAGGTGTGGGGGGAATGATCTGGAATTACAAACCAGGAGGCTGGGACCTGCCGACTTCTCTGTGACCCTGACTCTCATCGTCAAGCTCTGTCTCTCTGGGTGTCAGTTGGGCTCTGTGTTTCTGGTAGGCTTTCAGATCCTGTGACTGCATGTTAGGCGCGAAAAGGTTGTTAGCTCTTGAGCTGTCCCCGGGGTCTGGCTGGGGTCTTCCGTTTGGGATTGTGAGGGTAACTGGCCGGGGCAGGGCATGGCCAAGTGTTCCGGGCATCTGATGCCACCTGCTCCCACTTGGCTGGGCCCTGATTCTGTCCTGCCCTGCCCACAGTCCCCTGCAGAGAGCTGTGACCTGCTCGATGACATCCAGACCTGCATCAAAAAGAGCCTGGGGGAAAAGACCCGCCGGAGCCGCACCAAGGCCATCAGTGGGTCATTGCTCCTGGGGCAGGAAAGGCCGGGCGTGTACTCGGACACAAGAGGGGCTGGAGTGGGGTGACAGGTCAGTGGTGCCCTGTCCGGCTCAGCCCTCTCCCCTGTCTCAGACTCCCAGGAGCCCCCATGGGTGGAAGTGCTCGTGGAGATCCTGCTGGCCCTGCTGGCCCAGCCCAGCCACCTGATGCGCCAGGTGGCCCGGAGCGTGTTTGGCCACATCTGCTCCCACCTGACCCCGCGTGCCCTGCAGCTAATCTTGGATGTGAGTCGGAGCTTTGGGCTGGGGCCCGCTGAGTACCACGCAGCCCCAGGGGTGCCCATCCTCCTCTGGGCCACCTCTCTGATGCTGCAGAGTCGGGACAGGTCTGTCATGGAGGTACTGGAGGGGGCAGCCGCCTTTCCTGGGCTCCATTTTCCTCCCTGAAACGGGGGCCTTTGGCCAAGACTGGTCAGAGGTGGTCGGGAGGGCCCTGTGATCGGAGGAGGGCCGGGGGCCAGGGCAGCAGAAGGGCAGAGGCTGGGCACCCTTCCCAGGTGCTGAACCCCGAGACAAGCCAGGATGAGGACGAAAACGTGGTGGTCACCGACGATTCTGACGAGAAGCAGCTGGAGAGCGCAGAGGTACTTGCTGGCAAGGGCCAGGGCAGGGGCAGGGTGGGCAGATGTGTGGTGGCCACGGGCCGGGGTGACACACCTGCCGCCACAGGACAAGAGCGATGACAGCGAAGACAACAAAAACGCAGAGAGCGAGGACGAGAGCGAGGAGGAGGAGGAGAGCGAGGAGGAGGATCGCGACGGGGACGTGGACCAGGGCTTCCGGGAGCAGCTGATGGCCGTGCTGCAGGCCGGGAAGGCGCTGGTGAGCGGGCGCCAGGGGGTGGCTCGTGTGCCTGCCCGAGGCAGGCCGACAGCCAGGCTCTGTCCCCAGGGTGGCGCAGACAGTGAGGACGAGGAGGAGCTGGGGGACGAGGCCATGATGGCCCTGGACCGGAGCCTCGCCAGCCTCTTCGCGGAGCAGAAGCTGCGCATCCAGGCCCGGCGCGACGAGAAGAACAAGCTGCAAAAGGAGAAGACGCTGCGGCGCGACTTCCAGATCCGGGTGAGCCCGAGCAGCCCGCCCCCTTCCCGCTCCCCCGGGCGCCCCGTGGGCTGACCCTCCCTCCCGGCCGCAGGTGCTGGACCTGATCGAGGTGCTGGTGACCAAGCAGCCCGAGAACCCCCTGGTCCTGGAGCTGCTTCAGCCGCTGCTGCGCATCATCCGGCGCAGCATGCGCACCAGCAGCTCCCAGCAGGAGCAGGAGCTGCTGCACAAGACGGCCCGCATCTTCACGTGAGCGGGCAGTGGGGCGGGGGCTCAGGAGAGCTGGGCCTTCAGGGCTGCCCGTCTAGATGGGCGGGGAGGGTAGAGTCAGGATTCGAACCCAGGCCCTTGTGACTCAGGAGGCTCACTGCTCAGCCCTGTTCTCCCCACACTTGCCCTAGAGCTGGGTCCTCGGGGCCCCAGACTCATCCCTGCTCTCAGGGTAGATGGGAAGCCCGACCAGTCACCGGACGGTGACAGTCCTAGTGGGGCTGTGGTGGGGTAGATGGGAGACAGTGGGAACAGACGGTGGTGGGGACACCCAACCCAGTCCTGGGAGCTGTAGTGAGGCGGGAGTGCCGTGCAGGTGCTGACCCTAGCAGGGCTGGTGCCACGGGTGCTTTTAGCAAGAGCATTGGTGTGGGGAAGCGTCTGGGTCTCCTTCGCCTTTTAAGAAACGGGCGGCAGGGTCGAGAAGGGTTCGGGAGGGGCCGGGCTAGTGGCAGGGAGCCCAGCCGGGAGGCGATTACAGGTGTGGGAGACACAGACCTGCCTTCCAGAGCTCAGAGATGCTGGTGGAGGCACAGGCTAGGGACCTGGGACCCGGGTTCACAGTGGGAGGGGGAAGGGCGCGCGACTGCCCCTGCACCCCCAGCGTGACCCCGTGCCAGCCCCAGGCCACACTTTCTCAGTAGTTCTCCTGCCACCTACTCGGATAGTGTCTTAGTTTGTTGAGTGTCCTGCCTCTCACCCTAGTCCGTCCCCAGCCCTTCAGGGCCACATAGGGTTCTGAGCACAAAACCCTGGTCTCACTCTAAAAAAGGCCTGTACTGTCCCATGAGAGACAGTGCAGCTGGGAGATGTGGCCAGTAGGGGTGTGGGGCCTATGGCGCAGCCTCTGCCCCGGGAGCTGTTCTCCCCCACGTGCACCGTCCTCAGAACAGTCCGCAGTGGCCCTGGGCCTTCCTCTGCGGCCTTGGTCAAGTCCCTTTTCTTTTCTGGGTCTGTGTCCCCACCTGTGGAATGGGACTCGGGTTGGCTCTGCCTGGCAGGAAGCAGGGTGGAGAGAGAAAGTTCTGACCAACTCTGTCCACAGGCACCACCTGTGCCGTGCCCGGCGCTACTGCCACGACCTGGGTGACCTGGTGGAGACTCTGCACACCCAGGTGGAGCAGCTGGTGCAGCAGGCCGGCCGCCAGGCCGACTCCTCTGTGGCCCTCTACCACTTCAACGCCTCTCTCTACCTGCTCCGGGTCTTGAAGGGCAGCAGTGGCGAGGGGTGTGCTCCTGAGACCCAGAAGAAGCCAAGAGCTGGCACTGACACCAGCCCCAAGCCCAAGGGCCCACAGGTGAGCGGGGCCTGGCCCAGGGGGACTGCAGGAAGAGCCACAGGCATTTCACGGCGGGGAGGGGAGGCCGGGACTTCCTGTGACCCGACCCTCAGCCTTCTGAAGGCAGTCCTGGGACCCTTCTCCTGACCCAGCTCTCTCACTGGTCCAGACTGCCAGCTGCCTGGACTGGAACCTCGTGACCCCGGTCTACTCGTCAGCACTGAGCTCCTTCCTGACCAAGCGCAATAGCCCACTCACGGTTCCCATGTTTCTCAGCCTCTTCTCCCGGCACCCAGTGAGTGTTGGGGCCTGCCCTGTCCATCGGGGCCGCTGCCCAGCCCAGTCCCCACCTCACTGCTCCTGTCATTCCCCGCCAGGTGCTCTGTAAGAGCCTGCTGCCCATCCTGGTCCAGCACATAGCAGGCCCAGCACGACCGCGCCATCAGGTAAGCAGCTTCCCAGATCCCAGCCCAGGGCCTGTCTGAATTACCCGCTTAACCTACTTTTTATTGGGTATTTTCAAGGCCCCAGAGCGCTGCCCTGGTGAATGAGGGCATGGCTGCCCCTGCCCGCTGGCCTTGGCTGCCGCACATGTTCTCTGAAGGGGGTGGTGGCACCAAGGGGCTGGGGGGCAGGGCCACCTATGCTCCTGTAGCCGCCTCTGCCTATCTGGCCTGAGCCCTCGGTCTCCTGAGAGCTTGTGCTCTGGCCTGCGCAGAGGAGGCCCTGGCAGTGTCTGCTCAGGGACTGTCAGGGACAGACAGGCTGGAGGAATATGGCACAAAGCTAGCTATAAGCAGGAGCTGTCCCAACTTGAGGCCCCACCTCCATCCAGCTGGGAGCCCTGCCTGCCTCCAGGCCTCCATGTCCCCCACCTGCCCAAGAAGGCACAGGAGCGGATGACCACAGAGCCCAGAGCAGCAAGCGCCTCCCGCACAGCCTGGAGCAGGAGTGACCTTACCAGGAGCCCGGCTGGCTGCTGAGCGCCTGTGGATCCCCGAGCCTGGCGCAGCATTCCGAGGCCCGGCTCCTGGTAACCACGTTCTCCCAACCCAGGCCCAGGCCTGCCTGCTGCTCCAGAAGACCCTGTCCATGCGGGAGCTGAGGGCATGCTTTGAGGACCCCGAGTGGAAGCAGCTGATTGGCCAGATCCTGGCGAAGATCACTGAGGTAACAACCCCAGCAGGAATGGTTCTCTGGGAACCAAGGAGCAAGGACCACTTGGAACCTGAGCCTCCAGTTTGGGATTTGGGGTTGTCCCGGTAGACGTTTCCTTCCTTGGGAAATGGCAAGGCTCTGAGCGGCTCTCTGGAGCGCCTCAGCTGGCCCCTCCTCCCTAGAACCTGCGGGCGCTGGGGCACGCACAGACCAAGGCGGAGCAGCAGAAGGAGCTGTCCTCCCTGGAGCTGCTCAACACTCTCCTCAGGAGCGTCCTTCACGAGGTGGGGCACGGGTGCTCGGGCCTGGGCTCAGGACGGAACAGGCATCATGCCGGGCTCCCGGGGAGGGGGCCGTGTGGGAGAGATCCTGGATGCCAGGGTGCAGGGTCTGGGCTGTCTTTGTCAGGAGAGTAGAGAAGCCATGGGTGGAAGGAGTGACTCGGGAAGGGCAGTCACACTGTCTCTGCGGGGTGGGGGTGAGAGAGTGTTGTTGTCAGGTCCAGTGAGAGAGCAGAGAGGGAGCTGGAGGGGATGGGGGGGGGGGGGGGGGGGGGGGGGGGGGGGGGGGGGGGGGGGGGGGGGGGGGGGGGGGGGGGGGGGGGGGGGGGGGGGGGGGGGGGGGGGGGGGGCGCCGAGCCTGGGAGGCAGCTGCAGGTGGGCATGTGGCTCCCCTAGTCTAGCCTGGAGGGATGGGTCTGGGAGTCCTCGGCACAGGTGCTAGCCAGAGCCCAGGTGGGGGGCAAGCTCGCCAAGAGCATGCTGGTGGAAGGAGGCAGGCTTGGGACAGGGCCTTGCAAAGCAGGGTGGGAGTGAGGGAGCCGGGAGAGCGGAGTCTGGGAGCTGGTGGGTTTCAAAAATAACCCGTTCAGTACAGGCAGGGGTCAAGGTGGCAGGAATGGTTTGGCAACCTGGAGGTGACTGAAGGACACTCTCAGAGGTGGGCAGGGTAGAGCCCCCACAGGAGGGAAAGACACCCAGGGGCTCTTGTCTCCTCCCGGGTGTGAGAGCAGTGATTTTCAGGCAGGAGTGGCTGAGGCCAGGGAGGGCAGGGGTCACCGGTGAGGAAGCAGCCAGGCCACGGTGGGAGGACCAGGGCCAAGAGCCCGGGAGAGGCCCTGCCTTCTGTCCCCGCAGCAGCTGCCACCTTCCCACCCCTGCAGAAGCTGACCTTGGACCTGACGGGGCTCCTGGGCGTGCTGCAGGGCCAACAGCAGAGCCTACAGCAGAGCCTGCGGCAGGGGGAGCACTGCACCGGGTCCAGCCGCCTCTACGACCTCTACTGGCAGGCCATGAAAGTCCTGGGAGTCCAGTACGTTCGGGACGAGGACCTGCACCTTGGGAGGGGGCTGGAAAAGCTTCCCGCCACCACACGTGCATACTCTAAAGTGCACACTCGGTTGTGGGAGCTTTGGGCCGCGTGGGTCCCATAAGACCGTGAAGTGGAGGTGACTCCTGTCCTCGCTGGGCACTTTCCTACCTTGCTCGCTTTCCCCCAGGCGCCCCAAGCTGGAGAAGAAGGACACCAAGGAAGTCCCCGGTGCCATCCAGAGCCCCGTGAGCATGAAGCGGAAGAAAAAGGGGTTCTTGCCAGAGACCAAGAAGCGTAAGAAACGCAAGTCAGAGGATGTCGCACAAGAGGAGGGTGCCACGCCTACAGCCACTGCTGGGGGGCAGCCCCCCAGCACAGGCAAGAAGAAGAAGAGGAAGAGGACAAAGGACAAAGCCCCAGCCCAGTCCCAGGTGAATGGGACGCCTGCTGTCAAGCGTCCAGCCCCAGACACCTCCACCCTGAGCCCCAGCACCCCCGCCAAGACCCCAAAGCTACAGAAGAAACACCAGAAGCCGTCCCAGGTGAATGGAGCCTCTGCCGTGTCCCCTGTGGAGCCTGCAGTCAAAAAGAAGCATCAGAAGGCTCTTCCCAAAAAGGAGGTCTCAGGCAAGTCACCGCACTCCGCCCTGCCACGGAAAAAGGCCCGGCTGTCTCTGGCCAGCAGGAGCCCCAGCCTGTTCCAGAGAGGGGCCAGGAAGAAGAAAGTGCAGATGAAGAAGGTGAAACGGTCCTGAACGCAGACCCCCTCAGCCCCTGCCTCCCCAGCCCTAGAGACTATTTTTTCACCATGATTTTAATTAATAAACAAGCCATAGTCGGAGGCACTCGCTCTGGCACTGTGTGGTGGGTCTGTTGCCAGCCCGCCAGAGTGTCCGCGGGCAAGCACAGCCTCAGCTGATTTCCCAGGGGTCCCAGGGCACAGACAGGGCCCTGCTTCTGCCACCTGGCTGGCTGATTCTCAGCCCGCAGAACACACGCCCTACACAGAGCTGGTCCCCGGGGCGGTGCGGGCCAGGCCCAGGCTCTGGTGTCCAGGTAGGTTGGTGTGGTTTGGCACACTGGCCGGGTCACAGGTGTGACCACTCCTCCTGTCCCCATCCCCAGGCTGTTTGCAACCAGGGCATGATTTAAATAGGTTTATTTTTTTCATTTAGAAGAGGAATATATTTGGCTTCTCTTTTAAGACTCTGAGATTCACAATCAGCAGCTCTAAAAAATAAAGGAGCAGTTTGGCTTCCGGAAGGAAGAGGAGGCAACACTTGGACCTGGTTCTTGTACAACAAGAAAACATTGCTGGGGCCCCGGCTGAGGCTGGGGTGGGGGTGGAGGCCAGGCTGGTCTTTGGGGGGGTACCACCCCCACCCCACCCCCTTGTCAGTCCCCCAGGGTGCCCCAGAGCTTGGTGGGTGGGTATTCCACTAGCTTACACACCACTGAAGCCACAGCCAGCCAGTCACGAAGGGGCGGGAAGAACGCTGTCCCAGCTGGCTCTTGGGGTCTCCTAATGGCCACGAGGGCCCCAGACCAGAACCACCTTGATTGCAGCAAATGTGCAGGAATGGTGTGGAGCTGGGGGGTAAGCTCCCCCAGGAGGGGTTGGGGCTGGTGTGGAGTTGGCAGCTGCACCCTGGTGTGGGTACAGACAGGAGTGGTGTGATCAAAAGCTGGGGGGAAGGCCTGGCCCCATGGGCTCAGTATGTGAGGAGCAGCGGCAGCCAGTGTTGGGGGGCAGGGTTGGCCTCACCGGGTGGGCCTCAGCCTCTACCAGGCTCATCCCTGGAGCAGGAAGCCTCATGGATAGCTGTTTCCTCCAGCAGCCAGAGTCCTGGCTCCTGCCCCATGGATTCTGGGAATGGTCCCCTGGGCCCTGCCCTTGGAAAAGTCTCAGCCCAGCTTGGGGGAGGGAGTGGGTTCCTGGCTGGGAGGGGGTGGACAGCAGAAGCACTCTTGGGGCCTGCAGAGATGGGCTGGTGGGTAACTCCCAAAGATCTTTAGCCTGGGGGCATGGGTGCTATATGGCTGCTGCCAGGGCCTTCACCCCTGGTGATGCCAGCTCCTTGTCTGGGGGTGGTCCCCAGCTGGGAGACCTCCAGGCTAAGAGCCAACCCAAGGCAGGGAGACAAGTGTCCTCCAGAGTGGCCAGCTGGGCCAGGAAGGGCCCAGCGACTTGGGTGCCCAGTTCCATTTGCCAGGTTGAGTCCAAACCCCCAAGGTCAGAGCCCAGCTGAGAGGCAGCAGACTGCACACCAGGCTCTCCGTGAGCCTCAGAACCTGAACTGGCGCTCTGGGACCTGGGCCCTCTCTTCTCTGTACAGGCCAGGAGCTGTCGGATCTTCAAGGCTGTAGATGGTGCCCTGCCCAGCAGGCTGTGTGGGAAAGTCCAGCCCCTTGGCCCTGTGGTCCAGGGAGGGCAGGGACTTGCCCAAGATCATATAAGCTGGTGACAGGCCAGGCTGTCCCGATATACCCAGTTGAGGCTGTCTTCTCCCTTGGCCCCAAGGGCCCTGCAGCCCAAACCCAGGGCTGGAAATCCGCCCGACTTCGTGGCCCCGATGCACACAGCCTTCCGGGTTAACTGAAGACACAGCCTCTTCTTGGAACCAGGGCCACTCCATGGGCCCAGCCCAGAGAGGGTGGGTGCCCAGCTGTGGATGGCACAGAAAGCTTTGGGACAGCCCGGCGGGTCCGGGGTGCCGTAGGGCACCTCCCAGACTAGGCAGAAGTGCGAGCTCTTCATTGTCCCAGCGGCACCTGCAGGGAGGGGTGTCGGGTGAGAAGCGGAGCTTTGGGGGGTGCATTCCAAGGCTTCCCTCCTTCATTTCCTTGCCGTATAGAGAAACAAGCCTTTGGGCTTGGGGCTGTGACCCCAGCTATTGCACTGCTGGGACGCTGCAGCTCCCACAGGCCGGGCCCCAAGGAAGGTCAGAGTAGGAGTCGGCCCTGGTACGGCTAGGATTTGGGAGGACGGGATCCAAACAGCGAGGAGTTCCTGGCCAGCACGCCCGGACCCCTGCCATGGCCCTGACCCCTGCCGCGCCCCGGCCCTTCTGAGGAAGGAAGGGGAACCGATTTACTGGAAGAGGGAGCCTGCCCTCCCACCCATGGCTCTGTCAGTAAATTCCTCCGGCAACAGCTTAAGAGAATGAGACCAAACCCAGAGTTGGGATGTGCTTAGGCAGGAGGCGAATGGGGGAGAAGTGATCCCTGTCCCCTAACCCTGGCTTTTCCCCTGCCACAAGGAGTGCCACCCTAAGCCCCCACAGGGTCTCCCTGGCCTGCACTCACCGCCTCAGACTTTCACGGATGCGGGCGGCACCACCAGCTGGTTCACCCTGGGGGAGAGACGGGCGGGGGTCAGGGTGGCGCGTCAGCGGGGGCCGGGCCCGGGCACTGCTCTGGCGCATCGCATCGCGGGGGCCGGCGGACCGGAGGTGCTGGGCAGGGACCTCGTCAGCCCCAGGGGGAGGTGGGAGAGCCCAGGGGTGGGGAGAAGAGAGAGAGAGAGGAGTAAAGAAGAAAGGAGAAAGAAGTCAGAAAATGAGAGGAACAGGAAAAGGAGGGGTTCCCGGCTCCGAAACCCATTCAACTCCAGAGAAAAACCCACGTCTAGAACCACCAGGAGTAGGCCTGGCACCCGCCGGCCGGGGCCCCTGTGGGCTCCCGCAGCTGCAGGCCAACGCTGGCTGTGAGCCAGGGCCTGGGGGCCGGCGTGAGCTGCGACTGGGCCCCGGACCCCAGCAGCCACGTTGCCCACCCACACGCACAGTAGGTCACCGTACCCTCGACCCACCCTGGAGCAGCAGGCCCACCCTCGCCCCCACTCACTGCTGCTCAGCCTTGGCGCGGTCACTGAGGAAGAAGAGAGCAGTGGCGAGGAAGAACATGCCCCCCAGGACCACGACGAAGGGGCAGAGCATGAGGGCGTAGCCCAGGCTCAGGAACTCCCAGAGCGGGGAGTCCTTGGTGCTCTGGCGGATCAGGTCCGAGATCTGCGAGGACCGGGGAGGCAGACATCAGGGCGGGGCCGCCGCCCACAGCGCCCCCCGCCTCCCCAGGCCGGCTGCGCCGGGCTACTCACGTAGCCGATGAGGTAGGGGCTTCCGGCGTCCCCCAGCAGGTGGGAGGTGAAGCTCTGCAAGGCCACGGCGGTGGCCCGTCGGGTGGGGATGACCACGTACTGCGGGAGAGGCAGGCAGGTCAGTGGCCGGGGAGCCAGGCCCACCCATCCCCACTTCCGAAGCCCCCCACGCCCTCGGGCTCAGTCCTGACCCAGTCGTGGCGCCTCTCTCCCCTGGGCCCTTCCCTCCTGCCCACCCCAGCGGCGCTCCACATGCCCCTCCCCAAGCCACCCACTCACGGGGAGCTTCCAAGCCTCCAGCCCCAGCCCAGACCACTCTGACCTGCCCCAGACTGGACTCGCCATCGGCCCCCAAACCTGCCGTCCCCTAGGCCCTCAGCTCAGAGACAGAAATCTTCACCTCCCTCCCCAACCACATCCAGTCAAGGGGAGAACAATTTAGGGGTCACCCTGGTGCTAGGCAGTAGAGGCCTTTAGTCCAGAGCTCTCTGACCCTTGGGGCACCCGAGCCATCAGGAATGGCAGGCTGCCTTAGGTGGTGCACTTGGCCCTTGGTGGGCAGGCGAGTGCTGTGGCCACGGGCACCGAGGCCCAGAGAGGCATTCCTGAAGGACCACACGTGGAGTTGGGCAGCTCTAGAACTAGCACCCTGGCTTCTCCGCCCCTTGCCCTCACCTCCCAACAAGTGAAAGACCCTTTGTCCCCTCCATGAGGACGCAGCGAGGCCTAGGTGTGCCTGGGACAGGGCGTGGTGAAGCAGGACCCTGCCTGGAAGAGCCTCCACTTGTACCCGGGGGCACCTCCGCCACCAAATGCCAGCAACCACTGGGCCCAGACCCCCATCAGACCAAGTAGGCCCTGACCCACGGGGTTGCAGCTCCAAAGCCAGGTGGGCCAAAGTCAGACAGGGGGGCTGGGGCAGGGCAGGCAACAGCCAGCTCACAGGTGCCCCTGGGCAGCCCCCTGCGCGCACGCCCCCGCTGCCTCTCCTATTGAGAGCACCAGCCTCTGTGGGCAGCAAGTGCCAGCAGCCAGTGCGCCCTGGGCACCCCGTGGCAGGGGGAGGAGGGGGTGGAAAGAGACCTGGATCTAGTGAAACTGAGTGGCCCCATTTCCAGCAATAGTCACTTGGCAGTGACACTTAATAAACTGGGACATGATTTCCCTGGGACCCAGACCCTGTCAGCAGCTGCTGGGGGCTACCCCAGAGGACGGAGGCCAGGGAGGGCTCCTGCCCAGCACCAAGGGCACTTGAGTCACAGGGACTCGCTGCTCCCCTCACTCTGGGCCTGGCAGTGACCCTGCCCACCCCCGCTGGCCCCACGCTGAGCACAGAGCTGAGTCAGACCTCCCACCACCGCCACCCAGCCCAGGGACTGGTGGGGGACAGGGAGAGAGCCCAGGGGCAAGTGGGCGTGCAGGGAAGCTCGGGCAGGGTGAGGCTGGCTTCCTCAAGTAAGGGAGCTAGCAGGGGCCCCGGTGCCAGGCAGACTCATCTCCTGAGCTGTCCCATGCCGTGGCACCAAACCTCAAGCACTCTGAGGGTCCACCCACGAGGACTCCCTCCCCCTGCCCCAGGCCCTTCCCAGGCACCTCCCAGACATTCTCCACCCCACGGCCCCCTGCACGCTCTTCTCCCAACCCCCACCTCATGCTGACCGAGAGGATTCCCCAGAATGGGACCAAGTGCCACACTCGCTCCTGCCACCCGCAGACTGCCTCAAGTTCCTGGGCCCACAGCCCCTCCTGGCCGCTCCCCGGGTGCTCCCGTCCCCACCCAGGGACACAAGCCCCTGCCAGCTGCTCAGACAGCCCTTTGTCCCTGGCCGGCTGGTCTGCAGCCCATTGTTGGGCCTGTGAAGACGGCCTCTGTCCAGCCAGCCCCAGCCACAGGCACTCGGGCAGGCACGCCTGGGACCCGGGCTGAGCTGGGAGGGGCAGAGCCCATGGACGCTCACACGCTGGGGGAGGAGTGCTGGCAGGCAGCGCCACCTCGGTGCCAGCCTGGCACTACCAGCCTCCCAGCCACTAACCTGAGCCTCAAGACACCGCCTCGCTACCCGGCCCCACATCTCACCCCGTCTGCCTGCTCCGTCCTCTGTGTTCTGGCCCTGCTCTGGTGCAGACCCCCGAATCTCTGATCCCCTCCTTGCCCCTGGGTTCACCCTCCCAGCAGGGCTCCCTTGCCACCCTCCCCTCACCAAGCCCTGCCAGCTCCCCTGCCCCTTCGCTGCCCTCCCCAGCTCCCTGAGAAGTCAAGAGGCCTGGGCCAGCACGAGACGACCTTGGCCTGCCTGGCTCACCATGAGGATGTCCGCAGTGATGGCCCAGTTAGAAAACAGCAGCGTCTCCCCAACGAAGATACAGATCTGCCCAGGAGAGAGCAGAGCAATCGTCAGGGGACCCCTCCACCCACCAGCAGCCCCAGGCTGCCCCTGCACACTGGCTGCTGGCAGGGAGCCCCCAAAGCCTCCCTCCCCGGCCCCCATCTCCTAACAGTCAGGCTCACAATGAATTAGTGGGTTGTCCAGAGACTTCAGGCCTTGCCCACAGCCCTGAGACACCCAGGCGTGGACAGAGCAGGAGCAGACAGCCAAAGGACGGAGCCTCCCCGTGGGGCGGGAGGGTCCAGCCAGTCAGACCAGACTTCTGTTCCAGAACCTCCCGAGGCTAGCCCCAGCTCCCCCCAGTACCCTTGCCTCCCCCCTGCACTCACATAGGCTCCCACGATGCTGCTCTTGGCGGCCACAAAGATCAGGCAGATGAAGATGGCAGAACCCAGCATGCCCACAGCACACACCAGTGGGTCAGCCCGCTGGGTCCGCAGGCGGCACCAGCGTGTGGCTCCTGCACCCGTGACCACGCCCAGAAAGCCGGTAAAGCAGGTGATGGCCCCGAAGATGAGACTGTGGGGACAGAAGACAGTGGGGCGCAGGCTGAGAGGCAAGGCTGAGGGAGAGGAGCTCTCCCATCCAGGGTCCCGCACCACCTTGTGTGCGCCCTGCCCGGCCCTACCTGTCCTTGGCCCCACAGGGCGGGCTGTTGCACGTCTCCACCGTCTTCTGCACGACCTGAGCGCGGTGCAGGTAGAGCGGGATCCACATGCCCAGGGCCCCCGTGGCGAAGGATACGGCGGACGTGGCCAGGGAGGAGAAGACGTAGCTGCGGCTGGGGAAAGGCCAGGACACCCTTCGGCTCCCGCAGGCAACCCCGCGGGTCGGGGCCGGGGAGGCTGCCTCTTCCCCCCGAGCCTGCTGGCCCACACCTGCGCCCGGGGACAGAAGGCCTCAAATGCCTCCCCTTACAGGCCCTGGGGGTGAGGGTTCAGGTTGCAGGAATAATAAACTCCAGTGGCCAAAATGTCACTCCTAGTACTGTGGGCAGTGGAGACGGCAGGGAGTCCGGCTGAGGGCGCTGGTGGGCTGCCCAGCGGGGGGACTTATGGGGGATTGTCATGTCGACACCCTTCCCTCTCCCCACCAGACCTCTCCCAGCGGTACTCACTTTCGGATCAGGGCCTTCATGTCACGAAGCCACGAGGTCCGCGCCTTGAGCTGTCCCCCGAGCTGGTCAGCATGGCCTCTCTTAGTGGTTGGGACCAGGACGAGGATGAGCGTTCCTGTGATCATGCCCAGGACAGGGGACACCTGGTGGCGAAGGGAACACGAAGTTAGGGGACCAGGGCCCAGTCGGCGTTGTCTCTGCTGCGCTGGGAGGGGCGCAGGCAGCCGTGCCTTCTCCGGCCCTGGCTGCCTCCACTGCACTGGTATCTGCCCAGCCCTCCTGACTGCGGGGTGAGCAAAGCCACCAGGGATGAGGTCAGCCAAGGGCTTGGGGGCGCAAAAAGGAATGCCCAGACCAGGGGCAGGACAGGGTGGAGAGGGTGAAAGGAAGGCTGACAGGCCGAAGGAAGAAGGAAGGGATGGATGAGTGGATCAATGGATGGACGGATGGATGGATGCTCGATGGACGGACAGGTGGAATGATGACTTTGAAGGAAGAGAGTTCACTCCTGGGGGCAGAGAGCCAGATGCCAACCCTGCTCATCCCCCTGGGGCTAGGGAAGCTCCGCAGGTGTGCTCGTCACCCTGTCAGGCACTGGGAAGGGACTGGCTGGGCATGAAGCTTCCAGCTAATAGAAGCTGGAGGCTGTCATTTGGGAGGGGCCCACACGGGCCCACACCAGCACCTCCAGCAGCCCGTGAGAACACAGAAATCTGTCCCCACCCCCACCGGCCAGGGAGCCAGGGGCTGGGGAGTTCCTCTCCAAGCCACCCTCACTCGCCCCCCAACCAAGAAATTCCACGGAGGCTGATTCCTTCCTGCTTTTGAGGAAAAAACACTTTGTCTTAAGCTTCCGCTCCTCCGAGAGACTGGGGATCTCTGTTTCCTCCGATTGCACTGTCCTGTGGCCTTGGTCACTTGCCCCGAACCCTCCGGCGAGACAGGAAGTGGCTCCAGACCCTGGAGGCCCCACACAGAGGTCTTGTCCCAGCCTTACACTAGCACAGTGCCAGGCTAGAGCAGGAAGCACCACTGCGGACCTGGAATTTCCTGACATGGTGGGAGAATCCCTGGTCCTCTCAACCTGGGACTCCCAGCGTGGAAGATTCCAACCTTCAGACTGAGGGTGGCGGGGCTGTGTCTCTCTTGCCCCACACCTGAGCTCCCTGACACCTCAATTTGGACTAATCTAGAAGCGCAAGGACTTCAGAGCCCAGGCTGGCAAGGGAGGAAGACTGGAGGTTGCGGCCTGGGATCTGGGCTAGGTTGGAATCTCCGGGCAACTCCAGGACAAGAGCTGGACTAGGGGCACCCTCGTGGGCGGGGACCTAGGGCTTACCCTCAAGGCCCAGTGCCAGTCCCCAGCTGCCTGCTTCACACTGGAGCCAGTGATGTAGCCCAGGCCGCTGCAGAGAAGACGGACACGTGTCAGGTTGGGCAGGACAGGGGCTGGGGGCAGGGCATGCTCGCTGGTCTACAAGGCAGGCCCCCCACCAACCCTCCCAGCCAGCTGGCCAGGGAGCAGGTCCAGGCATTTCTCCAAGGCTGACCGCCCACATGTTCAGTTAGCCGAGGGCACCTGCCTGGGCCGGAACCCCAGGGGAAGGGAGTGCCCAGAAGTCCGAGGGACCTCGTCCGGATCCTCGCCCAAACCCGGGCACCTCCCGCTCTCACCTGCCCAGCGGGATGGCAAAGTAGAAGACAGAGAGCATGAGCGTGCGCGTGTTCTTGGTGAAGAGGTCGCCGATGATGGTGGGCGCGATGGTGGAGTAGCTGGCCTCACCGATGCCCACCAGCCCCCGGGACAAGACCAGCAGCCAGAAGTACTGTGGGGGAGGGCAGAGTATGCTGGGGGCCCGCCCGCTCCTCCTGGTCCTTGCTCCCACATGCTCGTCCTTGCTTCCCACTTTGCTCCCCTCCCCCACAGGGTCCAGGAGCCGGGGGGAGAGGGGAGCCCACCCTTGCCTCAGCCAAGACTACACCCCCAGGCCATTCTGGGCCTCAGTTTGCCCCTCTGTATAGTGGGTCTGATGGGGCGTGGCTGGCACAGTGCTGGGGTGGGACTGGACAGGCCCTTCTGTCCCCATAATCACTGGGAACATAAGCCTGCATCTCCACCACCCCACCAACTAGGAGACTTCCGCCCTGGTTCTGGCCCTGCCTCAACAGCCACAAGTCACCTTCCCACACTGTGTCCCTTGCCTAAGCAGGGTGGCTGGGCCAACCCTGGCAGCACTGGAGGGCCCAGTGTGAGCGGGGAGGGAGCAGGACAGCCCAGGGGGCTCAAAGCTCCCCCTATGCACACATCAAAGGGCAAAGCCCAGCTGAGCCGGGAAGGGTGGGGCCGTACCAGCTGCTGGTGGCACTGCCCCTTTGATGTGGACATGCCCCCTCCGTCCCCCAGCTGCCCAGGGCCTGAGAACCCAGCCTGGTCATCTTTCCCCAGCCCCACCCTGACCACCCATCCGGCAGCAGCGCTCCCATCCAGCCCTCCCCGGGGTCTCAATCTGCCCACCTGGCTCCTGGCCCACCGTGCCCACGGGTGCCACCCACTGCCTCTGACCCCCATTCTGACGCCTGGAGCTGCTGCACCCTCTCGCTGTCCCATCCTTCCTCCCTTAGCCCCAAGCCTCCGTCTCTCTCCCTGGGAAACCATCTGCCCACAGCCTTGGCCTGTTTCTCTGTTGGGCTGTTTGTCTCGTTTGTATGGATTTATATCAGCTCTTCTGCATCCCAGGGATCGATCCTCGATGATCTATGTTTTTGTCACCCTTCTTTCAACTTTGTGGGGAGTTTCGCCACGCGGGGGCTTCGGGTTGTTTTGTTTAATTTGATGCTGCCAAATCTGTTGCCTTTTCCTTAATGGCTTCTGGATTTCACGTCTTGTTCAGAAAAGCCCGCTCCATCCCAAAATTATAAAGACATTCTCTTACGCTGTTTGGTAGATTTTAGAGAAAGAAAGAGGATGGCAGAGACCCCGCCAGTCGTTGTCCTCAGTGCGCTAGCCGCAGGAGGGCTCCTGTTCCCCCTCCACCCACGGGAACCCGCTTTATTGTGCCTCTGTTGTGAACCCACCTCCGCCTGTGCTCGCACACGCAGGCAAAGACCAACATCAAAGGAACCACTCCATGCATCTCACCCTGTAACTTCCCTGCCCTCTCATTCTTATCTTGCCGAAATCCACGTATGCTGGTTAATAACGATCTAGTTCGTTCTTTTGCGGTCAAGGATCTCACAGTATGATACAGCCTGTTTATGCGTGCGCGCCCAGGGCTGGTCACTTAGATTGCTTCCCTCTTGTTTTCTTTTGCAGGACTGCAGCGAACGTCCTTGCATGCCGTGTCCACACGCGGGAGCTTCTCTCTTGGGTCTAAACCTCCAAGCAGAAGGCTGGGGCGCGGCAGGTTAGTGTTACGATATCCTGCCATTCTGCTCTCCAGAAATGCCACCAATTTACACTCCCGCCAGCAGGGCTGAGTCCCCGGTTCCCCACAGCCTTAATAACACTTCGTATTGTCAACCTTTTTAATTGCTGCCAATCCGATGGGTGCGAAACGGTATCTCTTTGTTGTTTCAATTTGCAGTTCCCCGATTACTCAAGAGTCTGAGCGAGTCTGAGCACCGACTCTCCTTACGTGTATTGGTCATTTGGGTATCTTCTCCTGGAATCGCCTGGAACTGTCCTTTGCCCGTTTTTCTACTAGGTTGTCTTTTTCTCGTTGATCTATAGATTTCAGAATTCGCTTTGTGCTTGACTTTCACTTATCTGGAATTTATTCTGCAGTAAGGTTTGAAATACAGACCAAACTTTTTTTTTCAATGCAGGCAGACAGTCAGTTCTCCCCAAACCACTTGTCTGAGATGCGACCTTCATCCTACACTAATCCCCGTAGAACTCCAGGACTCTGTTTCATTGATCTTCGTCTAGCCCTCTGCTGTTTCAGTCGGAATAGCTGTATTTTGATAACTGATAGGGCAAACCCCCTTTCATTGTTATTTTTCACAATGCTCTTGGCTGTTCCTGGGCATTTTCTCAGAATCGCATTGCCAAGGTCCATCAAAACCCCCACGGGACTCGGACTGTGACTGCTATGAATTTACAGATGAATTGGGGTGATTTGTCTGTCTCTCTGCCTCTGCTCATCTTCTCTCCCCACCCACCCTCTCCCTCTGCACATGAAGAGGGGGCCCAGCCCTGGCACTGTGGTCCTGGACTCACTGGTCAGTCCCAGAAACATCCCCAGAGGTCAGCAACCCGGGGCCTGGCCAGGCACAGGATGAGGCCCAGAGGGGTCCTAGAGGCTTCTGGTCCAGCTCATGTGTTTTCATTTTTGTTTTTTTATTTTAAGAGACAGGGTCTCTGTCGCCCAGGCTGGAGTGCATTGGTGCTCACTGCAGCCTCGAACTCCTGGGTTCAAGTGATCCTCCTGCCTCAGCCTCCCAAGTGGCTGAGACTACAGGCATGTACCACCACGTTCTACTAATTTTTTTTTTTTTTTTTTTTTTTGAGGCAGAGTCTCACTCTCTTGCCTGGGGCGAGTGCCGTGGCGTCAGCCTAGCTCACAGCAACCTCAAACTCCTGGGCTCGAGCGATCCTTCTGCCTCAGCCTCCCGAGTAGCTGGGACTACAGGCATGTGCCACCATGCCCGGCTAATTTTTTTCTATGTATTTTTAGCTGTCCAATTAATTTCTTTCTATTTTTGGTAGAGACGGGGTCTCGCTCTTGCTCAGGCTGGTCTCGAACTCCTGAGCTCAGAACAATCCACCCGCCTCGGCCTCCCAGAGTGCTAGGATTACAGGCGTGAGCCACCGCGCCCGGCTACTAATTTATTTTTAAATTTTTTAAAATAGATTTAGAGGGCACAAGTTGAATTCTGTTACTCAATATTTCTAGTTTTTGCAGACACAGGGTCTCACTATGTTGCCCAGGCTGGTCTCGAACTCCTGACCTCAAGCAATCCTCCCACCTCGACCTCCCAAAGCACTAGGATCACAGACGTGAGCTACCGCACCTGGCCCAGTTTCTGTTTTTGACTGTGACTGCCAAGCTCTCTGGGCTTGGAGGGCACCAGGCCTGACCCTCTTCCGTGAAGCTGCCCCAGGAAGCAAAGTTGCCCCCCACAAACCTGCAGATTCTCTCTGCCCTCCTTCCCCCCCTCCACCAACCCCAATCTGACCCCAGCCCCGTCCCTCTTCAAACTCTTCCAGGGCTCCACACTGCCCTGGGAGGAAGCCCAGGCCCTCTGTCGCTGCCTTCCTTCACAGCCAAACACAATCCTCCTCTTTCAACGCACGCCGCCATTTCTGCCTCTGTAGGTTTGCTCCCTCTGCCCCTGCTAGCTTCACCAAGAGGCCTCATCTCCCAGTCCTGCCTGCCCCACTCAAATGCCACCTCCTCCAGGAAGCCTTCCCTGACCCCATGGATTTCAAGAGACTGCCTTGTCGTCAGGGGGAACTCTCAGCACTTTGCACATCTTGAAGGCTCTGAGCATGGGAGCTCCTGTCACGTCTTCCTACCCCTGAGCCCGGGTGCTCCCAGGGACAGGGCCAGACTGAAAGCTCCTTGAGGACGGATCCTGATTTTCTCCCCTTCTTCCTCCATCTCTCTCTAAAGCAGCCATCATGTGATTGTCTATCCTCTGCTTGAATACCCCTAGTGGTGGGAAACTCACCACCTCACAGGCAGCATAGTTCCTCTTTGGAAGAAAGAACAGAAATATGATTTGTTGAACACCTGTCACATTCCAGGGTCTGGACATTCATTAGCTCAAACTTGAAAGAAACTTTCAAGTTGGGAAGTATTAGCCCCATTTTAAAGATGAGGAAACTGAGGCTCGGAGAGGTTAAGTAAGTTTTTCCCGGTCGCAAAGCTGAATGGACAACAGAGTTGGGATATTCAAATCCAGGACAATGAGAGCCGAATGAGAAACCTCTTCTTTATGTTGAACTGATGTTCGCCTCCCCAGCACTTTGACCCAAGGAATTAACTGAGCAAACTGAGCAAGAACCAGATAGGGGGAGTGACTCACCTGGGTTCACACAGCCAAGTAGCGGCAGAGCCAGGACTAGAGCCCAAGGTCCTCACCCCTAGGCCAGACTTGCTCGCCCTATCCCTTGTGTCCTTGCATTATGTCCTTGCATCTGTCCCAGATCAGAGGACGGCTCAGAAAGTCAGGACGCCTCACAGGGCTGCAAGTCCCTCAGTTCAGGCCAGAAGGCCCTATCTACAAGGCTGGTTTATAGACGTACCCAAAGACCCGCTCGTCCTTCTGCACCGGGAAGACGCTGTCTGGGGTTCAAGCCCCAGGCTGGACTAACGCAGGCCAGTGAGACTCGCCACCCACTGGAAGGACCAGGACACAGGGCTGGGACGAGCAGGGACGCCGGGTGGGAAGCCAGGGCGGGCCTCACCTGCTGGGGGATGAAGGAGCTGGAGAAGGTCACTGCCGACCAGAAGAAAATGCCACAGCTGAGGATCACCTTTCTGTTGAAGCGGTCGCCCAGGTAGCCGAAGATGGGGGCGGCCACCATGAAGCTGCAGATGAACACTGTGCGGGGAGAGGGGAGCTTGAGGGGTGGCCCGGGGTCCCCCTGACTGGGCCCCCTTGCCCATTCCACCTGGCTCGAGGCCACGTGCCTGTGAGACAAAGCCGAGCCCCGGCCAGGGACCCAGGAAGCAGCTCAGGGAGGGGCCCCCTCCCCCAGGCCCATGCCCAGGGGACGCGTGGATCCTCTCTAATGCGAAGTCCATAGTTTGTCCAGTTTGGGGTGAGTCCTCTTTGGGTACTTTTTATTTTTTATTTATTATTATTTTGTAGAGATGGGGGTCACTCTATGTTGCCCAGGCTGGTCTTGAACTCCCAGCCTCAAGCAATCCTCTGGCCTTGGCCTCCCAGAGTGCTGGGATAACAGGTGTGAGCCACCATGCCTGGCCAACTTTTTAAAAGAGTAAAGATCTATTTATTGAGTGCTTTCTGTACACCAGGCCCTGCTCTGGGGGCTCACCACATAGTATCTTGTGTATCTTTCCAACCCCTCTCCCACCTCACAGATGAGGAGACACACTCAGAGGGGAAAGTGACATGCCCACGGCCCCACAGGCAGTAAACATCTCATGGGGATTAGTCCCCGTCTGTCTGGCTCCAGAGTCTGTATCCCTTATACTTTGCCACACTGCACTCATTATAGTTGGGAAAGAGGATCAGAGAAGAGAAGGGATCTACCCAAAGTCACACAGCAAATCAGGGCAGACCTGGACCAGAAACCCCAGGTCTCACAGCTGCCAGGTCACACAGCCACCCTCACTCCCAGGGAGTTGCAGAGGCTTTTCTGACAGTTCAAAACACTGTCATTTATTCATTCATCTGCCCATCCCTCCATCCAACCATCCACTCATGCAACAATTTCTTTTTAGTACCTACAATGCGTCTGACACTGTGGCACTGTTTTAGGTGTTTGGGATACAGCAATGAATAAAACAGACAAAAAGTCCTGCCCCGTGGATCCTTCATTCTGGTGAGGAGAAATTGACAATAAATACATAACATAGGATGTCAGACGGTGACAAGGGCTATAGAAGGTGAGAGAGGCAAAACAGGAGCTGGGAAGCATAAGTATGTGTGAGAGAGAGAAAGCAGATGCGACAATTTACAATAGAGGGGTCGGAGAAGGCGACATTTCAGCAAAGTCCTAGAGAAGGTAAGGAAATAAATCATGCAAATATTGGGACAAGAACAGCAAGTGCAAAGGCCCTGGGGCAGGAGTGTACTTAGCGTGTTGGAAGAACAGGAAAGAAGCCAGAGTGCCCCTGGAGCAGAGAGATGGAAGGAAGGGGTAGGAGATAAGGTCGACAGGCCAGGGAGGGTATGGCCTTGTGGCCCACCATGATGACCATGGATTCCACAGGTGAGAAAGGAAAACACTAGAGGAAGCTGAGCAAAGGAGTGATGGGACCTGGCTTTGTTCTTCCAGAACAAGAGAGCGGCAGAGTTTTAGAAGACTCCATGGGGGCGCCCACTGTCCATGATGGGAGGGAGCTTGGAGGTCCCAGGTGGGATGAAGGGGCCCAGAACACCATGGGGCAGACCCTGGGTCACACAGCGAAGCAGCCCCCATCCTTTCCCCCCGGGAGGCAGTCCCACAGCTGACGGGCAGATGGCCAGACAAAGGCCGGGGTGGGCAGACAGGGCAGCCAGTGGCTGGCCTCTGACCGCCAGGCTGAACGTGTGCGTGGTCTCGGCTGCTCCCCCACAAGCCTGAGTCCCTGGTGAGGCGGGGCTGGGAGAAGAGAAAAGCAGGGGAGGAGGGAGGGATGGAGGGAGGGGAACAAGGGGCCAGAGGGCTGGGCAGAGGTGCCTGGACTGGGCTGGAGGGGTGACTGCCCCTCTGCAAGCCCAGCGACAGCAGGCTGGTGAGAGAGCGTGGGTGGTGGGGGAAGGGGGAAACCTGTTAATCCCAATTCTGTGCGATTTGGGGCAGAATCAGCATAGAGGTACACAAGTGTGGGCACCCGAGACTCACTGCCTGGGCTGGAACTCGGCTCTGTTCCTTCCCAGCTGGTAACCTTAGGTCGCAACCTTTCTGTTCTCGACTTCAGTGGTGTGCTGGTAAATGTTTAACAACTGCCTCTCTGAACAAGGGGCCAGGGAGCCCTGATGTAGTGTAGTGTTTGCTAATATTCTTGGTATAAATACTCTCACCATGGCTGATTCCAAGCCACCAACATAATGTCACTGATCAGAGTTGGGAAGATGTGTAGTAACACACCGTTGTATAGTGTCTCTACCACCCAGATAAAATACACATCATTAACCTTAAGAATGTAGATAACAGTTAAATGTAGTAAAATAATTAGGAAGTCATGACCTTTGAGTATTTATTACCTTTGTTTTTAATATAAATTATTTAATTGTAAGTTTAAATAATTTAGTTTTTAACAATAGTTGTGTTTAACAAGCAGCTCACACAATTCCTGAAAATTTGACAATCGACTCCCAGGAGCCAGTATAAACAAGCTCAGGCACGCCAACTTCCTCATCTGAAAAATGAAGACAAAAATAGCCCTCTAAGGTTGCCCTGAGCACTGGGCGAGCGTAGGCAAGGTGCTTAATGCCACACCCTGCCCAGAGTGGGCCAGCCTCGGTCAACATTCGGCCCTTGTTTGGATTAGCCAAGGCAGAAATTATTTCCTCACACCTAGAGAAAGAATTTTTCCTGCTGGGCCTGCCTCTCAGGACTCGCCTGAGATCAGATCAGGATGTGGGCAGGAAGGAGATTTCCAGTCGCATGGGGACTTACGCATGTTGGGGGGAGGAGAGAGAATTGTTCTTTCTGTGCCTGTCTGTGTTAAGTAGGGAATGGACAGAAAGAATCACAGTAGGAGCTGCCTCCTACGTGGCCAGGGGGCAGATCCTGCCCATAGGTTCCCCAGCTTAAAAGGCTGAAATGCTGAGGAACCAGCAAGGAGCAGCAGATCCTGCCAGGATAGTGAAGGGAGGCTTGGTGGAGATGGTGACGTCAAAGTTGAGCATTGAAGTATGCATAGGAGTTTACCATGATGATAATACTTAAAATCAATATATACGAAAATATAAATTCCAAATCTTTGAAGCATTATCATATAATAGTTAATGTTGCATAATGCTTATTGTTTTGTTTTTTTTTTTTTTTTTTTTTGAGACAGAGTCTCACTCTCTTCCCTGGGGCGAGTGCCGTGGCGTCAGCCTAGCTCACAGCAACCTCAAACTCCTGGGCTCGAGCAATCCTACTGTCTCAGCCTCCCGAGTAGCTGGGACTACAGGCATGCACCACCATGCCCGGCTGATTTTTTCTCTCTATATATTTTTAGCTGTCCAATTAATTTCTTTCTATTTTTGGTAGAGATGGGGTCTCGCTCTTGCTCAGGCTGGTCTCTAACTCCTGAGCTCAGAACGATCCGCCCACCTCGGCCTCCCAGAGTGCTAGGATTACAGGCGTGAGCCACCGCGCCCGGCCACATAATGCTTATTGTTAATAATAACTACAGTTATCACTTATGGAGCCCTTATTACAGGCAAGGCCCCGGGATGTACCCTTGACATATGCACAGATTATCTCTTTTGAGTCTCACTATTATCTTCATCTTACAGAGGAGACAATAGAGGCTGAAAGAAGTGATGTCACACAGCTAGTGCGTGGCTGAGCCAGAATTTAAACCCCAGTTTGGCAGACTCCAGAGTCCTTGCTCTAAATCACATCACAGACTGCCAGGCTGGGAAGGGGGAAGGTCCCAGCTGATGTTCTCAAGGTCAGAGAAAGTTCACGGTGTGTTGGGGACAGCGGGGAAGGGTCAGGCCGCGGCATGAGAAGGCCATGGAGGAAGCAGTGGGAGATGAGGCCGTGGAGGGAGAACCGGGCCCTAAGGACCAGGACTGGGTTTGGTTTTCAGAGGGCAACAGAGGACCGCGGCGTGTTCCGTTCTCCCCCATCAAGGTGGAGCGCTGGAAGACATCCCCAGTGGGTGGGCGCAGAGGCGCTGAAGGGATGCGACCCAGGGCTCAGCCAGACCCCCACCATCCCGGTCCATCCCCTCCCCACTACCACAGTGGAGCAGGAAGGGCAGCCCCCCCAGGCTCTCTGGACCCCTGGCTTTCTGCTTGCTCGTTCGGGTGGGCAGAAGCACCCGGGACCATAGGGGAACACCTGTCAGAAGCAGGCACACCTCGTCCCCAGCTTCTGGCCCCAGCCTGACACAGGAACCAAGCACCTACATGCCCTTAGCCCATCTAAGCTTCCCCATGTCTGTCCCCATTTTACAGCAGGGGCCACTGAGGCCCCAAGAGGTGGAGGAACTTACCCAAGATGACACGGTGAGTCGGGCAAGGACACTCCGGACCACTGCCCGCCCCTCTGTGCCTTCCCCTTGGGGACTAAGGAGTCTGGGGTCAGGAGGGAGGTGGGATCCCTCTTTGCAGCCCTCCCCTCCACTCAGGGCATACAGGAGGGAGGACCCCTCCTGGCCCTCTGAGATGTCACAGGCCAGCAGAGGGGCCTGAACACAACCGGGGTGGGGATATGGAGAATGTTCCTGGCAGAAGGAACAGCACAGGCAAAGGCCTGCACGTGGGAACCGCGTCCGATGGGGCACAGAGGCTCACCCAGCCAGCAGGCAGCTGTGCTGGAAATAAAGACCAGCCCAGGCCGGGCCCCCAGGCTAGAAGCTTCCCCTGCCCACCAACCCCCAACCCCGTGGTCTCCCCGTGGTCTTTGTTTGTTCGAGGAGAGCTTTCTGGGCAGACTGGCTGCCCCACCCCTGGTTTTGGTGCAGCGGCTTTCCCGGCAGTTCCCGCAGGAGGACATCCTGTGGTGGGGGCGTGGGGGAGCCCTCGCTCAGCTCACGTGTGCTGAGCCCACAGGTCTGGGACAATGGATCTGCAGGGCAGGGAGCCAGGCCCAGGGGGCAGGGCCACAGATTGCAGGGTGGGAGGAGTCAGAGCCACCCGCCACCCCTCCACCTCACCCCTCCTCCTCACAGGGCTGGCCAGAAACCATGGAAAGTCAGAATGCCCAAGGTGCTATCCACCCCAACGGTGGCCCAGAGCTCAGAATAACCCCCATGGGGGATTCCACGTCCTGGAAGACAGCCCCAGGACCCCTGTCCATAGTCGGGGGAGCCACGCTTACCGTACGCATGGCCTATTTGACCCCAGAAAGTGGTGTTGGAGCAGGAGAGGGCAAGGTCTGAGCTGGGGACCCCTGGGCACCCACTCTGTGGCCTTGGAGCCTGCATTTGGCCCCAGCCTGGGCTGAACCAGGGCTATCGTCACAAAGTCCAGATTCTGGCTAACCTCTTATTTGGAGAAGACCTGCCATCCTCCACATCCTGTGGGCAGGGAGGACGCTCGGGCATGCGTGGGGTGGGGGTCAGGCTCTGCCATCCACGGGACAGCCGAGGTTAGCCAAGCCAATGCAGAGCACTCAGGACGGCTGGCCCGTGGAGCCTGAAAGCCCACCGTGCTCGGGCTTCCTGCTGGGAGAATGGGAACCACCTCCTCCCTGAGCCTCTCCTCAGGATATAAACCCTGTGTCCACCCCTCAGGCCTCAGGGAGAATGAGATTCTTAGACCTCCCTTTGAGCGGGAGGACCCTGGGGGACAGCCACAGGGGCTGCCAGCTTTGCCTTCAGAACTGAGTCGGCTGAAGCTGGAGGATGCCACCACGCTGGCCAAGAGAGGAGGGGAGAATGGCCAGAAGGAGACAGCCCCAAAGCAGAGGCACTGTCTGGTTTCAGTCTGAGCTGGCTCTTCCTCTGTCCCCACTCCCATCCCGTCACTTCCTCGTGACCCCACAAACCCCAGCCCTGGCCCTCCAGCCTCCTCTGCCATTCATTCCTACACGTGGCCCCAGAGTGAACATCAGGATACACATATCTCACACAGATCTGCCCCCAAACCTTCTCTGGCTCCCCAGTGCCCCAAGACAAAATCCAGTGCTTACCCTAGCCTTCAAGCCTTTCACAGTGAGGCCCTGCCCACTGTCCAGGCTTCTCTCCCTCCGTTCCCCCACACTCCGGCCCATGGCTGACAAACCACAGGTCCCTAAAGCCAGGCAGTGACACAAACAGCCTTCACTCTCACTCCCTCCTCCTGTGCTGCATTTGTGCTCATTTCCTCAGGTCCATCTTCTAATTTGCTTATTTTCTCTTCGACTGGGTCTAATCTACTCATTAACTCATCTAATTATTAAATTTTTGATTTCAATACTTGCATTTTTTACTTCTAGACTTTTTGAATATTAGTTTAAACATGCCCCTGTTCTTTTTTCATAATGTACTATTCTTTTTTTTTTTTTTTTTTTTTTTTTTTTTTTTTTTTTTTTTTTTGAGACAGAGCCTCTCTCTGTCACCCTGGCTAGAGTGCAGTGGCATTATCATAGCTCACAGCAACCTCAAACTCCTAGGCTCCAGCACTCTTCCTGCCTCGGCCTCCCGAGTAGCTGGGACTACAGGCACACACCACCATGCCTGGCTAATGTTTCTATTTTTTGTAGAGACAGGATCTTACTCTCGCTCAGGCTGATCTATTCCTGTCTTACAAATCCTACCCTTTCCTTTAGAGCTTTGAAAATTAAGCATACCTAATTTTAAAGTTCCTTTAAGATGAGTCTATTCTTTGCACTTCTTCAGTCTATTTTCCCATTTTTGGGGCTGACTGACTCCTCACAGAGGTGAAATTCCTGTGTGTTCTAATAATTTTCAATTTGAGTTTGGCTCCAGTGGGAATTGTCACCTGTGTCCCCTATAGGTCTGGGTCACGAAGGCTTCCCTACGGAGCATTTGGGATTGACTTCCGCTGGGGTCCCTGGAAACAAAAGGCCTGCATGGGGAAGGCAATGGAAGCTGCAGGCCTGTGCAGAACAGGGACCGGAACTAGGCTCTCTGCATAAATCCAGAGCCAGGAAGGAAATGTCCATCCGTGAAAGGGAGCTCCACCAGCAAAACCGCCCACCGGCCTGGGGACGCAGCTGGGGATCAGGGAGCTTGGGTGGAAACTGAATCACCCACGTGACACTGGAACCCAACCCTGCATTGCCCCGTCCTCGGAGTGAGGAAACGCCAAGTCTGGAAACTGGACCAGACTGGTGACACTTGGATGAATCTGGCTGATGAGTATATGGAAGTTTGTTGTAATATTCTCTATTCGTTTAAAATTTTTCATGATAAAAATGTTTATATTAAAAGTACTATAACAAGCTTCTGTACATCTGGTCCCTAAATGCTCTGCATCACTCGGCTTTAACTGCAGCTCCCACTCTAGTTTTTTGAGTTCAGCTCTTTGCTTCTGGCACCTGGGAATTTCCCTGTTAGCTTCAGCTTTCAAGCTCAGTTATGTAATTTAAAGATGTCTTCTTGGCATATTTTATCTAGCTTTTTTTTTTTTTTTTGAGACTGAATCTCGCTCTGTCACCCTGGGTAGGGTGCAGCGACGTCACTGTAGCTCCCATTGCAACCTCAAACTCCTGGGCTCAAGCAATCCTCCTGCCTCAGCCTCCCAAGTAGCTGGGACTATAGGTGTGTGCCACCACTCCCGCCTAATTTTTCTATGTTTAGTAAAGACGGGGTCTCGCTCTTCCTGAGGCTGGTCTCGAACTCCTGAGCTCAAACGATCCTCCCGCCTCGGCCTCCAGAATGTTAGGATTACAGGCGTGAGCCACCACATCCAGCTATTTTACCTAGCTTTGAGGAAGAAGGAGGGTTTCACACATCTACTCAATCTCACACACTGACCAGAAGGCCTCTCCCCAGAATAAACTCTAACTCATCCTTCAAAGCCCCACTCAAATGTCCCGTTCTCAGGGAAGTCTTCTCCACCTGCCACCAGCCAGAGCTAGGTGCACGTGCTCTGTCATCCACTGTTCCCAGAGTCCCTGTGTGCCCGGGTGGTGACTGGATAATACCTTTTCTGCTCCCACAGATAGAGGGAACCTACCTAAGGTCTGGGACTGAACCTGGGCACAGCCCAGCACAGGGCCTGCCAAGCAGCAGGTTCAGTGACAGCTGCCCCTTTAGGTGTAGGCCACAGGGGATCCTGATCTCCCAGGACAGCAAGACCCAAGAGCTGTAACCCTGCCGTGGGCTTTCACAGAGGCTCACCTGTGCCTCCTGCAGGCAACTCAGGCCAGGCCTGAGCTGGCAATCTGTAAGGGGGCTTCTGAAAGCGGGCTCTTCCCCAGCCAGTTGTCATGTCTGGTCCCGAGGGGAAAGAGCAGGGGCAGGCCCAGGCCTAACCCTCAGTCACCCCCCACCCTGCCTCCAGGCCCAGCAGCCCCTGGTGCCCACAAATAAGCAAGCAGCCCCGCTCTCAGTCCTGGTCCTTTGATCTGGGCGAGCACCAGCACCTGGCTGGCGCCCTCCGCCCGGCTCCGACCTTATCAGGCTTGGGAAGGCACAGGTGCCTGGGGCACAGGCCAATTAGGTGACTTGCCTAGCTGCCCACTGGTCCAGCTTGACTGGCTTCTTAGCTCGGATGGCTGCAGGGGCGAGGATGTCCCCGGGATCCATCCCAGCTGCGCTGCAGGTAGGTGGTAGGGTAAGGGCCGTGGAGTAAGGACTGGCAGGTCTCTGACAGTGCTGGGAATTTCCAGCATGGCCCAGCGACACCCACCCTGGGGACAATGAGATGCCAGACACTCGGTGGTAGCATATGCAGAGGCCGGGAGTGGGGGTCTCTCCGCCATGAGCCCTTACGCAAGCTGTTTGCGGCAAGTGAAGCTCACAAAAGGAGCCTGCAGGGTCACCTGGGAGAATCAGGGACAGGATGCCTGTGGGTAACTTGCCTACTTCAAGCCGGGTCACCAGGGAGAAGCAGGGACTGCATGGCCTGTCTCATGAGCCAAGAGGCCAGCTGGGACATAACCACTTAAGGAACCAGGTGCTCGGACCCTCACACCTGCCTTGGGGCCAATGCCCCGCCCATGCCCCACTTCCTGGGGGGCTGTCCGGCCCTGACCTCGCTCACTGGGGGTTAAATGGAGGGGCGGCTCTGGGTAGAGCCTCACTCCGTCAGTCAACAAGGCCAAGGCCAGGAGGTGATGAGGCTCAGGCCAGGTGCCCCATGACTCAGGGGCCACGCAGGGTGGGGGCTGGACAGCTAGGCTCTCTCCTGCCATTTCCTTGCCAGCCTGGCAACCCATCCCCCTCCCACACTCCCACCTGGCCTGAAATCCATCTTCCGGCTTAGATGCTGGTCGCCACATGTGCAGAGCCCAGCAGGCCAGAAGGACATGTCTCAGGCCACAGGACATGCTGGCTTGTTCTGTCCCAGCCAGGGAGGCCCAGGAAGGGGCAGGGGAGGGAGCTGGGCTCATGTCCGCCAAGTGATGTCTGCCAGGGGATACCGGACCACGCAGCTTTGCCCACCCTAGCAGACCCAGGCTTCATGGAGCCCTGGAGCCATCATATCCCCATTTTCTGAGCCCCAAAGTCCCCTTCCAGGACATAAGGACAGCTGGCCTGGCAGGCTGAGTGGCTGTGGCATTCTGTGAGCTCAGGAGACATTGTGGTACTGGAATGCCACCTAGACAGGTCAAGCAGGTTCCTGGACAGCTCGTTCCACCCCTCCCTCCCGGGAAGGCGCAGGCAGGGGAGGGGGGTTACCGCTAGAATGCAGACCGGGGACCTTCTCCCACACATCTGACTGGGCCTCACAGCCAGATGGACTCCAGGGCCAAAGGCCCAGGGACAGGCAGGGACGAGGCCAGGGCCACACAGCAAGGCTGGGGCCAAGTCAGGACCAGGCCTCCTGCCCCAGCCCTGGGTTGCAGCACTGGAGCGTGTCTCTGCCCAGCCCTGAGGTGTCCTGCTGAGGGCACGGCCTGCATGGCCTCAGCTCCGCTCCCCTGGGGCCATGTGGGGGTAGGGCAGGGACAAGGAAAACACAGTCCCCGGAGCGGGTGCTGATAGGCTAGGATAAGTGCCCAACAGCCTCCCACACTGCCCTGGCCCAACTTACACCTGGGGGACCCAGGTGCTGGCCCTGCCCACCCATCAGACGCCGGGCCCAGAGGAGAAGGGGGCAGGGAGCCTCAGGCCCAAATCTAGGCCAGGATCCAGCTTCTCGGGAGCCACTCTGGGTCTGAGCAGTGGAGTTTTCACCTTGTCATCTACCAGGTGATTCCCAGGTTGATGGTGGCAGAAGGCAGGCAGGGAGGGCAGGGATGGGAACGGGGTCGCCCAGGCTCTGCCGGTACTGCCCGACCCACTGGCTTAAGGAGTCCCCTTCGCCAGCCTCAGGACGGAACCCAGATCGCCAGGTCCCAGTGAGGCCCCGAGACCCAAAGGAAGGGTCCCTTTCATGGGCTCCGGCTTTTGACCTATACTCTCATTTATTTCCCATACCCCCCAGGACAGGTGTTACTCGTTTTGTTATGAGAAAAGAGGCAGAGACCCAGAGAATCGGTGGCAATAGTGGGTTTGGGATGCAAAGCCCGCGCCCTGTCTGGGAGTCCAGGCTGGAGAGGAGAGACCAGGTAGACACAGGGCCAACAGGAGGGAGACCCAAGATGCCAATGCCTGGGCAGGGGGCTCACCTGACTGCAGCAAGCCGGCGCCTCGGTCCTTGACCCCAAAGTGCTGCTGGATGTCCAGAAGGACGCCTGGAGGGAGACAGAGGTGCTCACTGGCCACGTCTGATGCCAGGGTGTCCACACTGCCCCACCCCACCTGGCGACCCTGGGCCAGCCTGGCCCCGTCTGTGGAACTCCCACCCTGCTGCGACCTCCACCCTGCACAGGTTGGCCAGACTTCCCTCCTGTCCCCAGTGGGGCCTTTCTTGCTCAGCCTGGGGAGAGGATCCCACCCCTCACTCTGCACTGCAGGGGCCTGAGGGGCAGAGATAGGAGAGGCTTCTCTGTGGTCACGCAGCCTGGTGGGCAGCCACACCTCCTACCTGCCAGCTGGGGCCTCTTGCCCACCTGTGGCCCAGCCTTGGATCGGGTGCTGGGACCTGAGCAGCAGACGTGGGCCCTGCCCTCGGGGTGACCACCAAGCCCACAGCCCAGAGAGCACTGCGCAGGCCTGAACGCTGTAGGGAGCCCTCCGGCCAGGGAGGGGGCAGGGCGGCTCGCAGCCAACACACACCGGCTCACCTGCACGTGCGCACAAACACACACACGCGCAAATACACACACTCATCCCAGCTGTCCTCGGGATGATAACCAGGACCCCCCATCTCCAGGTGCAGGAGCTGGGACGCAGAGGAAAGCAGGCCAGGCTCCGGGCCTGCTTCCCTGGGGGAAGGGGATTCTTTGGGGCCGCACCTGCTCCCAGTCCCAGCTACCGCTGTCTTCTCCCCCATTAGGGCTATGCGTGTCAAGCGAGAACTGCAACCCCTAGAAACCACCCATGGCTGCCAACAGACAGAGCTGCGACCGCGTGGTGGGGCTGGCAGGATCTTGGCCCTCTCCCGGCACCCAACCAGGACTCCTTAGGGGACCTCGGGGGGCCCCCACCTCAACCTATCTCTGAGGGCAGCAGGACCCACGGGCCACAGGCCAGAGCCACTATCTGCACTGAGAAGGTACAGGTGAGAAAGGAAGAGGAGACAGGGCCTTGCCCCTGGGAGCCCTCCACACAGGGGACAGAGGCCTTTGGGGAATGCCCAGATGGGGGAGGTTCACCATGATGATGGCGATGATGACAGCATTAAAAATAATGGCAGCTTGCATTATTGAGCATTAAATGCTTGTTTGATCCTCATACAGCCTTAGGAGGCTGGTACTACTATCCCCTCGACAGATGAGGAAACTGAGACAGAGAAGGTGAGGCCATGTGTTCAAAGTCACACAACAGGAAAGTGGGGGAAAGTGGAGTCTCCGAGCACTGTATGAGGGTCCCATCCCACAGCTGGGGCTGGGGGCGCAAAAGGGGTGAGGAGGATGGAATGCCCCTGTCCCTCCTGAGACCCAGGCTGGGATGCTAAGTGATGTCCCGGGATGCAGGGCCAGACTGGTTGATGTCCTTGCAGCCAGACAGCCCAGAGAAGCTGGCTCCCTCCTTGTTAACACCCTGAGTGGATTCACCATAATTACCCATAATGAAGAGGCTGTGTGAGGCCCAGTTAATGACTTAATAACCAAGGTGGCTGCGGCTTTGCCTTGAAGGCAGAAGCCAGGGGCCGGTCCCAGGCTGTGGATGGCAAGGCCACTAGTGGGACATGCAAGGTGCCCCGACCCAGGCTCAGAGTCCCATCAGGGCCTGCAAGCTGCGGGTTTAGCCCTGTGAACCCCACTCTCCAGCCTCGCTGCTCAGGACGCCACCATCCACCCACCCCCCCCGCCACCCCCGGCTCCAGGCACCCCAAACTGCTCACAGCCTGACCCATGCACCTCCTCTTCTGTCCTGGTACAACTTTGTCAGCTGTGCTAATTCCTGCCACTCCTCCAAGTCTAGTCCAGACACCACCTGAAGCTCTAAGACATGAATTCATCTGTCATACAGCGCATTAGGTTCGGAGATGAGATCTGAAACCAAGTCTGTTGCCGAAAACCAAAGCATGTTCTCCTGTCACACTGCGTCTGCATGCCTCGGAGGCCTCCAGCCCCCAGCCCAGCACACGCCTGGCCCACAGGGTCTGTCTGTGGGGTAGATGCAGAGACAGATGGGTGAGTGTCACCTCATCCCTCTCTAGCAAGGCAGGGGCCATGAAGAGTCACCTCCAGGACCAGAAGAGAGACTGCTGAGATTTTGGTGTTGGGTGGATGAAGGATGCATGGAGTCAGGAGGTGGCAGGCAGGTCCCCATCCACAGCTCAGAGGAGGGACACAGATCTGCAGGAAACACAGGCTCACTTTCTGGGAGGGAGGCCATGTCAAAAGCAGTCATGATGAAGGTGTCACATGTCCACAGCAAATCACAACACTTTTGCTTCCTCCCTGCAGCACATCGCAGCCATCCAACTGGACACTTCCCCATCCATGACTTCAAGCACCAGCATTTGCCTCTGCCTCCAGGAAGCCTCCCTGGACTTCCTCTACCACACAGTGCTCCTGGTAGGGGGAGGAGCATTTCTCCACATCTAGATGGGCATCTAAGGTCTCGGGGAAGTCCTGGGCAGTTCCCAGGACACAGGAAGTTTTGGATACTCCCAACCCACCACTCCCTGGCCCCCAGCCTTGGGTCCAAGGTCTGAGCTCTAGGAAAAAGTCAAGAGAGAACCTTCCCAGGGAGCAGAGCCTCCTGCAGGCTGTGAGGCCCAAGGTCAGACCCTGTCTGAGCCTTCATGGGCTTGTTTTTCCTCTTCCGGGCCTGGAGGAGGCCACAGCCACGGGAGGGTGAGAGCCCGCTGCCCGCTGGCACAGGAAGCGTATGTCACAGCAGCTCGGCCGGTCGCCTCAGATTTTCCTCTGGGCTCCAGCCTGGCTCAGGCCCACACAGCCCCTCCCTCCTTTACCACAGCCTTATTTTTAGCCTCTTCCTGGAGGCTGAGGTTTGGTGGGTCACAGGACGGGCCTCACGCCCAGGAGCAGCCTCCCACAGCTCGGGCCAAGCCCACCCCACCAACCCCACCAGCCCTGGAGTGTGCAAGGTGGGGGCTCCCCCAGCCATGGCCCCCAGTCTTCTCACAGCTGCAGTGCAGGCCTCTGCAGGCAGCCACCCCAAATCCACAACCACAGTCTTCCTCTGGGCGCAGGGTCCTCATCCCCCAAGAAAATATTCTGCAACAGCAGCAGCACCTGAATTTTCTCATCCATTGTCAACAGCGACACCTCTCCCAAGGCCCCCGGGGTCTCACCCCTTGTCCAGGGTGGTCCCTGCTCTAGGCCAACTGTCTCTCCCACCTCAGCCCCTGGCTTGGGCCTGTGTTCTCAGCTTCTCCTGGCTCCCGGGCCCTGCACCCCAACCCACAAACGTGTGCACATTTCTCATCCCGGCGGAGAGGACAACCTTGACTTGACCCCTCTCTGGGCCACTTCTTCCCTGTCTTCCTTCTATAGCTGAAGTTCTTGAAAACAAGTCCTCCTCCAAGTCCACCCCTCCATCACTCCCCTGAAACCAAGCTCACAGGTTCTGTCCTCCCTCTGTGTCCCAGCTCCTGGCACTGATGCCATAGCTCCCCACCCAGTCCCCATCCCCTGAGCGGCACCACTGTGGCACCCCAGCCAGACACCCTAGTGGTTCTCCATCCTCTCTGCCACCCAGCCTCCTCCCTGGGCTCCCTGCCTGCAGCCTCCGCCGGCCCACCTGCATCCCCCTGCAGCCTGACCTCGCGGGCACTCGCAGACCTCCTCCTGGGCTCCAGGGCCTGGGCTGGGGCTCTAGAGACCACAGGACAGTTTCCAGACTCGAGGAGCTCATGCTGTGGCCCAGTGGTCGTCAACTCTGGCTGGGCCTCGGAATCACCCACGAGTCCTTCAAAATCCACTGCCCCAGGCTCTGGTTCAGTAAAGCTAATGGCAACATTAATGCACATATTAACACGTATGGGTTATTTATGATGTGCCAGATGCTGTTCTGAGAGTGTTAGCTCATTGAGTATAGCTGCCCGGTAGCACCTAGCAGCTCCCCATTGCCACCTGAAATAGCCCAGACTTCTAGCATTGCCCTAACCCAGCTCTTCCCCCAACCACAGTGCCCCCGTGCGCGCGCGCGCGCACACACACACACACACACACACACACACACACACACACACTGGAGTTAGGAGCCCCTAACTCCAGGCAAATGGCAATGCCCCTAGCGGTGACCTTTCACCTCCCTGGACCTCCATATCTTCCTATGCAAATGCAGACACTGGGAAGATCGGCAATCCCCAAACCTGCCTGAGAGTCCCAATCACTTTTAGGGAGGGTGCTTGTGGGCCCCCCACCCCCAGATCTGCAGCATCACCCTCTCTGGAAGTGAGACCCAAGAATCTGTAAACATACTGCCCGGGTGACTGGAAACCACTGGCCAGGCTGATCCGAGCCCCTGTGACTTGCACATCCCAGGATGCAGGCCTCCAAGCCTTAACTCTACCTGTTAAGATCAGCCTCATCCTCCAGGGCTCAGACCCAAGGTCACAGCGACCTTGGATGCCTGTCCTCCCTCCTCTGAGGCTCCTGGTTGAAGTGGAGCCTGTAACCTCAAGGGCAGCCCTGGATCTGGATGGACTCTGCCCCTGACGCGCCTGACCAGTTGGTCCCAGATGCTCATGGCGATGCCCTGTCACTGCTGGTTCCTCAGTAGCCCCCAAAGGAGTCACGTCCAGATTCCAAAGGGTCAGGGACCGCTGACCCTTTTCTCCCTCCTCCAGCAGGCACAATCTGCTGACACCATAGAGTCCTCAAAAGGCCAAGGTATAAGGGGAAAATCCCACACTGACCCGAGAGCCTCGGCTCAGGCCAGCCTCAGATGCAAGGTCCCAACAGTGTGATTCCGAGGTCTCTTCTTACCTAGTCAGCTGGGACAGGCCACCTAGTGCTCAAGCTTGTCCCCCACGTTCCCCCAAACACAGTCATTATTGCCCCACGTTCACCCTACCTCTCAGAGCAGCAGGCAACCTAGCTCAGTTCTCAAGAGCATGGGCTCCAGAACCAGACCATCTAGGTTTAAAGCCTGGCTTTTCCACCTTCTCTGCTGTGTGACCTTTGGCAAGTTACTTAACCTCTCTGTGTCAGCTTCCTCCTGTGTAATATGGCTTAATTTTAAGATCTGCTTCATTTCATATGGTTGTGATGAGGTTTAAGTAGGTCCATCCACGTAAAGTGTTTAGAACCGTGCCTGGCACATAGTATATACTCAGTAATGTCACAAATGTTATGGATCATTAAGTAGTGGGGCAGGACACAGCCCCAGCCATGACCCAAGAACAATGGGGATCTCCTACCTCAGCTTTCTTCTCTCTAAAATGGGAACAGATGCCTGGAAAGACAGGGCCTAGGATTGGAGGGGTTGGCCATGCTGCCATTAGCCAGGGGTCTCAGAGGGACCCTGGCCACTGTGTGGAGGCCTCGGAGCTGGCTCACTCGGGCAGTCCTACCCCTGCTCCTGCACTGGGCTGCAGCTCCCGCCCTGGTAATTACAGAGGCCTGAGAGCCTGGCTCTGCTGACCTGGCTCTGGACGGCTAAGGCTGGGAAACCACAGCCTGGCCCCGCCGGCACCCACACCAGCCTAGGGACCCGGCCTAGGCGGTCCCTGAGCCAGGACCTGGGCTGTCAAGCAAACACACTCACAGTTGCCCCTGAGCTTCCACAGGGCAAGATCCCACCCCCATCTGCCAGGGATAAGCTAAGCGACCTTCAGGACCACCTGGTTCCTACTCTGAGCCTCAGGTTGCCCATGTGAGAAGTGGCCCATGATCCTAAGGCATCCTTACTGGCTCCATTCCTGAATCTCAGCCAAATTTGTTCGACACGTGCCAGCCCCCCAGCCCCCATGCCACCCTACAAATCACTAATGTCAGCACAGCCCAGTGATCATCTCTACAGGGACCGTGAGGATGAGGCTGCCCCTTACAAAAATACCCCTCCCCACCTAAGAGCCCTGCCCGCAGACCCCGCCAGCCTTAGAGAGACAACACCCCCAGAGAGTCCTCCCTCCTCCCTGCCCCGTCTCTGTGCCCAGCGTGGGCGGGGCCAGGCAGCCCGGCCTCCGTCCTGTGGTTCTAGTCTATCATTTGGGGCCAGCTTTCCTGGAACCAGACCTTGCCTTAGCAATTTGGGGGCTTTGCACAGCCCCTCCTTCCCCAGCTCAGCCTCCCCAGCCCAGCCCTGGCCTGGCCCGGGGACTCCTAAGACCACCAGGGGCCAGGGACAAGGTGGCCACAGCCTTATCACAGCCACAATGGCCACAGACAAAGGATGAGGCAGGGACACCAGGTACGGGAGCAGCGGGGGAAGAGATAAGAGGCCTCAGAAGGGCTCAGCTCAGGCCCACAAACCCTCGGCCCTCTCCCAGTGTGCTGCTTCAGGGGCCGAGGTGGCCAGGGACGCTCGCTCCCCCTCTCAGATGGAAACCAACATTCAGAAGGTGAAGGGACAGAGACTGCGAGACCAGGCAAGAGCCAGGCTGAGCCAAACTCCAAGCTCCAGACCCGGCCTGTGTTCCCCACTGTCACCCCGACAACTCCCCCAAAAGAGCCTGCAACCAGTCCCCTGTCAATATCCACACCAGCTGTCCTCACGTGGGCACTAGGAATAGTCACGTGACCAAGGAACACGGCCTCATCATGCTCTTTGCCTCCCGGAGCCCCACTCAGCTAATCCACGGGACAGCGAAGGGACCACAAAGACCCCACAGAACTACTGCGGGAGGGAAGCCCTAGCCAGGGGTCCGAGAGGGCAGAGGACTGAGAGGCAGGTGGGAAGCCAGGACCCTTCCTGCTTATTTCTCGCTATGATGTAGATGCCCTGTCCTCAGCCAAATCTCCCCCAAGGCGCCATTCACCAACCTCCCCGCCACCAGGAGAGCACGAGGCCCAGAGCAGGCCAGCGCTCGCTTCACGAGCCTCCCCGTGTGACCTGGGACCTGCCCTTTGCCTCAAGTGCCCTATCTGCAGAAGAGACAGGGCAAAGCCACCACTGTGCCCTCCTGAGTGTTAGAAGCCACTCTGCCCAGCTCGGGGGTGGGGCGGCCCCATTGTCAGGGCTGAGGACTGGGCAGACAAGGACTGCCACGGACCACTTCCTCCCATTTCCTTCCTGGAGACTGGAGGCCCCGAGGCTCATTGTGAACCCTGGTCAGGACAAACGGACAGCACCAGCCGCCATCAGAGAAGCCCTGGCCTCAGCAACCTGGGCTGTCCAAACTTGCCAGTGCCCTTTCAGCCTAGAAGGATGTGCTCTGGGGTCAGGCAGGGGTGAGGAAACCCAACTCTGCCACTCAGCCAACTAGGCCCAAGCCTGTGCCAGCCTCCCATGCATGCTGGGGCCACAGATGTGACCAGGCTCGGCCCCTCAAGTCTGGAGGGAGGTGATGACCCCACACCGGGATGGGTGCGGTGATGGAGGCAGAACAGAGTACAGTTAGAAGCCAGGATTTAGGCAACTGGGTCAGCCCAGAGAACGGGCAAGACTTCCTGGGGAGAGGGCAGAGCACTGCTGAGACCCACCAGGGGAAACTGAGGCTGGCTGCTGCAGCTCCTGGACATCCTGGGGAAGGGAGGTGAGGCAGATCCAGTGGCCAGAAGACCAGAGTTCCCGAGACCAATTTCCAGCGCTACCCTTGGGAGCAAGACCCTGACCACAGTAAGAGAGGGACAAGATCATCTACTGTGGATTCAGGGATCAGAGAGGATCAGGATCTGCTGTCACACAGCAAAGCCGGCAAAGTGTGGCAAAGCCAGGAGCCAGAAGCTCAGCCCAGGAGACACTGCAAGCCTGCTAGGGAGCCCAGCCCCAGAGCCCAGCAACCAGGCCAGCGTTCTCTTGGCCTCCCTCACTCTCATCCCCCTCCTACCTGCAAGATGTCAGGACCCACATCCAGGCAGACACAAAAGCCACTTCCTTTTGCAGAAGGGTCTGGGGAAGGGACGAGGGGCCCAGCATCTCTAAGCAGCTCTGACTGGGGCAGCCTCACTCTCAGACCATGCTGTGTACCCTGCAGCCCTGCAGCTGTCCTGCCCCATTCACAAAATGGGAAACTAAGGCACAGGCCAGGCTGTCCCAAACCAAGATAGTGAGCTTCAAGGTACTTCCTCGGACAGGTCAATAGCACAGTGCAGGTGCTGGCAGAACCAGCCGGAAGGTGACTTGAGGAGGAAGCAGGAGCCAGGAAATGGGCAGCAGGCAGTTAGTCACGAGGGCGCTGGCATGGCAGGTCACCCTGCAGTTCACCTGGGAGCTGACCCTGCCCGACAGGCACTGGGGATGCCCCTCCCCTCGGACCTTAGCTGAGGTTTCCCCACAGCGCAGATGCAGCAGTGGCCAGGACAGAGACATCTGCTGGGACAGGGTCACCGATGGGGCAGGGCAGGGGTGGTGTTTATCCCTTACAGTGGCTATTCTTATTCAGAGAGATAGCCACAGAGCCACTAGGCCAGGGCCTGGCTTGACCCCTACCCACCCAGGTGACCCTGTAAAAGACGCTGGACCTCAGTTTCCCCATCTGTCAGCTCTGCGCAGACTCAACTGGGCAGACAGAAGACGTGACAAGAGGAGGCTGAGCCCCAACCCGGCAGCCCCTCCTTCTGCACCCAGCTCAGCTGCTCGGGGAAGCCCCCAAGTCCCGCCAGGCTTGTGTCCCCAGGGCTGGGTCCCTGTGCTCATCTCTTCTGGGTTTCTGTTAGTGAGCAGTTGCCATGGATACCAGTCTCAGCTTCTCTGGCAGCAAAGGACTCCCCCAGGGCAGAGCTCTGCCTCTCCTCACCAGCCCCCACCCTGCCAACTCCAAGTGCCCGGTCTGCGGGACGCTGGATCAAAGGGAAAGAAAATGGGTCTCAGGCAGGGAACAGGTGCCCCAGAGAAGTTGGGGAAGGACTCAGTTCTCAAATAGTCATTCACCGACTAGGTCCAGGCCAGCTCCCTCTTGCCAGGCCTGATTCTAGGAGCAAAATGCTGCCACCTACACCCTCAGCTCTGCTTCCATGTTGCAGAGGGAGGAATCAATCCCTGGGCAGAGGCAGCTCTGGCACCAGTAGCACAGCTAGGGAGGGGTGCCTGAGACCCCCACCTGAGGGGCTCCCTTCTTCTCCTGACCTGGCAGCCAGGAGTGGGCTCAGAATGCAGAATAGGTGGCTACTAGGCTGGTAGGGCCATGGGAGCAGGAGCCATGTGCCCTAAGGGAGCTCAGACTGCCTGGGCTAAATTAAACTGAAATTCATCTGTCCAAAGGGCACTTGCCCTGCCCAGCAGAGTGTCCGAGTTTCCAGGCCAGAAGTGGGGGGCATGTCCCCACCTCCACCGGAGGCTCCTGTGGCTGGAAAGAATGCTGCGCTGGGGTGTTCCGGCCCTGCTCCGCCCTGCCGTGTGACCTTGGGTAAGTGCCTTTGTTCTCTGGGCAGCAGTGTCCCCATCCGCACGAGGAGGTGGAGGGAAGGGTTTCTAGGCTACCTCAATTTCATCCAATGGAAGCGACGCAAGGACAGGAGCCTGGCCCTCCTCACCTGGTTCTGAGGCCTGCTGCCCTCAGGGGGTTCTCATGGGGAGGAGGAGAGGCCATAATTAGCTGGATCACCGGGTGGCGCTAGGAATGCTAGGGCATGGACGGAAGCTGCTAGAATTCTCAGGATAGAGCCCAGCCCTGGTGGAGAAGGGAGGGGTTCACAAAGGAGTCCTGAAAGGGACTGTCATAAACAGAAAAAAACAGGAAAGGCATCATGGCTTGGGGCACAGCTTGAGCAAGGGCGTGAGAGAGAAGGCAGCTGACACTTGCGAAGCCCTCCTAGGAGTCTGGCCGTGGCCCAGGTGCTTTAGATACATTTTCATTTATTCCGCACAACCTGGAGGTGGAGGGGGGAAATTGTCACACAGAAGGCACAGGTGATGTGTTCAAGGTCACACAGCTGGCAAGCTGAAGAGACTGGACTTGAACTCTGGCAGCAAAGACTCTACACCTGTGCTGTCCACTCAGGTGGCCCCTAGCCGCTGTGCCATTGCCGCGTGCCGTGCATGCAAAACATACACCGGATTTCAAAGACTTAGTATGAAAAACAATGCAAAACACCCCATTAATAACTTTTATACTGTTTACATGTTGAAATATGTCAGATATATTCGGTTAAATAAAATACATTATTAATTAATTGGACCTATTTCTTCTACTATTTTAATCTGCCTACCAGAAAATTCAAAATTACTATGTGGCTTGCATTATATTCCTTTTGGACAGAGCTGGTCTATACCATGAAAAAACAGATTTAAAGGACAGACAGATTTAAAGGTGAGTGGGAACTCCCCCCAGTGTTGATGGGGGAGCTGGGGCCAGGTGGGCACGAACATCAAAGGTGACTGAGCGGCCAAGTGTCCACATACCCGCCTCTGTCCCAGCTGGGCCAGCCAGCAACAGGTGGACTCAGGCCTGGAAGGAGCATTCCCCTGGCCCTAGTACAAGACACATCAAGCCACAGTAGTTGCCATAGAGATAGTAAATATTCCTAAAAACTAAAGTTGGGGAAGGGGGGATGGGGAAACCTACCATAGAGAGAGGGGTAGCCAGGCTTATCCGGAGAGGAAATCTGTGTATGTTGTGCGTTGGGGGCGGGGCAGCGCATGAGCTCCTGCCCCGCGCCAGGACAGGGAGGGATACACAGCCCAGGCCGGTGTTTGCACAGGGCTTTCCGGGCCTTCCTCCCTAACTGTCCCACACCCGTCTTAGCCAGCACGCCCCACCTCCCCTTACCACTTCACCAGAAATTTCCTATCTTGTTCCCCCATTCTGACAATCTAACTCTGGGACCCCAGTAGAGATGAGGGCAGATAAGCACCAGACCTCCCTGATCCCACCCTCTCCTGCTCTGCCCCTGGCAGAGTCAGTTCCCCTGAGAACATCAGAGGGGGTGGTCTGGGGCCGGAAAAAACAAGTTGGAAAGTGTTACAGTGCCAGAAGTGGCACCATTCATTCCCTAGCTGGGAGAGGGTGGGGAGACCTCTTCCCAGGCACAGGCTTACTGGTAGATCTAACACCAGCGTTGCTGTTCACTTTCTGGGCCATCTCCGACAAGTGCTGTGCAGGGGCCTTGGCTGTCCTGTGTACAGAAGCCTGTTTTGCACTGACTACAGGTCCCTGATACTCTCTGACTTGTCCCCACAGGGTGGCACTTAAGCTTCCAGGTCCCAGGCAGCATGAAGGGGTGCTCAAGACTCCTTCTCCTCAGACCAAAGTAAGAGTCTCTCAGGGACATCTCGACCCAGAAACTGATGGCACCAGTACCCACTTCCAGCTCCCTCCAGTGGGGGCATGGAGAGCCAAGGGGTTTGAAAGCAGGAGGGGGGAAGGGGAGGCCTCTGCTGTCCCATGAGAATTCTTCTATCCACCAGACACGAAACTCCACACACCAGAGGAGACTGAGGCCTGGAGAAGGGCACCCAGGTGGCATGTGGTTTATGCCACGCTCTCTTCTCTCAATCACCACCAAGTTCTATCCGAAAATTCCTCCTGCTCTCCTTCGTTCTCTCTTTCTTTCTTTCTTTTTCAGTAGCTCCTAAGCTGTGGTTAGGCAGGTTCTGGGCCAGCGTGCCAGGGACACAGTGCTGCTGTCCTCCCCAGGGAGCCCCCACCTGTGCAACCTGGCCAGAGTCCTTTCCTCTCAAGGCTGCACCATTCCCGACCACTAGCAGCTCAATCTAGGGCAAGTTCCTACCCCTAGACCCCTGAGAAGCCGGGAAGGGGAGGCAGCAGAACAGAATTCCAGAACCGCATTCATCCCCTAAAGGCCCAGGGATCAATCAACTCACAAAATAGACCCAAACACAAGCTGAGACTGGCCCAAGGTCATACACCAAGCACATTAGGGGCAAATCTAGAACCCAGCTGTTCTATTGACTCCAATCCCATCCCCAAGGCTGATTCCCGGAGAGCTCACAGGGGTTGAGGCCAGCCCTCTCTAACCCCAGAGGCCCGAGCCCTACCCCAGGCCCCAAGCGCCGTAGAGAGGGGGAGGCGTCTTCAGGCCAGCTGCAAACCGCATCCCGGGTCCCCAGGCGCCGCGGACCCGCCCCGCCCCTCCCTCCGCTCCCCGCAGCCCAGAGCCTTTGTCAGCCACGCGCTCACACACACAACCGCGCCGCCACGCGCGCACACACCCGGTCTCCCTAGCGCACACCCGCAAGAGGCGCGCGCACTCGCCGCACGCACGCAGGGGGGTGGAGGCAGCAGAGAAAGGAAGGAACTGACGGGCCACAGACGGACAAACAGCCTGGGCTGGGGGAAGGGGAGGAGAGGCCCGGGAACCTGCAGGGGCTGGAGGGGGGCGCGGAGACAAGAACGCAGAGATGCAGAGGAGACTCTCGGAGAAGAGGACAACGGATGGGACGTCAAGGGCTGGCGAGGACACGCGGGCTACTCCAGGGGTGGGCACTCCTCCAACCCCTGGGCCTGGGTGTTGGGGTGGGGAATGCCTGAACTGGACCCGTGGAGCACCGAGGCATCACTTGTCCAGTTGTGCTTCAGCACAGGGCCCTTAGGGTCCCCAGCGTAGGGCTTGAATACAGGGAGCCTGGAACCAAAAGCTCTCTGGGGTACCTCGAGGCGGGGGGGGCGGGGGAGGGCGGGGGAATCCTTGTCCTCGGGCTGGGTGGGGCACTCGCTCACCTGCCACGGTGTACCTGTCCAGGTAGTTGAGCACGTTGCCCAAGCTAAGGATGGCGGCGGCTGCCCCCCGCCCGCGGCCCAAGCTGGCCGGTTTGGGCTGCTGTGCGCCTGGACCCTTGGCAGCAGCTGCGCAGCCGGGGGTGCCGGGGGTGCTTGGGGGTCCGGACGGGGCCCGCCTCACACTGCCCGACAGCGTCTGCACCTCGTCGTCGGCGGCCGAGACTCCAGCGCCGCCTGCGCCCCGCGCCCCACAGCAACCGCTACCGCCGGCCCCTCGCTGCGCCCCCCGGCGCCGGCGCCGCCGCTCCGCGTCCGCCTCCTCCTCCTCCGCGCCGCCCGCCGCCGCCGAGGCGCATTCCAGGCACATCATGCCGGCCGGGATCGGGGCGGCGGGGGGCGCGGGGGGCGCGGGGCCCAGCTTGGGCCCGCTCAGTGCGTGCGTGCGCCGCGGAGCCGCCGCTGCACCATCCCGGCCGGGCCCCGTCGGCTCCTGCGCTCCGGCCCGGGCTGCGGCGCTGCCACCGTTCGGCCCGATGCGCCGCCGTCGCCGCCGCGGCTCTGACAGCTGCGGCCCGGCCCCGCCCACCAGGCCCGCGTCCAATCAGCTCCAGGCTCGGGCCACAGCCCCGCCCCGCACGTGCTGCCCCTTGGGGTAGCGGGGGGCCGGGGCCGCAGCGCCCCTCCCGCCCGACTGGGGCGCAGTCACGCCGGAGCCGCGCGGCCGCGGAAGCCTGCTAGGAGCCGGAGGGGGTTTGCGCGGGGCTACGGGCGGGGAGCAGGGTTCTGGAAGCAGGACTCGCGGCACCTACTCAATACCCTCCACCTCGTCCCTACCACGGCAGTGGGCTCCTGGCAGAGACTCTGGGAGAGGACGGAGGGCTTGCGCCTCCGGTATTTCGACAATCTGGAGAGAGGGGTCTCAGACGGTTAAAGTCAGGTGTGCCTGTTGGAGAGCCTGTGCCTCCGGCAGCTACTCTCAGGCTCGGATATAAACAGTTCAGGGAGGGCTTGGCCCAGGACCCAGACCTCCACTAGGCATGGGAGACTGTGTTGTCCACCTTCCGAGGGAAGCCCACATCCAGCCCCCAACCTACCCCTGGACCCATTCTTGTGCGCCCTCCCAGACCCTGTGCCTGCCCCACAGAGTGGAGAGCCAGGGCTCTGATTGGGACCCAATAACAGGACATTAAGAAGGGGCCTCCTCTCTAAGGGGCCACGTCACCAAGCTTCAGACTTTCAGGTGTGTACAAGGTCCTCGGTGGAAGACGGCAATCTGGGTCCCAGCCCAGCTGTGCTCTGGCGTGTGGCATGATTCTGGACAAGATGCCTGTTCTTTCTGGGTCTCAATTTCTTTATCTGGGGGTAGATAGCAGGATGGGGTTCAAACAGTGTGGAAGTCTATGAGTGGTCTCCTCCCCTTGGTGGGAGTGGGGAAGCCCTGTCTTCTGTGGAGAGTGGCTGGGCAGCTTCTGTGTTCAGCTCCCAGGGCATGGAAATGACCCATTACAAACATGCGGCTAGTCAGTGGCAGGGTTGGAGCTGCCTCGGGGCTCTGATGACATCCCCCAGGGCTGGGAGCTCGCTGCCCGCTGCAGGCTGCTCCAGACCCCACCTCCACGGGCAGGTGCCTTTCCTGAAGCTGTTGGCCACAGTGAGTCATGGCATAGCCAACGGGTGACGCAGCACAAGTCAACCCCCCCCCCCCCGACTGTCTCTTGTGAGCAGAGTTAATCCCCAAGCTGGTGTTTCTTGGCGCCTTCGAGGTGTATTTTAAATTCTGCGAAGTGACTAAAAATATGCTTCAGCGTGCTGCGTATGAATGGCTGCGACGGGAGGGTTAAGAAAACAGATTTCATTCTGAAAGTTGCCTGATGCTCTTTCCAGCTTGCTGAGCTCAGGCCTGCAAAGTCAGATGGGGGAAGTTCCCCTGGGTGGCCTGGGATGACAGGTGATTAACAGGCAAGGACAGAGCTAGGAGCTCCATGGGGCTGCAACCAGGCTCCAGCAGTGATCCTCGTAACCGGGTGACAGTGTAGTGCCAGCAGGACAGTGTCCTGTGGAAGGCTGCCCAGGTGTGGAACTGTGTCTAGTGGCGAAGGAGGCACAGCCACGGCTCTAAGCCCAGCCCCAAAGTCTCCTTTCCATACCCCAAAACTCCTCATCCTTTCGGCCACAGCCCTGCCCCGTCCAGCAGGACACTTTTAGCTCTTGACCAGAAAGGGGAGCTTTCTCTTTCCATGGCCCACCCTTTCTACCCTGCGTAGGTCCCAGAGCAGGGGAAGAGGGCAGAGTTTTGGGGGTTCTTTTAGGTTTTGTTTTTCTTTACTTTTTCTTTTTTTTTTTTTTTTTTTTTTTTTGAGACAGAGTCTTACTCTGTCACCCCAGCTGGAGTGCAGTGGTGTCATCATAGCTCACTGCAACCTCCAACTCCTGGGCTCAAGCGATCCTCCTGGCTCAGCCTCCCGAGTAGCTGGGACTACAGGCATGCGCCACCATGCCTGGCTAATTTTTTTTTTTCTATTTTTAGTAGCCCAGCTAATTTTTTCTATTTTTAGTAGAGACGGGGTCTCCCTCTTGCTCAGGCTGGTCTCTAACTCCTGAGCTCAAGTGATCCTCCTGCCTCAGCCTCCCAGAGTGCTGGGATTACAGGCATGAGTCACTGTGCCTGGCAGAGGGCAGAGTTTTGAGCCTTTCAAATTTGGGGGACCTCTGAGTTGCCACCAAGCAAGCCATCCATTCCCACTGTGTGGGTTTTGCTGGGTTTTAACTCAAAGGCAATCTCTAGAGTAGGTGCTTGTGTGGGATAAGGAGCCACCAAGGGCAGGGCGATGGGAAGCCCTTTCTGGCTGTGTGGCCCTGGGCAAATCACAGTGGCCTTCTGAGAAATCTGGCAGCATCATAGGACCATTAGCCACAGGACTGTAGGGTGCTTATCTCTGTCTCCCCAATAAAGAAGCTGAGGCGCAAGGTCACATATCTAGTAAATGATGGAGCTCAGACTAAACCCAGGTGCATCTACCTCCTGAGGCAGACCTTCCTCTGCTGCCCCACAATGCTCCTCTCAGCTTCTGCGGGATTCGGCTTCCTCCTCAGCACAACGGGAGGCTGAACTCAATGACGGCTAAAGGGCCTTTGGATATTCATTCATTAGGTCTAGACCATAACTTCAAAACAAATAGGGCGCAGGCTATTAATGGCCATTATGCCAAGGGCCAGTATATTTGGGAAGTGATGGGGTGAACACAGAGAAGTAGGTTCCTTGCTGTGGAAGTTTTCATAGGCTTTACTATAAGAGGGAACACTCTGAGTCTCCCAGAGGGAGGTACAGGCTGCCATGTTCCCAGGTGTACTTGACCACAGAACATCTTGTAAGATGAGAGCTCTGCAGAACACACTCTGAGAAACACTAGCCTAGAATGGACCGGCTCCCCAAAGGTTGGTGATCGGGAGCTCAGTCCACCTCCCCTCTGCCCATCCCCCTACATGGGAGTGTCTCCAGAGCTCAGGCCTCAGTTGCTTCTTTTCTCCCTTTTGCAGCCTCTCCCTTGGCAGCCTCCCTCCCAGGCCTGGACTTTTAATGATCATCCATGTGCTCATGATGCCCCAACCTCCACCTCTGGATGGGGACCCCTCTCTAAGCACTAGATCCATATGCAGTCTCCTGCACATTCCCCCATACATCCCACAGGCACCGTAAGCTCAGCATATCCAAAACTGAACTCATCATCTTTCCCCCAAACCTGCTCCCACGCCAGTATCATTTATCTCTTGACAAATAGCACCATCATCCACACAGTCACCAAGCAAGAAACTTGGGAGCCATTTGGGACTCCTCCCTCAACTCCCACAACTCGGGCCCACCAATTTTTTCCTCTTTAACATCTTCCCATCTCCCCCTTGTCCACTGCCTTAGCTCGGACCTGTCTTTGTCTCACTTGGACGCTTGTAAAACTCAACATCACCTGCTCCCACGTCCCCCTCCAGTGTTTTCTCTATGTTGTTTGCCAGTAACTTTCTAACTCACACTTAGGACCCCATCACTACCTTGAACAAAACCTTTCCGTGGCACCTTACCACCTATAGGATTAAAAATGTCTAAGTTCCTTAACATGATCTCCAAGAGCCTTCACAACCCTTCATCGCCCAAGGCAACCTCCGGCCTCAGATCCTAAGATCCATGTCTCAAATTATCCTCCACCACTCTGAACATGGGGCTTGCTGAACTCGTTCACAGTTATTATACTTCCTGGAGCCTGGGGGAGTGGCAAGAATTGGGGCACTTGTCTATAGTCCCTGTCCTCCCCTCATCAGAAAAGCCCTTATCCCACTAACACAATGATGATTCAGGACCACGGAGAGCGCCTCACGTGCAACCCCCTCCCCTGACCCTTTAGACACGCCTTGCCTATACTGCCACCTCGCACACTCTTCCCTTCTGCCCTTCAGGAAACCAGCATAGACACGACTTCCTCCAGGAAACCTTCCCTGACCCACCTGAACAATCGGTCATTTCCTCCTCTGGGCTGTTGAGCAACCTGTGTATCCCTCCATCACACCAAACCCATTATGCTGATTATGTTTCTACAAGAAGCCATGCCACACACACCAACAGACCATGATTCTAGAGGGCCCATACCCTGTGTGATTCATCTCCACGATCCAGGACACAGGAGGTGCCCAGAGAATGTTTGTTGATTGAATGAGTAAATGGCATTTAGCAGGTGCTCAGGAAATGTGTGTTGGTTTGCATCATGTGTCTGTTGCTCTGAGTGACTCAGAAAGCAGCCAGATTCCTCTCCTGGTACCTCTAGAAAAGGCATTTCCTTCCTGATTGACTACACCCTCCATTAGCTTCCACCTGCCATTTGCCTCCACTCTTTGATTGCTTTCCCCGCAGGTCGCCACCCACGGGTGGGGAGAAAGCACCTCCTCTCTGCTGCTGCTATTGCCAAGCTGAGGACTTGCTGGAACCCCTGCCACCCCCCAGCCTGGGCTGCCTCACGAGCTTTGCTCAGAACACTTCATCTCCGCCTCTCTCTCTCTCTCCTGCTCGAAACAGATGGCTCTGAGTCCCCACTAACACAGAAGTTCCTGTGCTGTCATTTGAACATTTTTAACACTTTCTAAATTACAGAAGCTTCAGTCTCCTTTGATCATGGGCTCAAACTATCAGAAATGAAGAATCCACAGAAGAACATTGAGTCCAGCCTCTTCCCTGTCCCATGGAGAGGCTGCATCTTAGAGAAGGCCAGTGGCCTTCCCAAAATCATCATGCTGAACATTGTCTTTGTTTTTTGTCATTTTTTTTCTTTCATTGCTGTTTTGTTTTGACGCTCAGAATTCATTCCCTTTCCTAACAGCATCCTGTTCTCCTGGTCTTAATGGGGCTATAAATCAAGGCACGGGTGTAGAATCTAAGCTAGCCCAACTAGACTCTCTTGCCCAGGGCTTTAAATCTTGGGCAGGGTGGCGAAAGAATAGGGAGAAAATGTCTCAAGCTCTGGCAAAGACCCCAACACAGAATGGCCCAGGAACCCCGGCTTCTAAATCTCCAAACTTCTCATCAATTCTGTGAGCTCCAGATACGCTTTCAATAAATCCCTTTCCTGCTTAAGGTAGTCAGCCTGTTTCTGTCGCATACAACCCCACAACCCAAACTACTATACTCACAGGAAGGAGCTCGTGCAGGCACACCCCTCCCTATGTTGAGAGAAAGCATGGCTCCGGCAACCTCTGCCTGCCTCCTGCCAGTTCCATCTTTAGAGGCTACATTAGATCAAACAACCTCACAAGCCCTCCCAGGCATGGAGGAAAGTCAGACACTTTCAGGGAATGAAACAGACAGACCAATGTCTAGTGTTGCCAGGAACAAGCCAGGGTGGAGGTGAGGGAATCTAGATACGTATGCTCAATCCCCCAAGCTTTAGGTCAGAGTGGAAAAAGAGATTCTGTCAATACCCTATAAACACACCTCCACATGCTCACACACCAACATAGAGATGAGCACGTGCAGGTACACACACACACACACACACACACACACACACCTGCATGCCAGGATGATACCTGGGAGCTGCAATGCAGCCTTGTGTCTGGGAAGAGTAATTAACACATAAGAGAGCAGGGTCAGGTTGGAGGACTTGTCCTGCTGAGCAGCTTTTTCCCTGCTGTTGACATTCCCAACAAACAAGCCCCGTGTTAGTGACTGGGATTACCCAACAAGGGCCCTTTAGGCTGGGAAGACGTGTTCTATTTACTGGACTCCTCCACTCTAGCCTGAGTGCTGGGCTCTCCTGGGCTGTCATGGATCTACACCTGTGACCTCAGCCCACCGCCACTGGCCGCCAAGAGGCAGGAGGTGGGAGCTGAGTAAAGCTGGGGTCTGGGCTGGCTGCAGAGGACATACGGATCCCTGCCACTCCCAGGGCCCACCAGTCCCAGAGCCGCACCCTGCCCCAAACCACTCTGGACAACAGCATCCCGTAAACTCCTGGCTGGGTATGTTGTGTGGCTCAGTCCTGGGGAGCACCACCTTGCCCTGCCTGGCACCCCAAACATCACAATGCACTTGAGTCAGAAGAAACTACCCCAGATTATAGGATTAGAGCCCCAGCTCCTCGGCTGGCATCTGAAGCCCCTCTGGTTCTAGCCAGTCTCCCTGGCGTCCTCTCCCCACTCAACAATACACACAACCTCCTCTCTGGCCACACCACACCCCTCCATGATTCATTACATATCTCCTGCCCCACCCCCCTACACCTAGAACTCCCTTCCCCCACACCTAGCTGCCAGCCCCAAAGCCAGCTCCTGGAAGGTTTCTGAGGGACGGAATCCCTTCTTCTGCCCATAGGTGGGCCTTACTTGGCCTGTGCTGCCGTGGCTGTGAGATCCAAGGACAGGGTTGGAGTCAGAGTCACTGCTCGACACCTCGATGGGCACCTGGTGATACTGACACATATTTGTAGAATTGGCATGAACGAAGTTTCTGATCTTCCTCCGCAGCCACTGGACTCCGGTTGCGGGGCGGTGGGGGTGGCTGGTGTTCTGACTCTTGGGCAGCCCTCACCCATTTTCTGGGAGCTGAGCCTTGCAAAGCTCCCCCCTAGGGCTGTTGGGAGGAAGGTTCAGACCCTGGAGCTGGGCATCTGAGGGTCTAGACCCAGCCTGTGAGAACCCATGGGCCTGGCTAGAAAGCTGTATTCAGCACACCTCTCGAATGTAGCCAGGAGTCTGCAGCTCTGAGAGGGACAGAGAGTGACCAGGTCACACAGCCAGCAAATGTCAAGAGGGATCGTGGTGTCCTGGCTCCAGCCCAGACTGGCTGCCTCCTTCTCAGGAAAAGCAAAATACCCTCACAGATCTTCCTCCTTGTAACCCCGAGGGCAGCCTGTTTCATGAGCTCCAAGCATCAAGTCATGGGTCGAGGGGCTGGTCAGCCTCTGATGCCAGCTCCCGAGGGAGGGCTGACACTGAGACAGGTGTGGCTGACACTGGTGTCTAGCTCCAAGAGCCTGTCACAGCCAACAGGGGGCTGGGGGGGGACACCACAGAAGGCAGGGACAGAGCACCGAGGGTTGGGGGCTGTGCAGGCGTCCGGGTTGCTGCTCTGCCCACAGCTGCTGGGAGACAGGCACAGCCTGGCACGGCAAAGGTGGCAATCAGCAAGTGATCGCCTGGCTGGGCACCAGGGGAGGGGAGGGGAGCTCAGAATCGTGGGCAGAAAGAACATGCCTCCCCACCGCTGCCCGCCTGGAAGCTGTTGATCTCCCGCAGGGCCCACTGAGCCCAGCTGCTCTGAACCCAGTGGCAAGCGTGGGTCCCACAGAGCCAGCCCTCCCTACAGGCTGTGCTGGGGTCAGAGTGGGGCCGGGGGCAGGCCGGGGGTGCAGGATAGGGCAGGCCAGGAGTCTGCATGCACAACCACGAAAGCCCCTCAGCATGGTTCTGCGGCCACTGCGCCTGTGTCTGTGTGGGCTTGGGCACTTCTCCTCGTGGTCCCCTGGAACTTGGAGCCACATCCCCACACCAGCACTCGAGTGCAAACCCATCTCGGAGACCACCAATTCTGCCCCCACCTTTTGTTCGGAGGGTGAATTCATGCAGAGGGTGTCCTGTGCCCTCATGACCTTGCAGACAGAGAAACTGGGTCAGAGTGGGAGGTCTGGGGTGGGGACACCTAGAGACTCACGCTGGGGCACCTCCTCATTTTCCCCACCGTAGGGGCAGCCCTGCATCCTCAGCCTGGACTGCCCAGCTCATCTTCTCCTCCTCCTCCTCCCAGCAGAGGCACAGAGATGCTATAAATAACAAGGTTGTCTGAGGCCTGAAATCCTTGGACTTTGTACTGGCCCTGCTTTATTTAGGGCCCGGGGCAGCCAGGCTGAGGACCCCAGGCTGCCACAGCCTTGTGCTGGGTGCAGGCGCAGGCCCAGCCCTCCCGTGGAGGGTGCTGACAGCTCAATTCCCAGCCCAGCCACCAGGGCCTGCCAGCTCTCTAGCTGGGAATGAGGAAGCGGCAGGTGCAGCTCCGCCAGGTCCCTGCGCCACAGCCAAAGAGGGGCAGAGACACTGCCACTGTGGGGGCCAACAGGAGGGGTGCGGGTAGGACCGGCGTGGGGCAGGGGCTTCAGGGGTCCTCTGCAGACGTACTGGTGCCAGAAAGCAGGCCTTGGCTCTCCGGGTCCTCACTGTCCGGGGTCCCTGCAGGAGGAAAGAAGCTCGGCCAGCCCCAAAGCGGTCAGAAGATGCTTTGGGACCAGGCCTGGGCACAATCTGCCAGGAAATCCTCTGGGTTCCGTTTGCAAAACAAATTCCAGATCCAACCTCTTCTCACCACCTTCAATGTCACCGCCATGGTCTTAGTACCACTCTTCCCTGCCCCGTGGCCTCTCTGCCTCAACACTGACTCCCCTGTAGTCTGTCCTCAGCACAGCAGCCCGAGCGGTGCCTTGACAATGGAAAGCAGACTGCCTCGGGCTCCTCTGCTGGAAGCCCCAAGTAGCCCCCATCTCATCCCAGTCCCTGCAAGGACCCCCCAGACCCTCACGCTCTGGCCCTGTTATTGTTGCCCTCATCCCTATCACTGTCCCCCTCACTCCTGCTCCAGCCACACTGACCGCCTTGCCAGTCCTCAGACATATCAGATACATTCGCACCACAGGGCCTTTGCACTGGCTATTCCCACTGCCAGGAGCACCTTCCCCCAGACAGTTGCATGGCTCACTCCTCACTTCCTCCAGATCTTTGCTCCAGTGGCACCTGTGCAGTGGGGCTCTCCGTGACCGCCCTATTGAAAACTGCGACCTGCCCCTACCTGTCCCTCTCTCCCCTCCTTCCTGCTTTATATCTCTCCACGGTGCTCATCACCTCAAACATGCTGTATCTTTCACTTTTTCTGTCTCTGTTTTGTCTCCGCTCACTAGAGTGTCAGTTTCCCTAAGGGCTTGGATGTGGCCTAATGCAAGGGGTGGGGGTACCTGTGCCAGGATGCCAGGCCTGGACCTGGTCTCTGTGCAGGTACAGTGCCGTCAGCAGGAAGCAGCTGCCGCCCAGGGCGATGGCAAAGACGCAGCTCAGGAAGCTCTGCTGCAGGCTGAGAAAGCGCTGCAGGTAGGAGTCGGGGCGGCCAGCCCGCAGGGCACTGGAGATCTGCGGAGGAGGCGGGGGGTGTGCCATGCCCGCCAGGCCAGCCCCCGGGCCTTAGCGAGTGCAGCGCCTCCCCCAGGCCCCCCCACCCCACACAATGAGACACGCCTTACAAGTCCTATGAGATAGGGGCTGCTGGCGTCTCCCAGGAGGTGACCCACTGTGATCTGAAGCGCCTCTGCTGTCCCCCGGCACCTGGGCACCACCACGGACTGCAAAACACAGGAGCACCAGGGGAGCACCCCAAGCGAGGGATGCCCCCCTCCTGCTCCCCGCCCGCCGAGGGCCTGCCTGGAGGTGCGACAGGCTGGCCCGGTGAGTGGGATGGCAGGGAGTCAACATCCCCCAAGGCCTGAAGCCCCTCCCAGAACATCAGGCCCATCCGAGGCTCACGAAGCTCCCCGGGGCCCCAAGATCGGGGTGCCAAGGCCCCTGATCTCGAGAGTTCGCCGTTGAACTGGGAAGGGACGGGGCATGGCCGTGACAACATAAAGTGGCCAGCTCAGGGGCCCGGGGGCAGCAGGGCAGGCAGGCGGGGTGAGGAGGGCTGCACAGCCGGTGTCTGCATGTGCGCGGGGCTCTTGGGCAGGGGCGGCACAGAGGGCTCGGTCCTTCTCTCAGGAACACCGGGCCCCACTGGGCAGAGACCAAAGGCAGCCTTGCTGGAGAGGAGAGGCCTCCAAGACTCCGGGGAAGAGGCCAAGGAGGTTAAGAACATGAATTCTTTGGAGTCAGACTGTCCGGGATCCAAAGCAGATCCCCGCCCGCCCCCACCAGCTGTGCGACTCTGGGCAAGTTGCTTCACCTTTCCTGCCTCAGTCTCCTCATCCCCAAATGGGGATGCTAACATCCCTCCCTCAAGGGTTGTGTTCATTGTCATTATTCATCTGGTACCTGCAGGCTTCCTGTGGACACCACACAGAAATACCATCACCTGAAGCACTTGAACTCGCTGTGCCTCCTGCCGGATGTCCTTTCCACTCTCTGGTCCAGCAGGAGCAACTCTATTTGCCATTAGGACTTACCTTTGGGCCACCTCCTCTGCGAAGCCTTCTCAGAGTTCAAGTACCTGCCCTGAGCTCCCACAGCCTCCAGGTACACCCCTAAGTGAATGCATGTCCCCCAGACTGGGAGGGGTCCTCTCCTTGCCTACCTCCCCTTATTCCCTACACTGCATGGGCAGCAAGGCCCCTGTCTAATCTCTCTTGGGGTCCCTGGGGTATAACAAGACACAAAGCACAGAGGGGACCCCAAATAAGTCGAGCAGAGCCATCTGGGAGGCTGGTCCCAGGAGAAACCCTGCCAGAAGCCAGGGCCAAAGCAGGGGAGGGGAGGGGAGGGAGGCGGGGGGGGGGTTTGAGCAGAGACCACGTGGCCACACCGCCCCAGCAGGGCAGCCGCAGGGGAGCCACCCACCCTGGAGCCTCATCCCCAAGACCTAGGCGCCCGCGATCTGAGCTAACAGCAATCAATAATGATAATAATTGCCAACATTTATTGAACGCTTCCTGGATGCATTTTATATATCAACTCGAACAACCCATGAGGGAAATATTATCACCCGCATTTCACAGATGAGAGAAACCTCCACAGGGCGGGTGGGGAGTGTGGTGGTAAGAGACTTGCCCAGGGTGGTCACCGGGCCAGGAAATAGCAGGGCCAAGATTGGGTCCCAGACCTTCTCCCTCCAGGGCCTGGCCTTTTGACCGCGCTGCTGTTATGGGCAAGGAGGAGCTGGTGTTTCTAGTGATATTTATGTGTGTGTAACAGGACATTTAGAAAATGGAGAGAAAGGTAAAGAGGACCAGTTCATTGCTAGCTCTGCAAATGGGTGCGAGAGTGACCAGCAGCTGGCAGAGCGGCTGGGACTGCGCAAGCAGAGGCGTAGAGGCAGGAGCCAGGGACATGACCTCCGGATTCCGGAACACCAGGCGCAGGGGGTCTGGAGAGAGGATGCCTTGTGCCTGGCAGTGCAGAGTGGCAGGAGTCACTGTGGGTGGCCAGCTGGTCCTGAGGTCACTGGTGCTGAGCCACCCTGTCCAGGCGTTGAGGGAAGCCGGGCCTCTTGCCCACCCCTGGGACCTGCCAACAGCCCTGAGGAGGAGCTGACCACAGCTTTGCACCTTCCAAAGACTTCCTTCTCACCCCATAATTATGTGATTACTCACGGGTGGCTCTGGGGAGACAGGTAGGGCTTCCTGGAGGGAGGGCCCTGAATGTCCAAAAAGATGCACACAGAAGCTGGCGCTGCTTGGACCCCCAGAATAAGGTCCAGGCAGGCTAGCCCCCTCCTCCCCTCTTGGGAACCCCAACCTGCTGGGCCCAGACCGGCTGCTCCTGCCAGTGGCGGGAGAGGTGGGTCTCCCCCAGCCTGTCCTGGGTCCCCATTGTCCACATACAGCCAGGGGGCCCAGCAGCAGCTGGAGAGCCCAGGGGGTAATTTTAGAAATAAGAGGCTTTTGGGTTCCCAAAAATCCAGGCTTACTCTATTCTGAGACAAAAACACCTCTGTTTTTGGCTCTCCCTTCTTAGAAGAGCTGTTCCCTTTATAGCCCTGGGCAAAACCAGCACCAGCCAAGGGCTTGCAGAAAGTTGGAGCAGCAGCCACCAGGTGCAGACTCCCCACTCAGCCCTTGCACCCAGACCCCCCAGCAGGGCGAGACAGATAAGCGAGCAGGTGGCTACCTGGGGGGTAGAGGCTGAGAACAGGGAGGGGACAAGCCTCCGAGGGAGTCCGGGGAAATCTGCCGAGGAGGTGGGTGAGGGCCTGCGGGCTGGGTTCCAGAACCCCAGAGGACAGGCCTGGGAAACAGAGTGTGGACTCCCCTCGGCTCCGCCCCCATGCTGGGGGAGGGTGGGGTGAGCTCGCTATGGGCCACCCCGGGTGGGGCCCAGACAGGTAGCAGGGCTGGCAGGGAGCTGCAGACCCCAGGAGCAGGTTTGGGGAGGGAGGGAGCTCAGGCTTACAGGGAGCTGGACCCTCCCAGGCCCAGCTGTCCCAGGGGGAGGCTGCCACAGGTGAGACTTGGCTGTGTGACTGAGCCAGATCATCGTCATCAACAGAGCGGGCCGCCCGGGGTGCAGGGAGTGAGCTCCCGTGGGAGGGGTACGTGAACAAGGGGATGGTCAGAATTCTGCAAAGGCTTCACGGGCTGGGGAGCTGGCTGTGCTGGACAGTGCGTGCTCTGAGGAGCACCGAACAGGATCACTTGGGAAGTTCATTAGAAGTGCAGATCCCTGGGCCCCAGCACAGGCCCACTGAGGCGGACTATGGGACACAGGGCCTGGAATCTGATCTGTGACACGCTCCCCCAGATCTGATTCTTACGCACAGTGAAGTCTGAGAGCCACTGGACCAGAGAGCACCTGAGGTCCCTTGTCCAGAGAGAATCTGGATTCTCCCCTTGTGAATGAGGCATCAGAGGAGCAGTATCCTGTGGCAGGACTGATCTGGGGGCCGGGGAGGGGCCCCCCACATCCCCCACTCAGGAATATGCATGACGCAGGTGTTAGCTCATTTCATCCTTAAAGCCTGGGCGTAACTGATAGATTACCACTCTTCCTATTGTGCAACTGGAAAAACCAAGGCCCAGAGAGGTTCACTCACCTAGCCAGGGTCACACAGCTAGTGAGTGGCCAGGCCGGGGGTGGAAGCAGATGGCCTGCTGCAGAGACCTCACACCTGGCTCTGCTGTCCCCCACTCTGACCCATCCACAGGCTCCACGACCTCCCAGAGGCCTGCGGTCTCCACACCTGTTTTCCTGTTAGCCCCTCTTGGCTTCCTCTGCAGCCCAGAGCTGTTGGCCTGACCGTCCCCCTCTCCTTCGCTCCCTGCACGCACACCCCAGGCCTCCTCACGCCCTCGGGCCCCTGCCCAGAGAGAAGCTCATCGCCTGCCTCAAGAGCAAGTGCAGACCAGCAAAGGGGACCTTCCTGTGGCACGCCCCTGTCCCCACACACTTCCTGCCCCTGCCTTGCACCGAGGCTACTTCCTCCCACAGCCCTGGATCCCACCCCCTGCTCGCCACCCCCAGGGGCCCCCTCGCGCCACCATTCTCCCGTCCCTGTCCCCTGGAGGCTGCCTGGCCCCACCTCTTCAACAGCAACACCAACTTCCCCCAACCTTCTGTCAACTGCCACCACCATCTTCTCCTCTCTTGTCAACACAGCTCCTTGAGGGAGCTGTCCACACTCCAGGTCCTCCTCCCCCCCCCCCACTGCCCCCTCTCCCTGCTCCAAGCTGGCCTGTGCCCCTCCTCTGCACAGAAGGGGTCCCCACCACCTGCCTCTGCCCGGGAAACAGCAGCCTGGGGGAACCGAACTCCAAGGGCTGCAAGCACTGGTCCAGCTCCGACCACCAAAGTGCAGAAAGCCAAGCTTTGGCCAAGGGGCTCCAGGATGGCAGGGAGTGGGGGGCAAGAGGCCCAGCCGGGGTAGTGGGCCTTGCTCAGCTTTGGGGGCTGGAGGTGGCCAAGCCAGAAAAGGACCACAGGGAGCCCTGGGGTGGGCTGGATCGAACTGTACAGCTGGCCGGCCCCTAACTCCCCTCCCCCCTCCCTTCTCCCCCCCACCCCTCCTCTTAGTTCCACAGAGAGCCTGGCTCTGCCAGGTTAATCATTCTTGCAGACATAGACACTGGGGGGGACACAGGCGCAATCTTCACATATCTGCGGCGCCGTCATGTGGAAAAGGGAGCCTCGCAGCAGGGGGCAGGCGGAGGACGCTGCGGGGGGCAGGTTCAGCTCCCTTGAGCCGCCCGAGAGAGAACGAGCTATGTCGAGGGGGTGTTAATCTCCCTGCGCCTGAAAGCGGACAGTCCCACAAGGGGAAACACGTGCCTGTGCTCTCCCGTTTGCTGAGGGCTTTCCCGCAGGCTGCCTCCCTCGCCCCACCTGGCAGGTTGTGACTACCCCTTTTTATAGACAAGGAAACTGAGGCCCAAGGCCGTTCAGCAGCTCTGTGGCTGTGTGGGCTGCAGCCCAAGTCTCCTGTCTGAAGGGAGGGGTGGACACCTGCCAGCCCTGCAGCCGACACACTCACCCAGGAGCCAAAGCCAGGGCCGCCCTCTCCACGCTCCCTGAGCGTGGGCCACGGGGAGGGGCAGACATCCCGACAGGGAGTGAGCATCCTGTCAACAGCAGTATTCAAGCAAGCCTTGTTGACTAATTGGCTATACATCCCCATAGCCCCTTCAAACTCAGATTCTGGGACACCAGGATTTCTTTGGGGGCTAGAAGATGAGAAGGTGGGACACTGAGTCACTGAGAATCCTCACCAGCATTCTCTGTGCCAGGCCCTGGCCAAAGCTTCGCATGAATAATCTCATTTCCCTTCACAACAATCCATGAGATAGGTACTGTTGTCACCCCCATTTTCCACACAGGGAAACTGAGGCCCAGAGACACACAGTGACTTGCCTAAGGTCACACAGCTTATAAGTGGCAGGACCAGGGCTGAAAGCCAGGTCTGTTTCCTGATTCCAGGCTCATGCCCCCGCACTAAACTGCCCTCGGGACAGCTCCCGGCCCATTGCCAGGCTGCTCTGGTTCCCTTGTGCCCAGCACTGGACTGTGCCAGGCTGCCAAGAGGTAGCAGGAGGGCTCTCAGGGTGCACCCAGGCCTGGGCCCCCGTGTCAGCTGCAAGGGCACAGCCCCTCACAGTGTTCGAAGTCCTTCCCTCCGTGTCTCCCAGAAGGGGGCAGGGAGGCGGGACGAAGAGTGTGAGGCTCATGGAGGGGCCATGCTGGACTCTGGGCACAGCAAAGTCATGTGGTCAGGACTGCGTCAGGTCTCATTACAGGCTGAGCCGGCCCCTTGCATGGCAGCTCATGTTGTGGTGGGCCGGACCCAACTGTCCTCAGTGGCCATTGCCCCGAAGTCCAGCATCCCCATGTGCACGCCCAGCGTGGAGGCCATGGAGCCTTTGCTGAGAAGCAGAGTGGCAAAGAGAGAGGGAGGGAAGGAGCCCTGGGAGTCACAAAGCCCAGGCTCCAGTCCTGGCTCAGTGTCTTGGTGCTGTGCAACCTTGGCCCAGGCACCTGCCCTCTCTGAACTTCCATTTCCTCATCTGCAAAATGAGCATGATGGTCAGAAGAGATGTTTGACAGTGTCAAGGAGGCCTCTGGTCCAAGGTGACTGTTCAATGACCTTGGTCCTCTACCAAATGGCCTTTGAAGCCCCCCAGCCCCCAAGCTGCTCGGCAGCAGAGGTCCAATCCTGAGCTGGACAGACTCCAGCTGCCCCCAGGACGAGCCCCCCACCCCGACTCCCACACCTACCAGCAGGATGTCAGCAACCACTGCCCAGTTGCAGGACAGGAGCAGCTCCCCAAGGGCCAGGAACACCTATGGACAGAGGGCAGCCTGAGTGAGGCTCCCGAGACCTCGCTGTCTCTTCCCAGCTGGGGACAGGACAGACAGGCTCCGGGGAGGAAGGCATCACCACACTTACTGGGGTGAGCAAGGCCTGAAACTGTTTCTCCACCTCCGGCAGCCTCGAAGGTGGGTAGACAGTACCAGCTGGGCCAGGCCAGCAGCCATGCTCCAGAGATGAGCACCCAGCCCCTGGAGGCACCCACTGGGGCCTGGAAGGAGGAAGCCAGGGCTCCCAAGCCACTTTTAAAGGGGAGGAAACAGACTCTGAGAAGACAAAGGCCACGGAGCTACTCAGAGCTTACCCACCCCTTCTGTCTTCTCCGGCCTGCATACACTGATAAGGCACCTACTGTGTGCTAGCCAGCCTGCCAGACCCGGGCACCCCACCAATGGCCCCTCCCAGAGTGTCCCCATCCCAGACCCCTAGAGCAGCATGGGGCAGTGAGCAAGGCCTCGAACACCCATTGTTCAGACAGTGAAACTGAGCCCAGTCAAGGCCGGGGCTTGTCTGAGGTCAGCAGCTGGCCCAGGGCGAAGCCAGCCCAGAACACGAGGCTTCCGGCCCCTGTCCAGCACCCGCCCCCTGCCCTGCTCCCGACAGCCTCTGGTGGCCACGGGCCCTGAACCTCCCCACCTCGTGCCAAGGGATTAGGACAATCTCCATTCCCCTCACTCATGAAGAGTTTAATGAAGCAGCAAGAAGAAAGAGGAAAAAAAAAGTCTCATTTTTCAGAGCTTCCAAGAGCTTATTGCCGGGGTGGAATTAGTCATTCCTGGAATCACGGGGCTATGCCTGGGGCACCCACAGGCCTGATGTTCAGAGGCCTGCGAGCACCGGGGCAGAGGGACCACTGCCTGAACACCTGCTGTGTACGCACCGAGCATGTCCACTCTCGTTACCCCGTCTAACCCCGCGGGTCAGGTGACATGATACGCAGATGTCATTACACCCATCTCACAGATGAGGAAGCTCGGGCCCAAGGAGGCACATCGAGCCACTTCCTGGTGAGCCCTCACCCCAGTGGCCTGTGCAAGGTGAGGGTGAAGAGGCCATTGCGGGGAAGGTTCCGAGAGCCTCCAGCGGCCACAGCACCTGGTGACGCCGGCACTGGGGAATCAGAGGAAAGCCAGGATGGGCAGGGGCCCCCGGGGCTAAGGTTGCGCCGGGCAGAGCCCCGAAGGATGGTCGGGATCGGGATGGCCTGGAAGAGACACAAGGCCAGGCCAGGCCGAGGACCCGCACGAAGAGGCAAGAGGCTGGAATGTGCCCACACGCTGGGTGGGGCAGGAACACGGCCCAGCTCTGGTGCAGGGAGGGCCGGACAGGCTGCGGGGGCCAAGCGGCTTGTGCATTCTCTCGGTCTGACAGAACTTCTGCGGCTGCAGTCCCTGGCCCCTGGCACTGAACTGGGAGGCCCTTGAGGGCAGGGTGGGTCTCCCTTGGGCCTGCGACGTGGGACCGGGTACCCACGGGGGTGGGCATCAGGACGTTGCTGGCAGGCAGGCCTCAAGCGGGGCCTGGGCAGTCCCCAGACCTACATTCCAGCTTAACAGGGTCTGCCAGGCAGGCTCCTGGGGCCACATGGGAGCCCCGCCCGACTCATACCCACCCTCCCCTGCTACTTCTTCTGGGCCACCTGCACCTGTACGAAGCCCTCTCCTCTCCTCACACCTGCAGCTTGTCCCTGCGTCCCCTCCCTGCACACAGTACAGCACCCCCCAAGCCATGTGGCCACGCGGCCTCCCGTTTCACCTCTCCCCTGCTGCCCCACGCCCTCAGGACATGCTGAAATACACCTTTGCCTTCCTCCAGCTGGAGCAGGGTGGATCCCCACCCCAAAATAGAGCCCGTCGGAGGGAGGCTGCAGCCACAATGGGGCCTTTCAGGCTGAACACGCCACCCGAGGATGCCAGGTTTCCTCAGACACACCTGGAAACCGGCACTGCGCCACCAAACCCTCGTCTCCACTTGGCAGCTTGGAGGGGCAAAGGGCCCGGCTGGGGAGAGGCCGCCTTCTAATCCCGTAATTACAGAGTCTCCTGAGGCAGCAGCCTGGGCCGCCTCAGCCCAAGGAGCGGCTCTGCAACAAAGGGGCGTGACCTGCCGGGTGCAGGGGCCCCGGCCCCACCCTGCCTGGGTGACCCTGGGCAGGCCACTGCCTCTGGGCCTTGGTTTCCTCAACTGTACAACGCTGGGGTGGCCCAGATGCTCCGCCGGGCTCCTCCAGCGCCACGCACGGGCCGGCGCCAACTGCGTCCTGGGGTCCAGTGGCTTCCATGACCAATGCAGGCTTGGGCTCCACGGTTAGAAAGTAAAACAAACACAGGTGAAGGGGCCCTAGTGTGTAGACTGTAGCTGACTGCTCCAAGCTACTCCTACATGGGTGTCTCATCCCTGCAGCCCCAGGCCTCTCCTGGACACCCCCTCTTGGACGTCCACGGGTACTTCACACTGACCAGGTGACCAAACTCATCCTCTCCCCATGTCCCCACGCCACTGTTCCTGCCCTGTGTGGCTGGACAGGCTGCCGGAGCTGCTGTTCTCTGGCTCAGGGACGGCTCCTTGCCCCCGTCACCCATGCCAGATGCCAAGGGGAGGGGGTCCTACCTGCCTTGCTCACCCTCACACCCTTCCAGTCACTGGTCCTTTCCATTCTGCATCCTAAGTGTCCCTCAAATCTGCCTCCTCCTCAGCCCTCTGCTGCTGGCCTGGCCCAGGCCTCCCCTCTCATGTCTCCTCCCCAGTTTCCCAGGGCCCATCATCCTCCTGACACCAGCCCCAGAGGGGACTTCCAAAAGGGAAATCTGACTCTGCCCGTGTGTCCTCAGGGCCCGTGCATGCTGTTCTGCACCCTGACGTAGCTCCCTGGGCCACAGGGCCTGGGAACGCCGCACGGAGCCTGAGAAACATGGAGCCTCTCAGCCCTGGCCTTTGCCTTTTCAGACCAAGAGGATTTCCCCCTCCAGCTGGGGCAGGGATGATGAATGTCCTTGGCCTTGGTCACCCCTGGCCAGTGAGGCGCACACACACACACAGCCATGCTCACACTGTCACACACGGGCATGTGCTCACATACACAGTCAACCACACAAGCATGCACTGACATGCGCCTACTCAAGGCCTCACACACATGCACATGAGCTTCAACACACGTGCACACTCACACGTGCACACTTCCATGGACACTCATAACTTGGCACACACACAAAGAACACTCAAACCACAAGTACATATAAATGCAGGTAACAGGGATGCCATTCAAAATATCAAAACATGGCCCAATGCTCATGTCTGTAATCCTAGCACTCTGGGAGACTGAGGCGGAAGGACTGCTCGAGCTCAGGAGTTCAAGACCAGCCTGAGCAAGAGCGAGACCCCGTCTGTACTAAAAATGGAAAAAATTAGCCAAGCGTGGTGGCTTGCACCTGCAGGCCCAGCTACTCAAGAGGCTGAGGCAGGAGGATCGCTTGAGCCCAGGAGTTGGAGGTTGCAGTGAGCTGTCATGATGCCACTGCACTCTAACCAGGGTGACAGAGTGAGACTCTGTCAACCACAAAAAGAAACTGAACCCCCCTCTCCTCACTCCCCCCACTTAAAAAAAATATCAAAACATGGGCGAGGGCAAGGGCACCAACCAAACCGACCATGGCTGTAAGTGACTGGCACAGGCCTGCTGGGGTGTACTTGCTGAACAGCAGCCCAGCACGTACCTGTGCATAGCTGTGGTCTTATAATAGGCATAGCAGGGTATGCACACATATATGTACACAAACATGTCTGTGCCCTCACACTTGTTCACATACATGCACATGAGCATGCACACACTCATACTTCACACGTGCACACCTCTCTTGTGTATACCTGCACACATATGGGCATGGGGAGGGAGCGGGGAGGGGGGTCACCTGTGTGGTGGGAGGGGTAGTATCTTCAACCTTGGTCCATCTCAGTCTCCCAGCTGGGCAGTAACTGATCTCTGCGCTGCAAAGAATGGATTCCAGGCCCCACCAAGAAGGGAGAAGGCAAACGTCCCCCACGGGCCTGCAGTGCCTGGGCAGAGCTGAGACCCACCCCTCCTCCCTCACAGACCAATTCCCTGCCCAGCATGGCTGAGCAGTCAGGACACGGGCCCCAAGACGCAGACTGGCCGCCAGCAAGCTGCCGCGCTGGCTGGCACGCTTTGCCTCTGGGCCTGCCAACCTGTAATTGCAAGGACTGGCATCAGGGCACAAGGGCACCGCCTGGCTTCCAGGGGCCGGCAGCAGCCCAACAACCTGGTGGGCAGGCAGGTGGGGAGTGAGGCAGCAAAGGGAGCGAAACTCTGCTGTCCTCCTGGAGAATTCGGCCAAGACTGTGGGCTCTCTGGTGGGCTGTGCTGCCCATGCAAGAAGAGACACCTGCTAGATCTGGGGAGGGAGGAGGGTGGCCTCTCCTCAGGCCATCTAAGGAAGCCCCTGGTAGGGCCTGGTTACTCCAGCCTAGAAAGCAAGAAAAAGGGCTTATCCAAGAAGCTCCCCAAGGGCCAAGTCAGGGAAGTGGTAGGAAAGCTCCCCAGAGCCAGGGACTCGCACAGCCCAGCTGTCTGTGCCACCCCAGCGACTGGAGAGCAGATGCCACAGCCATCCTCTGAATCCTTGGCTGACCTTGACCACAGATATGGGGGACACATCCTGGCTGATCCCTGCCAACCACCTCACAATCTCCGCTGTGGGCACCAAATGGGGAGGACACCAGGCCTCCATCCCGGGTCCTCACTGAGGATCTTCAAGGCTGGGAAGGGCGACATCCCCTCCCGGCTATAAAGGCCTCGGTGACAGTTACACTGGCTCTGCTTTCTGTGGTTCTGGCCACATGTCTCCTTGGCAAGAAGGGAACTCAGAGTTATGATCAAGTTTGGGCTAGAATGGGGCCTTAAAGGTCACCTGGGTCAACTCCTGGGCAAAGATGAAAGACTGGGATTGCATCATAGGCCCGGCGTGGTGGCTCACGCCTGTAGTCCTAGCACTTTCAGAGACCAAGGCAGTAGGATCACTTGAGGCCGAGAGTTCAAGACCAGCCTGAGCAACATATCGAGACCCCATCTCTACAGAAAAACAGAGAAATTAGCCAGTGCTGGAGCCCAGGAGTTTGAGGTTGCAGTGAGCTATGATGACACCACTGCTCCCTAGCCAGGACAACACAGCAAGACTCTATCTAAGAAAAAAAAAAAAGAAAGAAATTGCATCATAGACTTTCCTCTCCCCCAGAAGCAAAAAATACTAAATCAGAAAAAAATTGTTTTTCACCAAAGAGAAGAACAAAATCTAATGAAATAAACATTAAAATATTGGCAGCCCAGCAAAAAAGAAGATGATTCTGGAGCAGAGAGTCTAGCCCTTCTCAGCTCCCCTCCACAAAGCCATTCACCAAAAACCCCCAGATCCAGAGGGAAATGAACCGAGTAGGCGTCTTAACTGAGAGTCAGTGGGGACAGAGGGGTAAAAGTGGGGGAAGTGAACAATGACAGCAGTCACTGAAGCCACTCAGGCCCCAGGGCAGCCCCCACCTCAGAGGGGGATGCGCCCAGTAATTAAGTAGAATGAACCCTATTATAGAGCATTTACCTGAATCCCAGAAGACAGGGCGGGGCCCAGGTGTTCTAAAAAGACTCCCCACTGCCTCCCTGAGCCCTGCAATTCCTTCAGGTGACAGAAAAATCTGCAGAGCCTAATGCTGAACTCAAACTACAGCCCCTTTGGAGAAAAGAATGGTCACCAAGAAGGCAGGAAGAGAGCCAAGGACAAGGAGTCCCCCACATCACACTAAATCAAAGCCAATTCAGAGGCACAGTGGCTCACGCCTATAATCTCAGCACTTCGGGAGGCTGAGGGTGGGGGATCACTTGAGGCCAGGAGTTTGAGACCAGCCTGGGCAACATAGCAAGACCCCATCTCTACCAATATATATATATATATATACACACACACACACACACACATATTTTTTTTTTTTTATGAAACCAAATTCAGTATCTGAGCAGAGGTGCCCACACCTTGTTAGGGGGAAGCATTCAGCATATGAACTATGGAAACATACTGTAGAAAAGGGAGAAGCGAGGGAGGGAGGAAAGAAAAAGAACCCAATCTAGAAAACAGATGATCAGAGAAGGAGCAGGACATTCCCTAATTTGCTTCAAAGTATAAAACAATACAATAAAAATATTAATTCAATAAAGAAAGAGCTAAAGGATGAAATGAACACCCCATCGGATGAGACAGAAAGGGAGATCACAGACCTAAGGAAAGAAACGGGGGAGCAAAATAAATTAAACAAATAAATTACAGAACAAATAAATTAAAAATAGCTAGAAACAGAATAGGCACCAATGAAAGCAGAATTGCTGATATAGAGAAAAGGCTTGAGATACTTCTCACTGACTGGTGATGTTTAAAAAGACAACGAGAACACAGTATTTAGAGAGAAGCAAGTGGTGGAGAAGACAGGAACACTGCGGACGGGGGTGCTGAGCCGGGCCAGGAGGCGCCAGGGCGCTAAGTGCTCCCTCTCGGGGTCACCAGGACAGGTCTGTCCCCAGGGATGAGAGCAGTGCCTCCTCACATCTTGCTCCCTGGATGTCTCGCTGGCCTCACCCTGGTCCCGGCCCTGAACCTGATCCAACCAAGTGAAAAACTGGACAAATTAACATAAGAAATATTCAAAGAGAGAAATGGGGAAGGGGTTCCTCAATGGTGATTCCGCAGATCAGAAGAACATGGTAATGAGGAAATTTTGGTATGATATGGAACATTTAACATTTCCACATAACCTAACTGGGGTCAGCAGCTTCCGACGTGGCTCCTTGTACTCCCCTCTTGGGCTGGACCTAGTGACTAGCTTCTAGTGAGCAGAACATAGCAAAAGCGATGGTACGTCACTTCTGTGATCAGGTCATAAAAGTGACTTCCTCCAATAGATTCTTCTATTGTCTTCTCAGCCTGCACACTTTGATGAAGCACGTTACCGTGCGATAGAGGCCCATGTGACAAGGAACTGAGAGCAGAATCCAGCCAACAGCCAGCAAGGCCAGCAAGGAACTGAGGCCTTCAATCCAAGGATCTGAATGTTGCCAGCAACAACTGAGTGAGCTTGGAAGCAGATCCTTACCCAGTTGAGCTTTCAGATGAGACAACAGACCCAACACCTTAATCGCAGATTTCTGAGAGACCATGAAGCATAAGACCCAGCTAAGCTACGCCTGGATTCATGACTGGTGGGATAACAAAGGTGTGTGTGTTGCTTTAAACTGCTAAGTGTTGGGGTGATTTGTTACATGGCAACAGATAACTAGTACACCAGCCGATATATTGAATTTCAAGAATAAATCATGAAATCTTCAGGTATCCAGATGATTTTTAAAAATCAGGCTAATTTTATTGTCCATAGCAATATCTCATACCGGAAGACAACAGAGCAAATGTTTGCAAAGTACCGAGGAAAAGAAAAGGTGACCCAAGAATATTCCACCCAATTAGATGTTGTTCAAGTTAAGAATCAAAGAAGGGAGGACAATCTCAAACACAAATGAACCAAAGGAGTACAAACTCTCTCGCCTTTTTGGCGGGGAGGTGGGGAGGAGGTGAAAAAACTGCTTAACCACAAAATCTACCCCGTTAATGAGCTGAAGCAAAATAAAGAACTCAGGAGTGGAGAATCCGTATAAACAAACTGATAATAAGTATTGAACTATTTAAATATGGGATGACTATTAAACGATTGCAAGGATTACTCTTCGAGACCAGACTGTGAGCATTACAAATCTAGGAAAATGTAAAAATAATAATATAACTGACGAAAATCAGGAGGCTGGGGAGGGAAGGAGAGGTCTGACCAGGCCGGTGTTCTCTTTTCTGGCTAGTATTCGTCAGTGAGCCCGGAGTTTTGCAATTAATCAAACTTAATTCCTTTGATTTCACTTCAATTTCTTCAGGTGGATTCAAACAAATTAATGGAAAATATCATGATTCCATTTATGTGAAATGTCCAGAATAGGCAAATCTGTAGCTCTAGTAGCTGCCTAGGGCCAGGGCTGGTGGCGGGGGCCGGGGGTAGGGAGAGAGAGACTGGGGAAAATGAGGAGTGACTGAAGGTTCTTTTTGGGGTGATGAAAATGTTCTCAAACTGATTGTGGTGAAGGTTGCACAATTCTGTGAATATACCGAAAACCATTGATTTGCACACTTTAAATAGGTCGATTGTATGGTATATGGCTTATATCTCAATAACTCTATTTTTAACAATTACACTATCATATAACTTCAGTTTGATAAAAATATTTCTACCCCATAATATGCTGAATAAAAAAATAAAAATAAAAATATTTCTAACTAACTATAAGTTTGTGTATGTATAGAGAAAGAGACACATATAGAATGATGGTCACCTAATTAAATAACAAATAAGGAAGCAAACAGGCCAAGATGTTAAGATGCTAAGAGTAGTTTGTTTTTTGTTTTTTCGGGATTTTTTGTGAGACAGGGCCTCATTCTGTTACCTAGGCTGGAATACAGTGGCACAATCATAGCTCACTGCAGCCTTGAACTTCTGGGCTCAAGCAGTCCTCCTCCCTCAGCCTCCTAAGTAGCTGGGACTACAGGCATGTGCCACCACGCCAGCTATTTATTTTTAAGAGGTCACTCTTTGTTGCACAGGCTGGTCTCAAACTCTCAGCCTCAAGCAATCTTCCCACCTCAGCCTCCCAAAGTGATAGGATTACAGGCATGAACCACCATGCCCACCAAAAGTAGTTAGTTCTTGAAGATGAAAATATGAATAACCGTGACTTTCCTCTTTGTGCTTTTCTGCCTTTGCTTTTATTTTTTAGTGTCCTCCAAATAAAATTATAAAAGTCATTTGAGGCTGGACACAGCTACAACTGGGCTCAGGCAGGAGGATCGCTCGAGCCCAGGAGTTCCAGGCTGCAGTGAGCTGTGATCACACTACTCCACTCCAGCCCAGGCAACAGAGCAAGATCCTGTCTCAAAAAAAAAAAAAAAAAAAAAGGCATTTGACACAGTGTGGTACATCGAATTGTTGGTCCCAGCCTTGGCCCTTACTGGTGGCGTTACGCATCACACCCCTGACGTGTGGAATGCCTCCAGTTCTCAGGTCTTCTCTTTTCCATCTGTGTTCACTCCCTTGGTGACTTCATTCAGTCATAGGGTTTAAATAACCAGCCTAGACCTCTCTCCCGAACTCCAGACTCATATATCCAACTGCTTCTCTTGTTTTTTTTTTTGTTTTTTTTTTTTTTGAGACAGAGTCTTGCTCTCTCACCCGGGCTGGAGTGCAGTGGCATCATTATAGCTCACAGCAACCTCAAACTCCTGGGCTCAAGCAATCCTCCTGCCTCAGCCTCCCAAGTAACTGGGCCTACAGGCATGTGCCACTACGCCCGGCTAATTTTTTCTATTTTTAGTAGAGACGGGGGTCTCGCTCTTGCTCAGGCTGGTCTCGAACTCCTGGATTACATGCGTGAGCCATCGCACCTGGCCCCAACTGCCTCTTAACATATCCAGTTGAATGCTCTAAGCGGCATCTCAAATTTAACAAGTCTAACGCGGAACTCCTCATCTCACCCCCTCCAAAAGAAACCCCTGCCCCTCCCTCCATCTTCCCCATCTCAGTAAGCGGCCACTCCATGCTTCCAGTTGCTCAGGCCAAAAACCCTGGAGTCGCCTACAATTCCTCCCTTTCTTTCACCCTTCACACCCAATTTGTCAGGAAATCCTGTTGATTCTACTTCCAAAATATACGCAGAATCTGATCTCGTCTCCACATTTCCTCCGTAACTACCAAGGTCCAGGCCACAGCATCTCTTGCCTGTGTCGTTGGGAAACCTCCTGACTGCTCTCCTGGCTTGGCTCTCTCCCGTTGTGTCCTCAGCACAGCAGCCAGAGAGGTCCTGTTAAACCACGTGGGCCACAGTCACAAAACGGCCCAAACTAATCATGCCTCTTGATACTCACACCTTTGCACCTGGTCCCCTCCCACGGGGCCTACACCTTGCTTTGACCACTAAAATAAGGCAGAAGAGATACTGTTTGAGTTCCTGGCCTGGGCCTTCAGAGATCTTGCAACTTCCACTTTTGAGTTCTTAGCACGCTGCCCCAAGACCAGCGTAAGGAGGCTGGTCTAGCCTAGCGGAAAACGGGCAGCCACATGGAGAACTGAGGGGACCCAGCCGACAGCCTGACTTGAGCAAGGCCAGCGTGAACACTCCAGCCCAGCCGATCGCCCAGGTGAAGGCGGCCACATGAGTGAACATAGGCAAAACCAGCAGAGGAGCCATCCGGCCAAGCCATAGACTCCTAAGAAATAGTGAATCACTGTTTCAAGGCACGAAGTTTTGGGGTGATTTATTACGCAGTGATAGATACCTGATACAAACCGTAAGTCAGATCGTTTCACTTGTGTGCTAGACACCCTCTAATGGTTTCCTCTTTCGCTCACATTTGAAGCCAAAGCCATACACATACAAGGCCCTGCACAATCTGCACCCCACTCTCCCATCACCACCTCCTCTGACCTCGTCTCCTCTGCTCTTCCCTGGCTCAGCCCGTTCGGCCACCTCAAACACACCGGCCACGTACCCTCCCTCGGGGCCTTGGCACTGGCTGTCACCCCCACGTGGAGGGCTCTTCCCACTTCACCTCACGTCCTCGCGGCTCCTGCTGTCACTTGCATCTGGTTGCTACTGCAGCGTCACCATCTCGGCAAGGTCCCCCGACCCCTGGCACTGCCCCCGCTGCTCTCCTCGTCCCCTCCGCCTGCTCTGTTGCTCTCCACGGAACTCACTCCCATCTAACACGCTACAGGTCGAGGATCCCCAATCCAAAAATCTGAATCTGGAATGCTGCAAATTTGAAACCTTCTGAGCACTGATGTGATGCTTAAAGGAAATGCTCATGGGAGCATTTCAGATTTTGGATTTTCAGATTAGGGATGCTCAACCAGTAAGTATGATGTAAATATTCCAAAGCCTGAAAAATTCTGAAATTTGAAACACTTCTGGTCCCCAGCATTTCAGATAAGGGACGCTCAACCTGTATTTATCTTATGTGTTTATTACATATGCATTTTCGCCAGTTTTGTTCAATGCTGTACCTCAGTGCCTGGAACTGTGTCTGGTACACAGGAAACATTCGATGAGTGAGTGGATGTTGCTGCTCCTCCAGGCTGAGGCCTGCCTCCCAGCCACCTTGCCACGGCCTCAGCTCTGCCCCCTGTGGCCTCAGACATAACTGCTCGCTCAGCCCAGGAGGCCAAGAAGGGCTTTGAGGGGAGCAATTGCCCCCCCACCCAGTTTTCTCACCTGTGAAATCAGAAAAGCAGCATGGAACCAGAGACCCACACCCGGGGGGCTTTGCAGCCATCGCACGGATGCCCTTCCCCCCAATTGCAGACGTCAGCAGGACCCAGGGCACAGAGGAGGAGGAGCCCCCAGGGACCACGGCAGATTGTATTCTTCAAAGACAGCGAAGGCAATATTTCCAATCCTGTGTGCTCTTTCAGATCATGGATCCCCCCATCAAAAGGTGGAGTCCATTTCCTCACCCCATTAATCTGAGCAGGAAGTTGTGGCCCAAGCAAAGAAGGGAATGCAGCAAAAATGTAACTTTCAAGGGTAACTTTCAAGGGTAGGTCATAAAAGGCAATACAGCTTCACCTGGCTGTCTCAGGCTGTTCCTTGGAACCTAGCCACCATGTCGTGAGGAAGCCCAGCCACGCGGAGAGGCCGGGGGCAGGTGTTCAGCCAATAGCTTCAGCTCAGGTCTCAGCCAGTAGCCAGCATCAACTGCCAGACAGCCCCAGCCTTTGATGTTCCATCCCCCCATCCTGCCTAGCTAACACCAAGTGAAAAACAGGCAAGTCCTCCCCTCTCGCTCCTGAGCCTTGCTCAAACTGCAAATTTGGGAGCAAAGAAATGTTTCTGTTCTTTTAAGCTGCTAAGTGTTGTTACCTATCCATACAAACTAGAACTGGCTCAAAAGTTCATTTAGCTGCTCAATGAAACTAAGAGATTTCTAGTTAGCAACACTCCCATTTTATTGCTGAGAAACTGAGGCTCAGCAAGGTTGAGATCTTGCCCTAGGTCACACAGCCAGCCAGGGAAGAAGCAGGAATGACATCCAGCCCTTTCAGACACCTCACTGCATGCTTTCTCCCACACTCCACTCCTGCCCCTCCATCGTGACCACGAAGCCCACCCAAGGGGGGATTGCCAACATTCAGCCACATCCTCCAGCCCCCAGGTCAGTGATGGTGGAGCCCCTACCTTTGGCTCAGTCTCTCCTCTGAGCACAAACCCCTTCTCCTCTGAAGGGCAGCAGCTCTGGGAAGAAGGCCAAGGAAGGGGGTGCAAGCCAAGACCTGCTGTGTGTGTGTCTGGACCCTAATTAACAGCCGGGAAGTCCACTTCCCTTGCCAAGAGGACTGGAAAGATGGAAGAGATGGAACCCTCTGCACTTGCAGGTGGCCACAGGGCCTGGGCTCCCCCAGGGAAGGCCCCAGACCAGACTTTATAGGCTCAGAAAACCTCATTTCTTTGAAACAGACAGCACAATTTGGCCCCTACTTCAGGAAACCTGGGAGCAAACACACTGTGCTGCCAAAACCCCCTCCTTCCCACACAATGCAGTTATAGCCACAAAAGTAGCAGGAGAAAAGCTATACTGGGCCACAGATACACGTGTGCACTCACATCCCACGCAATTATCTGCCCACCCTGATACACGTGTATGTGCACACGCGTGCACAGACAGGTACACAAAACAGCGCACGTGGACTTGCTCATACACACCACGCATATGTAGGTACACAAATTAACATGAATATGCATGTGAGCATAATATACATTTAGCATGAATATGCATGTACTCAGGAACGTATGCCTACAAAAGCACACATATATGCACTCATGTTCACAGACCCGAATATGTTCACACTTAGATGTATGCACCTACGAGCACACGTGCCCTCCCTCCCATGGGCCCTTCCCAAGCAGGGCACGGAGCCTCTCCCAGGACTTGCTCCTTCAACGGCAGAGACAGTACAAGAAATCTTTGGTTCCTACAACCTGGGAAGGGAAGCGATGGATGGATGGATGGATGGATGGCTGGGTGGAAGAGAATAAAGTGACTTCCTATCTTGAAGCCCAAAAAGAGCCAATTCCTCAGCCCCCTTTGGGCACCCTTTCTAATGCTGACCCCTTAGTTCCCCAAAACCTAATGACACCCATCGTGGTGGACCGCAGCCAGTCCCACCCACTGAAGTATTAGGGGAGATGCCAAGTCCCCTGGACTTCAGACTCCCGTATCCAATTCTCTGCTAACACCTCCGCTTGGATGTCAACCTCCCCTACAAACTCAGAATGTACAAAGCCAAGCTGTCGATCTCCCCCCAAAACACCCGCCGCTCTGGCTCAGGCTCACTTTCCTGTCTTAGTTAACAGCCTCTCACTCCTTCCAGCTGCTGAGGCCAGTATCCTAGAACTCATCTCTGACTCCTCTTTCTCTTATGCTCCACATCGAACCCGTCGGGAAATTCCGACAGCTCGACCTTCAAAATATATCTAATGCGACCACTTACCACCCCCACTGCTGCCACTCTGGTTCACGCCTCGTCCCATCATTTCTCACCTGCACTCTAGCAACAGCCTCTGCCCTCGCCCCCAAGTCCATTCCCAAGAGAGCAGCCAGAGGGATTCCATTAAACATAAGCCGACAATAGAAAAACAGTTGAGAAAAATCAATGAAACCAGAAGTTTGTTCTTTGAAAAGATCAACAAAACTAACAAACCTTTAGTTAAAATGACCAAGAATAAAAGACTCAGTGAAAGAGGACACATTTCTACCAACCTCACAGAAACTAAAAGGATTATAAGGAAATATTACAAATTGTGTAGCAACAAATTAGATTAACCTAGACTAAACGTACGGATTCCTAGACAGACAGAAACACAGAAACTGACTCGAGAAGAAATAAAAAATCTGAATTGACCTATAACAAGTAAATATTGAGTTTAGAAATCAAAAAACTTACCACAAACAAAAGCCCAGAACAAGATGGCTTCACTGGTGAATTCTACCAAACATTGAAAGATGAATTAACAAATTCTTCATAAACTCTTCCCAGAGACGGAAGAGGAAGGAGCACTGGCCAGCCCATTCTGAAGCCGTCACCCTGATACCAAAACCAGGCAAAGTCACCACAGGGAAACTGCAGACCAGCATCCCCTGTGAATATAGATGCGAAAATCCTCAGCGGATACTACCAAGGCAAGTCCAGCAAAACCATGACCAAGGGAGAATATACCCCAGGAGCGCATGGCCAGTTAAACATAAAATATCAGTCAATGCGACACATACAGGAATATAATAAAAGGACAATGCCACATGATCATCTCAGTAGACACAGAAGACAAAAGCCAGATCTCCCAATTCTTGGAATAAAACCCTGTCTCACTCTCAGTAAAAGCCAGTTCCACCCGATGCCCCTGCGCCCTCCATGATCGGCACCCATCATCTCTGTCCCCACCTCCCTCTCCCCCTTTTCTCTCTCTGTGCTAACCGCAGTGGCTTCCTTGCTGTTCTTCAAACCTACCCGGTACACTGCTGACTCTGGGCTTTTACAGCTGCTGTTCCCTCTCACTGGAACACTGTTCCCCCAAATATCCACAGAATTCGCTCCTTTACCTCCTACAGGTTTATTCAACAATGGCCACACTAAGTAAAATGGTAGCTCTCTCCCCACAACACTCACACACTCCCTATTTCCCCTCTCAGCTCTACTTTTCTCCTAAGCATTTATATTATCTGAAATACTGTGAATTTCGTTTATGCGTCTTGCTTGCTGTCTGTGTCCCCCAGCCAGAATGTAAGTTCCCTAAGGACAGAAATATTTTGGTCTGTTTTATTCACTGCTACATCTGCAACATTTCAACTAACTTGCCACTCAATTGGCACCCAATAAATATTTGTCAAAGAAACAAATGAATGCAGACAACTTGTCACTCAACACTTCACTCAGCAAGCAGTGAGTCACCCCCGCCCCATCCCCGTGGGCCTGACACTGTGCTTCGGGCTGGAGCGCAGAGAAAGACTGGAACCAGACCCGGACCTCGCTAAACTCACAGACGGGGCCGAGAGAGGACTCAGAGCATAAATAACTGGGACCCGAGGAGGAGAGCGCTGAGGAGCGCTGAGGATGGGAAGGAGAGAGGGCCAGGCCCAGCACGCAGGGAGGCCCAGAATGAGCTGGGCCATGGAGAAGGGGGTGGGGGGCGGAACAGAGGGAGGGCAAGTACGGGGTACGCCCTAGGAACGAGGAGGGGTCCTTCCCGCAGGACCGCTGTGGGGGGACAAGGCTCCTAAGGTTGTCAGGGCATTTCATGAGGGGCTTTGAATGCCGGGACGAGGAGCTGGACCTAGCTCCAGAGGCACCTAGGGAGTCACACAAGGCATTTGAGCAGGGAAGGCCCATGGCATCAGCACGCTCACTCTGGCAGTGCGCGGAGAACAGATTGCGGTAGGTGAGCGGGAAGGCGAGAGCGGGAAGGTGGCTCCAGGAACAGTCCTGGACACAACAGCAAGGCATGAGCCGGGCAGAGCAGAGGGCTGGGAGGAGAGGGCAGATCTGGGAGATGTTAAGGGCTTTATGACCGATGGCTGGTGGGGAGGAGGAGCGGAGCCTGAATCTCAAGTCAGAACCTCCGGGTGGATCACAGAGGCACAGACAGAGCCGTGGGGACAGCGGCGGGACCTGCGCCACCTATGAAGGGCTGGAGTGCTGGCCGCAGGGCTCAGCGCTGCTGGGTGCCATGCCAGGCCCAGCAGCTTCCCAGCGCTGGAGGATGGCCACGTCCTGGCCCTGCCCGCCACCCTGCCGCCTTCTAGCCCCCCAGCCCTGAGGTAGGCCCAGAGAAGAGTTTCTCGAGCTGACGCAATGTCATTTCTAGATGAGCCATCCAGCTCTGGAGATGTGCCAGGCTGCAGGGCGGGGAGGGCAGCTGTGTCCCCGAAACACAGCCAAGGAGCCGCCTCCCAGAGCCAACCAAAGCAGTGGCAGAAGCGGAGCTGGCGGGGGGTCCCCAGCCCCAGCCGGCTGGTCCAGGACAGGCCTTTGACGGGGCTCCATCTGCCTGGGCCTCAGCCTCCCTGCGAGATTAGGCCGCTCAGCCCCCACCGGCCAGAGCGATGGCCCTGGTCACTCTTCCACTCCCCCAGCCGACGGGTATTAAGGCATCTATCAGTACCGGGGTATGCAGGCTGTTTCTCTCCCACAGGGGTGACCACGGTCACTGTGGCACAAAGGACACAGACTTTGGAGTCTTCGGAGCTGAGCTGGAGTTTTGTCTGCCCCACTATTTTTCTATTTCTGTCTTTGGCCTCAGTTTTCCAATCTGTGAAGTGGGATGAGAACAAACCTTCTCCTCAAAGTGTCGTGAGGACAACATAAGAGCACGAGCAGAAGGGAACGATAACAGGACTTTTCTCCTCTCCAGGAATTTCCGCTGAAGCCCAAGGCTGAGGACAGCGGGTGAGCAGCACCCACACCTTGAGAGAGGTGCCAGACACACCTTCAGGACTTGGCGAGAAAGAGGGAACTGTCCCGTGTGGCCCCCGCCAGCTCGCATAGAGAAGGCTGGAGAGCCAGGCTGCGGGATTTATGGAAAGAATCCCTTTCTTTTTTTTCATTTTTTGAGACAGAGTCTCACTCTGTTGCCCGGGCTAGAGTGCGTGCCGTGGCGTTAGCCTAGCTCACAGCAACCTCAAACTCCTGGGCTCAAGCGATCCTCCTTCCTTGGCCTCCCGAGTAGCTGGGACTACAGGCATGCACCACCATGCCCGGCTAATTTTTTCTATGTATTTTTGGTTGTCCAGATAATTTCTTTCTATTTTTTTTAGTAGAGACGGGGTCTTGCTCTTGCTCAGGTTGGTCTCAAACTCCTGAGCTCAAACAATCCACCCGCCTCAGCCTCCCAGAGTGCTAGGATTACAGGCGTGAGCCACCGCGCCCGGCCAAGAATCCCTTTCTTAAGCTGAGTGAGGGGCTTCAGATGACCCCCAGAGAGAAGGCAGTGCATGCCAGGAAGGAAGGTGGCCTTTCTTCCTGGCTGGGCACCAGCTAAATGCTGACCCTCCTACACCAGGGCCAACTGAGGGGTGGGTATTCAGAGAGGGCATCCTCAGGGCACCCAGACATGTTATCTGGCATTCAGGGGCCTGACCCCCCGAGGCGGTCTGAGGGCAGGAGTGGCAGGTGGAGCAGTCTGCAGTGCCGGGGTGCAGGGACAGGGTAGCCGTGGGAGCCCAGGGTGTCAAATGGCCACTGTGGAGGGGAACAGGACGGTCATGAGAGGGGACCCCCACAGCACTGCCTGCCCGGGCAGGAGGGCCCGGCCAGAAAGGCAACCCCTGCATCAAGGAATTGGGTGGTGCAGAGGCCCCAAAACACCCTCAGAAGCGTCCCCACGCCCAGCATCAGGGCATCTGCCACACGGAGGGCGCCGACAGCAAGAACAACTCCAGACACAGGTAATACTTGGCCTGTTTCCAGCCATCCTTCCTCACCTGCTCAGCCCCACGGGGGTCAGAATCTCGGGGCAGGAGCAGCGTCGAGGACGAGGGGCAGAAGTAGGGACAAGGAGAACAGAACAGGCTACAGCTCCCCGTCTGCCCAGTGCAATTTCCTGGTCCCGGCTAGAAGCTTTATCTGGAAGGAGAGCCAAAGGTTTGATTTCAGTGGGACCGGCCTTTTAAGCCCACGAGTGTGGCTGTGAAAGCTGTGGGATCCGGTCACAGGTGGGAAGCCCACCCAAGCCAGCAGGAGGACACCAAAGCCACTGTGAACTTGCTTTCCGAATCCAGCCTGCTCAGCGAGCGCAGTACGCATGTGTGAGGTGGCCGTGTCTACAGCGACGGGGCCAGGGTCTCAGAACCGGGGCAGGAGGGGAGCTCCAGCCCATCTGGTTGTGGCCGGACTGCAGCCACCTGCCCACATGCAGAGGCCCCTCCCCTTCTGGGGGGACAGGCAGGGCTGGGGCTGCACACGCAGGGCTTCTCAGGACCCAGTCCTGTCCTTTGGGCTCCCGTCTGTGGATACAGGCCCGTAAACCTCAATGCTTGATGGGCCCCGAACATGGGCCGAGCCCAAGCCAGAGCGTGAATTCTGACGCGGGGATAGAGTGGTCTGGGAAGGCTTTTGGAGGAGGATCCCAGGACACACAGAAGAGGACGTGGTGCCCTTAGTGCAGGGAAGGGCCCCAAGCAAAGCCTGGGGGTGTGAGCCCATGTCGCTGGTGTAGCCAGAGCCTGACGCACATGAAGGATACGATGGGATGTAGATTTGGAAAATTGGATATTATCACGATCGATTGTCACCCTTAAAGCAGTGTCCAAATTGGCTATGACCACTCAGGGCCTCATTTTCCTCATCTGTGAGCTGGGGAGAATTACCCTTTTTCTTCCTGGACTCACAACATGCCCTGGGAATAAATGAGCCCCATTGTCTCAAATCAACACAGTAGCCAGGGGCTCAGAAGACACACTGTAGAGTCAGAAAGACTTAGGTTCATATTCCAGTTCCGCCCCTTCCTCGCTGTGTAACTCCTGGCAAGTCTCCGTTTACTCATCTGTAAAATGGAGCTAACCAGCTCTACCCAGAAGGAGGGATCAACACGATGTACATAAGGACCTGGCACAGCGTGAGCCTGTATCAACAGGAGTCCCCAGCCCACCCCACCTCCCCGGGGGCCCTGTCACTCACGTAGGAGGCCAGGAGGGTGGTCGGGGCCAGGATGAGAGCCAGGTAGAGGCAGGGGGCTGTGGCAAGCAGGCTGGACGCACAGATGAGGGGCTCAGCCCTTGGGTTGACTCTCTTGTACCTCCTTGCAGCCTCTGCCCCCGCGATGACCCCGATGATGCCGGTCACGATGGTCATTGCCCCAAAAATCAGGCTGATGGGGAAGAGAAGAGAGGGGTTGGTCAGCTGGGTGGGGTCAGGATAGGGCCCTTCGTCCCCCCCCCCAGCCCCAGGTCTAGCCACGTGGCCCAGGTGCATGACCTGGTACCTGCAGAGAATGTGGCTGTAGGCCCCTGGCCCGACCTACCCCTTCCCGCCCTCCTGACCCAGATCAAGGACCCGTGTCCTCCCCTGCCCTACCCTACCCCCTTTCCTGCCTCATTCTGGGGGTGCCGCAGGTCGTGTGGGTGACCACCCAGCACCCCAGCACCGCAGGCCCCAGCCCACCTCATCCCCAGTGACCTCTACCGCTCACTACCCAAACCTGCCCCACTCGGGAATCTTAATTCTAGGGTCCCACTCGGGCCCCGCGCTTCTCTCCTTCCGGCCCCAACGCTGAGAGGAACGGGGGCATGGCAGTGCATTTAGTGAGCTCCTATGACACACTGGCCCGTCTGAGCCTCGCCCGCACACTCCCTCCTTGAGCCCCAGCCCTCCGCTCCCTGCCTTTGACACCTCCCAAGCGCCGCCTCCTGCCTTCCGTCCATCTCCCCGCAGCTCCTGGACCTGCTTCCGCTCCATGTGGCTCCCCCTCGCACATCCCTCCTCGGAGACCTGCCCCCGAATAGCCTCCACACAGGGCCCCAGAGAGTGCTTTCTAGAACACAGACCTGACCGTGTCTCTTCCCACCTAAAATTCTCCACCAGCTCTCAGACACCCGCCAGGTCCGGTCCCAGCTCCACACAGTGTACGTGGTTCCTCAGGATCTGACCCTGGCTCACCCCAACCCCAGGCCCCAGCTCTATTCTCTACCCTCAGACTAGTTGCTCCCCCCACCCCACTCCCACCTCATACTTTCGTTCCTCCATCTGGGACCATCTGGGATACCTTGCACCAGTTTTTCCACCTACCAAACTCCTACTCATCCTTCAAGACCCACCCCAAATGTCCCTTCTTTGGGGATGCCTCCCCCTGCTCCCTGGCTGATCCCTTCACTCCCATCAGTCCCCATGGCACCTTCCATGTCTCTACTATCAGGATCAGTTGCCAGCCTGTGAATTCCTGGAGAACAGCAACAGGTATAGCTCACTGTCTTGACTCCATGGTGAGAGCACAGAACCGGCCACACAAGAGAAGTGTGTTGAGCCGATGGACTCGTCAATCCCTCCCAGAATTCCCAGATGGACACATGAGGAAGGCGAGGCTGAGGAAGGTTAAGGCCAAGAGTATCCAGCTAGTAAACAACAGCGCCACGATTCGAATCTACATCTTCACCCTCTTGCTCCATTCTGCAGCCTAAGCCTCCTTTGAAAGGAGCTCAAAGGGATAGCTGAGACCGACCAGCATGAACTCCTGAAAGCACAAACCTTGCTGCCCATGCAACTGCTAAACAGAAAGAAAAGACAAACCTAACCAGGATTTTTCCAGCTCCCCACCCGCCGTTGTCTGAGCAAGCTCCCTGCGGGACTGGCCCTGCTGGCCCATCTAAGCTTCCCCTCTCCCTCCCTCCCTCCCTTTGCGCAAATGACTGGGAACCCTCTAAGCTTGCCCTGTGCTTGCCGGACTCCCTGCGTCGGCCCACGCTGCTCCCCACCCACCTTCCCCACCCAGCCAGTATCCACTAGAAGGGGTGGCCTGCTATTACTTTCACGGTCCCCATCAAGATGTTAGAATGTGTTAGGTGCAAGACCATGGTCACCGACAGAGTGCCACCAAAAAAACACCTCTCCCCAGAACAACTTCTGTGGAATGTCCATCTCACAGCTGAGGACTAATGGGTCATTCCCCCACCCCATCTGCCTCACTGTATAGGAAAGACTATGGAGCCCAGAGAGGGCAGGAACTTGCCTGAGGTCACACAGCCCTTCAGAGGCATAGCCAGGGCCTCCTGGCCCTCTGCCTACCAGACAGAAGCATGTGTGTCCTTAGGCAGCTTAAAGGTGCTCTCCAAACCTTCTCAGCCTTCCAAGCTGTGCAAGGCTCTGGCTCAGCCCAGTCAAGTGACCCTGAATCCCGGATGGACGTTAGCTGCCTCGGAGTCCTGGTCTGAGCCGGCCTTGGCAGGTTCTTAAGACATTTGTGAGACTTAGGATTGACCACTCAGACAGGCTTCCTGGATGGGCACCCCCACTGGCCGCTGAGCAGGAAGTGCAGCCAGAGGACACACCCCAGCCGCCAAGCCCTTCCCTCCCCTGCCCAGGATCACAGACTCTCAGAGGCAAGAGAGCCCCTGAAGACCTAAAAGTTCCACGCTGATCGCCTGCACAATGGCCCAGACAAGCGCTGTCCAACTTCTACTTACACACCCCCCAGGGATGGGGAGCTCACTACCCTCCTCCTCATGCAGCTCCTTCTATCTGGGCCACTTCAGCTCTGAGTGTTGGAAGATTTCCCCCGCTTTCTGAGCTGGAATCCCGTGTCCTGCAGCTTCCTGTCCCTGCCCCACCCTCGTCCTGGGGCTTATCTTGACCAAGGAGGGTATAGTAACAGCTGAGATCTGTGCAGAACCCCAACACCAGGGCCTTCTACCCACTCTGTGGTAGGCTGAATGATGCCCCCGACAAGATGTCTCCATCCTTAATCTCTGCAGCCTGTGGATGTTGCCTTCTATGGAAAAATAGAGTTTGTAGTTGTGATTATAAGTGAGCCTTAAATGTAATCACAAGTGTCCTCATTGCCTGGACGTAGCGAGAGATTTGAGACAGCAAAGGAGAAGGCAGCCACGAAGGCAAAGCTTGGAGTGATGCGGCCACAAGCCAAGGAATGCTGGCACCCACCAGAAGCAGGGAGAGACAGGGAAGGACTCTCCCACAGAGCCTCCGGCGGGTATGTGGCCCTGCTGACACCTTGATTTTGGCCCAGGGAAACCCAGGGACTTCTGGCCTCCAAAATTTAAGAAAATAAACTTTTGTTGTTTTAAGCTACCAGGTTGGTGGTCATTTGTTACATCAACCACAGGAAACTCACACACGCTCCCACGCCAGTTTCTCACGCCGGTCAGCGAAGGGGCGGAGTCAGAGCCGGGAGGCTGAAGCCAGCAAAAGGGGAAGCGACTTGCCCAGGATTATGCGGCCAGTTGATGTGTGAAGCGACAGCGAGTCCTGTTTTCACCCCACTTGCTTGAGCTGCTGTGAGGATCAGCGTGCCTGGCTTTTAGGATCCAGGTGGTCTCTGCGCTGGAGGGAGAGCCATCTAGCTGCACAGCCAAGACAAATGCTGCAGTCTCGCTCAATACATTCATTCACAAGCTTTCCCTGAGCACCTACTATGTGCCAGAAAGCCACTCCCACCTAAGTGGGGAGATGCTCAAGTCAATTAGCAGCAACAGGCCGTCTCCAGAGGCAACAGGACATGGAGCTTCAGAGCACCAGCTTTGGAGTCAGAAAGGTTTGAATCCTGGCTTGTTCTTGTTACTCATTCACTGTGTGACCTTGGACAAGTCACTTAACCTCTCTGATCTTCCATCTCCTCATTCGTAACACAGCAATAACAGGGATACCTTCCATTGAGGGTTTTCCACATGTGATACTCGGCATAGGGGCTGAACTACAGTAAAAGCTTAATCAGTCATGAGAAGGGAAGGGAGCTATGGGCAGAGGACACAGTGGGGCAAAGGCACACACAAGGGAGATGCCAGGGATGCTCTGGAAATCACATGAAGCTCCCTCTGGGCACCGGGGAGTCAGGTAGAGGCAAGAGAGGAGGAAGGAGGAGGTAGACACGGGTGCAGCCGGCAGAGAGCCCTGAGCAACTCCCAGGAGCCCATCAGGGCAGGGTCAGAGAGGAAGATGGGACTGCAACAGGACTGACAAGCGTCAGCCAGAGGGAAGAAGGAGGCTAGGACTGAGGGCTCTGAGGAGGAGGAGAAGAAAAGTCAGGGAGGATTGAAAGATGTCCTTGGCCGGGCGCAGTGGCTCACGCCTGTAATCCTAGCACTCTGGGAGGCCGAGGCGGGCGGATCCTTTGAGCTCAGGAGTTTGAGACCAGCCTGAGCAAGAGCGAGACCCCGTCTCTACTAAAAATAGAAAGAAATCAATCGGACAACGAAAAATACATAGAAAAAAATTAGCCGGGCATGGTGGCGCACGCCTGTAGTCCCAGCTACTCGGGAGGCTGAGACAGTAGGATTGCTTGAGCCCAGGAGTTTGAGGTTGCTGTGAGCTAGGCTGACGCCACGGCACTCTAGCCAGGCAACACAGTGAGACTCTGTCTCAAAAAAAAAAAAGAAAGATGTCCTTGATTCAACACCAGGAGGTCAGTGGAGTCCTCAGAGAATGGGGCGGAAGGTGGCAGGGACAGAAGCCGAGCACGGGAGGCAGGAGGTGGGAGAGGACATCCCCTGAGGACAGAGTGCCTGTGCCTCCCACCTCCCAGCAGCTTTGCAGGACTCTGGGTGTCTCAATGACCGCAGAGCACAAATGAATGCACACATGAAATGCTTCAGCCAGAGCAGTAATGAGGCCTCCCAGTGCCTCAATTTGCAACCTGTAAAATGGGATGAATGGGGTGACCTCACAGAAGACACTATGGGCACCTCCAAAGGACAGTTGCCTAAGACCCCTGTCACCCCACAGGCCCCCACAGAAGCCTCGCCCCTTCCCCTGCCAGTGCCTTCTGCACCCCTAAAACGGCCCGACAGTGGGAAGACAGGGAGTTCCGCCCAGAGAGGACGAGGGAGCTGCCGGTGACCACCAGGGCAGCAGGGGCTCAGCCAGAGCTAGACCCCGGCCTCCTGCCTGCCAGCCGGCTCCTGCGCCCTGCTGTCTTCACACAGCACCGTGTGCCCCACGAGACTGAGTTTTGGAGCTCAGAACCCCAGAACTTCCCGAGCAAGAGCTCCGTAGGCCGGCCCAGATGCCCAGGGCCCCAGAGACCCCTCACCTGTCCTGGCTGCTGCATGGCTCCTGGAAGCAGGGAAGCTGCAGCCCGTGAGCCACACGGGCCTCAAACAGAAACTTGGGGGCCCAGAAGCCCAGGGCTCCGGTAACAAAGGCCATGGCAGTCACTCCCAGGGTCGACCACACAAAGCTCCAGCTGCAAGAGAAGGTGCGCCGGCCGAAGTCGGGAGGGCGCTGGGGCTGAAGGGGCCTGTCCCCCCGACCTCCCCGCCGGGCACCCCAGGCTCCAACCTCCCCGACATTTCCGAGACCCCCTGCCCAGCCCACCTCCACGCCTCTCCTCACACTGTGCCTGCCTCCCTCCTCTCTGCAGGACCCAATCTGCCCGTCCCGAGAGGCCTCAGGAAGCTGTCCCTGCCTGCCCCGTCTTCCTCCGAGCCCCTCAACCATCTCACGGCTCTGCGACGAAGAGAGCCGGGCCCTGCCACCCCCCATGTTGCAGGGAACCATGAGGCCCCCGCTGCCGTTGGCCTGTCTGCCTCCGCCACCAGCATGCCTGGGGCAGAGGATGGTGCACTCCCCTGAGGCTTGGAGAGGCGAGTGACCAACTCCCAGTATCCTCCCAGCAGGCACGGCTGGAGAATTACACCCATTGAGTAAACTAAGAAAGTGAGCCTCCTGTCTCAGGCTCACTTAGGGGTAAGGCAGTGGCGGAGGCAAGGCTGGAGCTCACGCCGCCCGCCTCCCTCCCTGTCCGTATTTCTGTCCCACGGTGATTGATGGGGGCTGAGCCCTAAACGAGGGAGGGACACCTCAGAGGAAGAACAGGGCTGTGAACACTGGGGCAACCAAGGAGAGCTGCCTGGAGGCGGAGAGAGGGAGGTGAGTGATGCGGGGGCAGACAGAGGGGTTTTCTTCGGCTTCCAGGGGGAGCAGGGACACTCACTTTCTCCCCAGGTATCTGATGTCCTCACACCAGCCGCTCCTCAGGCCCCCCACGGCCACCTCCCCCTGCTTCTCAGAGGCTCCCCGGGGCGGGTCTGGAACCAGCAGGATGAACAGGATCAAGGCCACGGCCTCCAGGCAAGGCATGATCTGGGGACAGGAGCACCCAGGATGCTCAGGGCCACACACTCCCGCAGCCCAGGAGACCCTGGGGGTGACTGTGGCCAGCCACCAGGTCTGACTTCTGTGGCCCAGCCCCTGGTGGCGGGGGTGACGCTATTCCTGGGTGCTGGTTATACGCAGAGCTGGTCACACCACTGCTTCTCACCCCTCACGCTGCAGCCTTTCTGGGGAGTGGGATCCCTTCAGGACTTGATTTAGTACCTGTCTGTCCACGACGGACTCTACGCTGTAGGGATCCGTGGGCTGAGACGGTTGAGAATGGGAGCCCTGACTACTGAGTACTCGCTGCCCCCAGAACTGGCCCTTGTCCTGGCCCCTGCTCCATGTGCCACACCACACCGGTCCCGCCCTGGTGTCCTCTCCTCGCAGTCCCCCTGCTCAGACTCCGAGGATGAGGAGCTCAGCACCCGCCTTGGGGCAGCCCTCAAACAGCTCTGACCATGAGCAAGTTCTCATTCAAGCAAAGACAGACCCGCCTCCCTGAAGCCCACCCAGCCCCAAGGCCCCAGCTGTGGCTTCTGTGGCTTCACAAGCCAGTTCCCCGGCCCAGGGGCGGCTCCCCAGAGATCTGCACACAGATCTGCGCTCACACAGGACTGAGCCCCCAGAGCTCCTTCCTCTTCTCCGCAGTCCACATCCTGCCCGAGTCGGAGCCAATGGTGGCTGCAGCCCCAGCAGGGCACACCAGGTAATTTCCTAGGTGTCCTGGCTCAACTGCCTGAGTAGCCCCAGCTGCCGGTCATTAAGGGCCTACTGTGTGCCCTGGCCCTGGACTAGGAACTCCCTATTCCCTGTCTCATTAATCCCCAAGCTTCCATAGGTAGCATTTACTATGCCCACTTTACAGACAGGCAAACTGAGGCCCCAAAGAGGAAGGTGACTTACTTGAAATCACACAGCTAGTAAACCGAGGACTTGAACCTGGGGCCAAGACTTCCATGGCCCACATTCCATATGAGGTCCCAAATGTCCAGAGCTGCCAGTGTCTGACCACCCCCCATGGCACCGGGTGCTGTGCCAAGTGGCTAAGGCCACCGAGGCTGGAAAGTCCCTGCTGGCCCAGGGGGAAAGCAGAGGGAAGAGAAGGAAGCTGGACTCACTCGGAGGGCCCAACGCCAGTTTCCAGTCAGCTCCGACACGGCCGAGCCCAGCACGTAGCCCAGACCACTGCAACGGGGGGCGAGGGAGACAGGCGTGAGGGGCGGGAGGCAGGGAGCGCCGCCCCCCCCCGCCCCCCCGGGAGCTGGCTCTCTGTGGGCTCACAGCCCTGTCACTGAGAAACTAAGCCACGTGAGGCCCAGATGTCCACTGCTCTTGGTCAAGTCCCCAGTGACCTCTGGCTCCCGGCCCGCCCCCTGGCGCCACTCTCCGCACATATGAAGATACATACCCACCACCCCTCATCCCAAGGTGCGGCCCTGCTTGAGTCAGGAGACTTCAGGAAATGTGGGTCAGAGTCCAGCGGACTGACTGTAAATCCCAGCCTGTCCCGCCCTGCCGTGGGGTGCGGGACCCGCCTCTCCCTGAGCGGGCCACACTGCCACGCTGCTTTATCTTACTCCTGCTGGGAGCATCCTCATTACCTCTACTCACCACAGCCCATCAGCCCATTTACAGATGAGGAAACTGAGGCTCAGAGAGAGAAACTGACATGGTGAGGAAGGTGCACTGTTGGGACTCAAACCCCCGCTCTCCTAGGTTGACCCTCCTTCCCCCCCGCCCAGCCCCCGCTCTGACTCCTCTGGGCCTCAGCTTACCCGCTGGGGAAGTGGATCGAGGGGTGACACCAACCTTCCAACTGGGATAAAGATGTAGAAGATGGCCAGCACGCGGGTGCGCTGGTCCCTGACGAAGAGGTCGCCCAGGATGGTGGGCGCGATGGTGGAGCAGCTGGCTGTGCCCATGCCCACAACTCCCCGGGCCAGGAAGAAGAGCCAGGAATACTGGACGGGCGGGCACAAGACCGCAGTGAGTTCCAGAAATCACCCAGGGGACAAGGGACCCAAGAACTTGTCAAAGAGACCAAGGGAACCCGATGACACAGGGCCACAGGGGAGGGAGAGGGGATCAGGGCTACAGACCCCTCCCTACCCTCCCCCTCCAGGTTCCCTGAATCACACGGACGCCCCTGCGGGTGCCTGCAGCCACCGCCTGTCCCTGTGCCCAGGGGAGCCCTTGTCCTGAGTCCTGCCCTGGCTGACCTGCCAGCTCCCCAAGACAGCAGCTGCCCCCAGCACCACCCCCAGCAGAGTCGGGGGAAGTGAAGCTGAGGGCAGCAGCGGGAGGTGCAAGAGAGGAAGGCTCCTGTTAAGAAAGTCTAACGGGCTCTGCCCTGCCCAGGCTCAGGCCTGGCGGCTGTGCCCTCGCCTCCCTCCCAGCCCCGGGAGTGCAATCCCTGAGCCAGCCAGGGCCGGGACGGAGCAGAACCATCTCTCTCCCTCTCCGATGGGGCTGGATCGGGGAGCGAGCAGCTGAGAGAGGGTCCCTAGGGGCCTGGGCGGGGCTGTGGGCACCTACCCGGGGGGAGACGAAGGAGCTGGAGAGCCCGGCCCCTGACCAGAGCAGGATCCCAAAGCTCAGCGTGGCCTTGCGGCTGCGTCGGTCGCCCAGGTAGCCGAACACGGGTGCAGACAGCAGCAGGCAGCCGATGAAAACTGGAAGAGACACACAGGGGCAGCCTGGATCCCCCCGACGACATGGGTGAGCAGACGGACCAGCAGGCCCGGGGAAGGGCTTGACTCGGATGCCACAAGCTGGCATCTCGACAGTGGGTCCAGGGCACGAGGAGGAACAGATAAGGTGGATCTCACCATCCTCGTCCCACATGCGCCCCACAGCCCAAAGCATCGGGGACTGGGCCAGGTCCAAACCCCAGCTCTGCCACTTGCTCACGTGCATCCTCTGGGAGCATCTCTCCAATATCGGAGATGACAACGTACCCCTCCCAGGCCGGCAAAGGTGAGATGAGAACTGAGAGTGGAGAGTCCAGCATGGAGCGGATGCCAGTTTCCTATCCTTACAAGAACACACGACCAGCCTGAGCAATACGGCAAGACCCCGTCTCGACAAAAAATTAAAAAAATTAGCCAGGCATGGTGTTGTGTGCCTGTAGTCCCAGCTACTCGGGAGGCTGAAGCAGGAGAGTTGATTGAGCCCAAGATTTGGAGGCTGCAGTGAGCTATGATGACACCACTGCACTCTGGCCAGGGTGACAGAGCAAGACCCTGTCTCAAAAAAAAAAAAAAAAGGACATGACCCTTAAGAGCCTGGATATCCAGACTGGTCTGATTTTTCACTCGTACCCCTGCTTGGAGGCAGGGTGGGGGGTTCAGGGGGAAAGGGAGGTCAGCCCGGAGCCTGCTGTGACCAGCGGATGAGGACAGTTTAGAGCACACTGACTGTAAAACATTGGCTATAAACCAGCGATGATGCCAGGAGGCTGGGAAAGAGTTGTTTTTCCTAAGTAGGTAAAATATTCCCTGGACACTGTTGTATTTATTCCATTTTTAAGGTAAACCCTTATTAATATTGGTGGCTGGATTAATGAACATGTTTGCTATTCTGTGAGGATAAAGAAACGGCCACATCTTTGCATGACTACGTACCACACACTGCTTCCATTCCTTAAATAAAATCACCTCCGCCCTCCGAGGATGGGAGGATGGCGAGTCCCCGCCTCCATGCTGGGAGAGCCGGCGATGGAGGAAGGCCTGGACCCTCCCCCACCTGGTCCAAGGGCTTTAGGCTTTGCACCTGGGTCTCCATTCACTGAGCGCAGATGATTGGCGTTTCCTGAGCCCAGTGAATGTCCAGATTCTTCCCAGCTCAGGCTCCGGCTCCTCCCACTCCCCCATGACCTGCTCTAGTATTGGATTGAGCCATGTGCAATTGTGGAAATTAGGCCGGTTTTGACCTACAAAAACGACAATTTAATATGGCTCAACCTAATACTCCATAGAGAATGATCTTTGGCGTCAATGGCATTTAAAATTTTTATAGCTACTGCCAAAACAGGCCTCCCAAAAGGTTGTGCATAACCATTTTATTTTTGTTCATCTAATGGTTGAAAACAAATGGCATCTCACTGACGTTTTCATCTGCACTGTCTCTGTTCCCCATGAGATTGAGCAACAGCTCCTACGTTTACATTCTCCACCCATTTTTCTATTGGGCTATTGTTTGAATGTATTTTGGAAATAATTTCTCCCAGTTTTTTATGTTTAAGAATTAAAAACGCGAGTTCTGGAACTAGGTTAGCTGGATTTAAATCCTGACTAGCCATTTTCTACCTATGTGACCTTTGTCAAATTCCTCAATCCTCCACATTTTCCTTTCATCAACTACAGAATTGTAATGGTATTTCCCTCACGTGGTTATTGAGAGGATTAAGCAAAATAAGCATATAAAAGTTAGCTGAATGGCTTCATGTCAATGCCCAGTGTTATCTATTATTATTGCTAATTGCATAGTTTCAATCGCCATCACACAAAACCGTTTAGCTTTGATGTCGCCAAATTTATTAATCTGGGGGGGGGATTGTTTCATGTCTTGTTTATGCACATCTTCTTTACCCAAAGGTTATAAAATATTTCCCCATATTCCCCATATGCAGGGATCATTTGCGGGATATACATGCCCTAAATCTGCAAATGCTCTGCAAATCTGCAGGCAGCCTCCCCAGGTGCCCTTCCCGAGGGGAAGGCAGGCACTCCTCGTTCCTAGCATCTCCAAATCCAGATCATCTCTGTGACACGGTGGGAGTAGTTAATGATCACAGAGTTAAAAGACAGACTCCGGAGGCAGACTTCCTGCATTCAAATCCCGGCTTCAGCAAGTCCCATAACCTCTCTGAGCCTCGGTTTCATCATCTGTAAAATGGGCATAATAATACCTGCCTCATGGGATTGTTGTAAAGGTTAAATAAGTTTATATTTAAAGCACTTAGAATAGTGCCTGGCACATGGTAAGGGCCAAGTCAGTGTTAGTTTTAAATATTAGTAATTAATTAACTCCAGCGGCCTCTCTCTCCCATGGCGGAGAGGGAACCTGTCCACTGCCTCTCCCCACCTCCCACCCTTCTCTCTCTCTTTCTCTGTCTCTCTTTTTTTTGTTTTTTGTTTGTTTGTTTGTTTGAGACAAGGTCTCTCTCTATCACCCAGGCTAGAATGCAGCAGGGTGATCATAGCTCACAGCAACCTCAAAATTCCTGGGCTGCAGTGATCCTCCTGCCTCAGCCTCCCAAATAGCTGGGATGACAGGCACGTGCCACCACACCTGGCTAATTTTTGTGTTTTTTGTAGAGACGGGGTCTTGTCCTTGCTCAGGCTGATCTCGAAGTCCTGACCTCAAGCGATCCTCCTGCCTCAGCCTCCCAGAGTGCTGGTAGATGACAGGTGTGAGCCACCACACCCGGCCCCACCTCTCTCTTATAACTTGACTAAACTCTCTCTCAGTCATCGGTTTCCCCCTCCCTGCATCCATACGGATAAACAGCAGGTTGGGTCTTAGGGCCACACAGCCACCCAGACAGGTGAAGAGACTCACCTGGGGCCACCAGAGACCAGGCTGGTCATCAGGCCTTCAAGCCCACTGCCCTTTCCATGCACCTGTGTGGGCTGCTTCCGCAAAGAAGACGATCCTTCCCTTCGCCCACTCCCAAACACACACACGCACGTACTCTCTCTTCCCCCGGTCCCCCCGACCCTCCACCCCACGGCCAGGGCCTTGTAGCAATAATCTTGACCACAACAGTAAGAACCAGTGAAAGGAAATGTTGACTCAACTCCCATTATCTATTTAATCAAGAAGGTTGCACCAAGACGGTCTCACTTTGGCTACATATGACTAGAAGACCAGCACCAGCTGCCAGCCTCTTCGCCCCAAGACCGAGGGGCAAGTGGGAAGAGCCATAGTCTAAAGCAGAGGTCTGCTAGCTCTTGCTCACGTGATCACAAAGAAATTTATAGACATACGCCCTCCTTCACACGTTTTCAGCTAAAATTTAAAATGTTTCTGTTGTAAGTTTGAATAGTTGCCAAGAATGTGATTTCCAGTGTTATTGTGTATCTTTTTAAAGTGTATTTTCATCCAAACCCTTGGAGCTGCAGATCAAGTTCATTCCATTTGTGGGAAATGTCAGCCGCAGAGTATAAATCATAAAGCCCATCCTCCTTCGCCAAGCCAATTGGATAAATCAGACTGATTGTAAGAAAAACAATTTTTTTTTTTTTGAGACAGAGTCTTGCTGTGTTGTCTGGGCTAGAGTGCCGTGGCATCAGCTTAGCTCACAGCAACCTCAAACTCCTGGGCTCAAGTGATCCTCCTGCTCCAGCCTCCTGAGCAGCTGGGACCACAGGCATGCGCCACCATGCCCGGCTAATTTTTTTTCTATTTTTAGTTGCCCTGCTAATTTTTTCTATTTTTAGTAGAGACAGGGTCTCACTCTTGCTGAGGCTGGTCTCGAACTCCTGAGCTCAAGTGATCCTCCTGCCTCAGCCTTCCAGAGTGCTAGGATTGCAGGCGTGAGCCACTGTGCCCAGCCCCTCTAAGAAAACTGTTGGCTTCATTTTTTTCATTAAAACAAGCATCCTGACACCCGTCCCAGAGACCGCTATCTGACTTCTGAATTCTATTTCACAGACAAGTGGTGGCCACCACACAAGGCTTGTGGCCGGGAGGAAATCCCAGCTGCGTGTTTCTCCTGCTGCTCTCTGATTGCTCCCAGGGCCTCCCCAGCAGACACAAGCATCCCCGAGGGCTCCCTGTGTCTGGCACCCTGGAGGTTTTGACGCCCAGAGCAGGGCATCCAGGATGGGGGAGAGGGGTCTCTTTCTGCTGAAAATGGCAGACAGGCGACTGTAAGAGGGGAAGTGAGACAGGAGAACCATGGCCGCCATAGGCTTGTTCTCAGGCAGATCCGTTTTAGGAGAGAAACGCATGGGCTTAGGATCTAGAAAGGGATCTCTCAGAACTCTATGTGTTCATGTAGGCCCTGGGAAGTCTTCGTGTACTGCCAGTGGCACCGGTCCGCGGTTTCAGAGCCGGTTCTAAAGTACTGAGATAGTGGACCGTTAGGAGGAGACAGGGGCCCGCAGAGAAGAGCCACCATGTGTGCTAGTGACGGGCTGGGTGTGTGCACACGTGTGACATGCGTCGTGACCACGTGTGCTCATGTGTGGGCATGCGGATATGCAATACCTGTGGGCACGCGTCACCATCCAGGCACCGCAGGGGAAATGTTAGTGCCTCATGACCCCAGCCGCCCCCACCGGCTCCCTGCTGCTGGGCGTCAGGCTCTCTGGGGGCCCAGAGCCTTTCTGCGGGGCTGAGTGAGCAGCTCCACGGCCAGGATCCGTCGCTCATGGCCGCCCCAGCCCCATCTCCCTCTGCTCTCCCCGCAGCACCTGCGCTCACACCAACGGGGCAGCTCAAGCCCGTGCTCTCTCCTCCTCCTACCCAGACTGTCTCTCGTGCCCGGGCCCCACCCATCCTCTGTGCCAGGGGACTCAGGGGTGCAGGAGCTGGGCACAGAACTGAAAGACTCCACCCTGGCACAAGCCAGGGCCCCAGTTCCAGGGCTGGGGACTCCCTCCTTACCGGTCTGAAGCAAACCAGCACTGCTGTCACTGATCTGGAAAAACTTCTGTACGTCCAGCAGCACTCCTGTGGACAGAGAGCCAGTGCTCAGGAAGTGGGAAGTAGCCGCCCAGCCTTAAAGACAGCCGCCCCGATTCCACGGCTGCCCAGCACAGCACAGGGGGTCGTACCTGGGCCCCCACTGTTGTCTCTGCTCTCTCCCACCCATGCGTACCGCCAAACACACACACAGAAACAGGCAGCCCAGAAGTGCAGACATTTGTGCACACACATTTACACACACGCATGCACTCACAGACACAGACGTGGAGTCACATAGACACAGACGTGAGTACAAACAAATAAGCCTTCCCAGAAAGATACACTTGCAGAGGCACAAATACAGATGCACAAACAGGAGCCTACTCTCACAGACATGTAAACTCAGTCTCTCATGCCCAGACACACATATACGTATACACTGAGATAGAAACATAAAAGCACACCATAGGCATGCATGCATACGCACACCAGCAGAGCTGCCATTCACACTGTAATCAGAGTGACTGGCGGCTCTCTGTTGCTGTGCCATGCACAGCCCTTCACTGGGACTACTGTGTCAGTGGAAGTCCCTAGGGTTCCTGCTCATGCACAAACACCAGGCATACCTAGACATATGTGCACATGCAAAGACAAGCGGGCTGGCCTGCACACATGTGCACACAAGCATGTTCCTCCAGAGCATGAGCACAAGAGTGGGCACTCAGCCGAATGCAGAGAGAGGAAGTGTGTTCCCCCAGACGCCAGGGTCTTTTCACTGATAGCCCCTTGGTGGTATCTCAGAAAGGGTCAGGGTCTGCGGCATCTGCCCATCTAAGCCATGTGGCCCGGTCATTGAAGAACAATCACCACTTTCAAGAATCATGAAATGGGTGAGAGCCAGGCCCTGAGCTGAACCCCAAATGGGGCCCTGCAGAAACACCCGCACCAGGACAGCCCCGCACCCGCATCTCCAAGACCCGCCAGCAGGCGAGTAAAGACCAAAGAACTGGAGAAGCGAAGTAAGAGATTTTTGTTCAGACATTTAATTTGAGCCCAATTGCCACAGCATCCAGGCATACGACCCAGTATATCTTTTTTCCCCTTTTAATATTTTTAATTACACAAAAAAAGGCATAGTTATTGGAGAGAGAAATACAGACTACGTAGGTAGGCAGAATACATAGCTAAATAGAAATTCTCTGCGATTGTGCTCATCTTCCATTTTTAGCAAAGAGGGCTCATCCCTTATTTTGTCCCCTCCTGGGCTCCCCTCAGCCCCGTGGCGCTCCGGGGGTAGCCCAGGGCAAGTGTGGACCCAGGCTTGCTGTTACTGTGTGCTGCCAGCCTGGCCTCCCCACGCGCTGTGTGCCGCCAGAGCATTTTAGCCGCCACGCAAACCGCCCGCACCCACCAGCCCCCGGCACTCGGCGTGGTTTCACTTCTCCAGGCTCCTTTGTCCTGGTAACCACAGCTGCTTCCTGAACATCCAGAGGAAGTGACAACAGGGAGGGGACCTGGGCAGGCAGGACTCAGGGGCTGACGGGCCAGCCAGGGGCCCCCATGGCCAGGAGCAGGGACAGTCCACACTGGTGACCACTGGCCCCCACCTGCCTCTAAGCCCTCTGCCCTCCTCCTCATGCCCTCGGCCCACACTCCGACTCAGGCCTCCCCTGCATTGGCCTGACCCACTGCAGTAGCCTCTGAACGGACCTCGCTGCCTCCTTTGGCCTCCATCAGGACTTCAAATCTGATTTTATCCCCCTCCCACAGCTCCCCATTGCCCAGGGCAGAAAGTCCAAGCTCCCACCCTGGCACCCAGGAAGCCCAGGATCTCACGCCAGGGCTTTTGGAATAATTCCCTGCTTTCTCTCCCTCTCACCACCCATGATCAGAGCCCGCCCTCTCACCCGCGCACCTGGGCTCAGACTGACCCCTCTCTCTGAAGGGCCTCCCCTCACCCCAATCCCTGCCTTTCAACCTGCGCAGCCTTCGAGGCCCAAACCAAATGCCCCCTCCGCTGTGAATTCTGCCGGTCATTCGTCCTCGGCGCTGCCCAGCAGACGTGCATCCCACTCTGTCCTGTGTTAGAGCTACTGGTACGTGTGCTCTGTGTCCCTCTGAGTGCCTCAGAGACGGTGACCAGGTCTGGGCTGTCTGCAGCCCCCAGAGTCCCACTATTCCACAGCCCTTCTCTGGTGTGCCCAGCCGGTAACTGATGACCCACGCGCTGGCCTCAGGGATGCCCGGCATCTGCAGGCGCCCCTCCCCAGGCCCGTCTGTGCCTCCCTTGTCTGGCCACACTGCTGCCTTGCGGGATTGCTGCTAACAAGCTTCTGCCTCCGCCCCACTAGGCAGTCATTCCCGAGTTCCTCCCTGGGTCCCCAGGGCCCCCCAGACAGTCCTGCCCACAGTCAGTGCTCAGTCTTGAATGAATGGCTGATGAAAAGAAAGCTGAATCTTGAAGGAATGAATGAGTGAAGGAATGACAAGAAGAAAAGAGCAAGTCAAGCCCCGGTCTCGAATGACCGGATGAATGAATGAGGGAGGGAGCAAGAGACGAGAAGACAGAAGCAGCTTGAGGCCGGGCACGGTGGCTCACGCCTGTAATCCTAGTACCCTGGGAGGCCAAGGTGGGCGGACTGTTTGAGCTCAGGAGTTCGAGACCAGCCTGAGCAAGAGCGAGGCCCCGTCTCTACTAAAAAAATAGAAAGAAATTAGCTGGACAACTAAAAATATATGTAAAAAGTTAGCCGGGCATGGTGGCGCATACCTGTAGTCCCAGCTACTCGGTAGGCTGAGGCAGGAGGATCGCTTGAGCCCAGGAGTTTGAGGTTGCTGTGAGCTAGGCTGACACCACAGCACTCTAGCCTGGGCAACAGAGTGAGACTCAAAAAAAAGCAGCAGGTTGAGCCCTAGGAAGAACGAAGGCAGGATGGATGAGGTTTGCAAGCAGCCCGCTGTCCCAGAAACACAGCGGCAGGAGTTTTTCTCGCCTGGGAGCTGAGCCGCCCTGCCCTGTCCTCCACCCAGAACCTTGAAGCCTTGGCCTGGAAGGCCCAGCCCTCATCACGTCCCGCCCCCGCACCCACTGTGTCCCCTCATAGTTTGGGGCTGGACTGGGAACTTCAGCTGGCCCTCCCCAACTCAGGCGTGGCTGAGAACCACCTCCAGGGTGAGTCCACCAGAGACGCACTCCAAGAGAAGAAAGGGTGCAGGATGGACAGCCACTGCGGACAGGCAGCTGCCAGCTGGTGGGACAGACCGGCTGGCGCTGCCCCAGGACGCCCGGCCCCTCCTCACCTGCGATGATGAACCAGTTCATGTAGTTCAGGAGGTTGGTGTAGCAGAGCACCGCAGCAGCCACGTAAGCCCTCCAGCGGGGCAGGCTCCAGGGGACGGGTGTGGCCGGAGGAGGACATTGACCTACAGCTGAGGCCCCTTGCCAGCCTGGTCGCAGGGACTGGCCCTGAGGCCCTTGTGGCCCGGGCTCGGGGCATTCTGTGGACATCCCCTAGCAGCACCAGCGTGCAACTCCTGTCCCCAGAGAGGCGCTGGGGCGAAGACGCATCAGCTCAGCACCAAGTCACTTCCTGTGGGTTCCCAGGCCCCCAACCTCAAAGCAGCTGCCATAACTGTTGGGCATCTTATCGCGGCTTCCTCCTGCACCCACTGCAGCCTCACCAGTGAGATTTCACCATCCTCAGCCTCGGAGACCTGCTGGGAAGGAAAAGAGCTCCTGGCGCCCCCGTCCTGGAGGACTAGACAACTCTGTGGTCCCCTGGTCTAGCGTATGGCTGCAGCGGGTGCTGTGAGGAAGGGAAGCTTCCAGGACAGGAAGTGAGAAGAACCTCCCAGAGTGCTGCCCACTGAGAGCGGCCTGGCTGTCCACACAAGATGGACTGTGAACCAGTGCCTTGAACCGGGTCAAGTCAGGGAGTCTGGGCATTGGCCAGGACGCAGCCTTGCACTAGACCATCAGGGAAGGCGGGCGCCTGCTCGGTATCTAAGGCCCCACCTGGGGAAACAAAGGTCACAGAGGCAGCCTGTGGGCAAAACTCTTTAGTGACTCCTAAACCTAGGGGGAAAGTCTCAGTGAGGGGCGGGGTCTTAACGTATTGCTTAATCTGTATTAGCAGCAAGGGGGAAAAAAAGTAGCTGTGCAGTAGAGGAATCAGAGACAGCTTGATGGAGGGATTAAAATTGCATCACCTGGGCTGGGTGCAATGGCTCACGACTGTAACCCTAGCACTCTGGGAGGCCAAGGTGGAAGGTTCACTTGAGGTCAGGAGTTTGAGACCAGCCTGAGCAAGAGCGAGACCCTGTCTGTACTAAAAATAGAAAAATTAGCCAGGTGTGGGGGTGCGCACCTGTAGACCCAGCTACTTGGGAGGCTGAGGCAGGAGGATCTCTTTAGCCCAGGAGTTTGAAGTTGCAGTGAGCTATGATGACGCCACTGCACTCTAGCTCGGGCAACAGAGTGAGACTCTGTCTCAATAAAAAAAAAAAGAAAGGAAGAAACCAAATCCCCCTTCAAAATAAATAAATAAATAAAATAACGTCACCTGTGAGGGGCAGGTAGGCATCGCGTGCCTGCAGAAGTGAAAGCCCGTGCAGGTCCCAGCGTCACCAACACAGTACTCCAGCCAGGAGAGCATCACCAGAATCTAATTGGGAGGAAACCACAGACAAGCCCAAATGGAGAAACGTCATTTTTTCAAAGGGACTGTATTATTCAAAAATGTCAGAGTCATAAAAGACTAAGAAAGACCGAGGGACTGTTTCAGATTAAGGGAGACAAAAGAGATGTGACAATTACATGTGGCACAGGATCCCAGCCAGGACCCCGCACTGGAGGGGGAAACACGTATCACTAGATCAGTCGATAAAATCAGAATGCAGGCAGTGGGTTAGGAAGAAATATCATAGCACTGCGACTGCACTATGGTCATGTAAGTAACTATCCTTATTCTGAAGATCTAGGGGTAAAGGACCGCAATCTATGCAACTTATTCTCAAATGGTTCCGGAAAAAATAATAGGTACCTATAGTAAGAAAGCAAATGTGGCAAAATATTAATAACAGATGCATCTGGGTAAAGATTATATGGATTTCTTTGTACTATATTATAATTTTTCTGTAAGTTAGAAATTATTTCTAAATAAAAAGTTAAAGCACAAAATGACAACCCAATTTAAAAATTGCCAAAGGGCTTGAATAGACATTTCTCCAAAAATATACAAAGGACCCAGAAGCACATGAAAAGATGCTCGACATCATTAGTCCTCAGGGAAATGCACATCCAAACCACCATAAGATCGCACTTTGTACCCACTAAGGTGGCTATCTTAAAAAAACAGAGAGAGAGAAAAATAACAAGTGTTGGTGAGGATGTGGAGAGACCGACAGCCTCGTACGTTGCTGGCGGGAACGTGAAGTAGGGCGGCCGCAGAGGAAAACAGTTTGGTGGTTCCTCAAAAGGCTAAACATAGAGTTACCATATGACTCTGCAATTCTACTCCTAGGTATAAACCCAAAAGAATTGAAAACAGCCTGGGTGCAGTGGCTCACGTGTGTAATTCAGGCACTTTGGGAGGCTGAGGTAGGAGGATGGCCTGGCCTGAGCCACCGCACACAGCCCTCATCTCAATTTTTTTTAAAGTTAAAAGAGCTGTGTGTGGTCCCAGCCACTGAGGGATGAAGGTGAGAAGACCACTTGAGCCCAGGAGCTTGAGGCCAGCCTAGGAAATATAGCAAGACCCATCTCTTAAAAAAAAAAAGTTAATGCAAACCAACAAAAAAATCAGTCTGGCAACATGGCAAGAGTGTGAGCTTTGCAGTCTGACAGGCCTGAATTCAAATTCCAATTTTGCTACTTCCTAGTTGTGTGCCTTGGGGAAGTCCCTAACCTCTCTGAGCCTCAGTGTTCTCATTTGTGATAGAGAATACTAAGATGTATCGCAGGGGTTAATTGTGAGGAAGAATTAACATAAATGCATATAATGTTCCCAACATAGAACCGGATACATAGGAAGCACTGAGTGAGTGTTGACCACTGTCGTTATGGTTATGATGAGGATAATGGTCTTTGGCGTCCTCCACTTGGTTGGATCCCCCTTGGCTGGTTGGCTGTGGATGGTCTTGGTGAAACGAAGGCAAGTTCAAAATCAGACCCTCCAACACGAGCACGCGCAGGCAGCCCAGCCTCCTGGCTAAGGTACTCTACCCTGGAGTTAGACTCACTACTCACTGGCCACGTGACCTTAGGCAGATCACTTTGTCTCTCTGTGCCTCAGTTTCCTCATCTATAAAATGGGGATTAAAAACAGTACATATCTCATGGGATTGTTGTGGCTTAAATAAGATAATGTTTGAAAATGCCTAGAACTTTGCCTGGTATTGAGGAAGTGCCGTGTTTGTTAAATAAAATGGGGTTTTCCCTGACTGTGGTCTCAGCCCCTGCCCTGAGAGTAGGCGGCAGAGCTACAGCCACAGGGACGAGCGCCTGAACAGGAAGCCGGGCACACGAGCACCCACACCCGCACTCACACCCTCACACCCGTGCAAGCCGCACAACAGCGTTGCAGCCAGCGAGGCTGCTGCCCCGGACAGGGCTGGCCACAGTCACTCCTTTCCAGGGTCCAGTCCTCACCTTTGCCAGACCAGGACACCACCCTGCTGTGGCTTTCAGGGCCAGTCAGGGCCTAAGGAGCGGCTCACCGGGTCGGAACTCCCAGAGTTGGTCCAATCGAGAAGGCGGTGCTGGCCAGGGGAGCAGCATAGAACGCGACCACCTGCCCCGGACCCGTCGGCTTCCCAGCACAGTCTCCCGCAGGGACGCAGGGAGGTGCCCCCCAGGGGGGCTCTGGATGAAGCGGCATCGTAGGAGTCAAGCAGGAGGCCAGCAGGGGCGGCACAGCGTCCCGGGTGGTGGGAGGAAGTCTGGGTCCCCACACTGTGAGGCACCAACAGCACACTCGCCACCCTGGGCCTCAGCTTCCCGGTTGGAACGTCGGTGGTCACAGCGGTGGAGGGACTGGACGGTCCTAGAGGGTCCACTCAGCTTCGCAGTTCGGGCCCACGGCTGTCCCGACTCAGCCGCGGGCTCCTCAGGGCGGGCATCCCACACGAGGGGCCGGGGAGTAGATCCCACGGATTTCTCCAGGAATCACTGAGCAGAAGAAAACTGCTACTGCTGCTGCCTTCCAACCCTCCCCGCGAGAGCCAGAACAAAAAGGCCTGCTTTGCAAAAACAGAAGAATTTCCACGTGGACGCTCTTTTTGAGGGAGAATAGCATCGGCTGGGGAAGGTAACTTTGCGCGTGGTCTGGAGCCCCCGGCATGGCGGAGGAAGGGGACGGGACGGATCTTCCCATGCCGGCTGCAAATCCTTCCCACCCCTGCTGCACAGGCCGCAGTGTTTGCAAACTCGGGCACAATGCATTCGAAATCACTTTCCCAATCCTAGCACTCTGGGAGGCCGAGGCGGGTGGATCGCTCAAGGTCAGGAGTTCGAGACCAGCCTGAGCAAGAGCGAGACCCCATCTCTACTAAAAAATAGAAAGAAACGATCTGGACAACTAAAAATGTATATATATAGAAAAAATTAGCCGGGCATGGTGGCGCATGCCTGTAGTCCCAGCTATTTGGGAGGCTGAGGCAGAAGGATTGCTTGAGCTCAGGAGTTTGAGGTTGCTGTGAGCTAGGCTGACGCCACGGCACTCACTCTAGCCAGGGCAACAGAATGAGACTCTGTCTCAAAAAAAAAAAACATTATGCTAAGTGAAATAAGTCAGACACAGAAGGACAATATTGCATGATTGCACTTAAATGAGGTTTCTAGAATAGGTGAATTTATAGAGACTGAAAGTAGAAAAGAGGTTACCAGGAACTGCACAGGAAGAGTGAGGGGGCAAGCGAGAGTTATTGCTTAATGGGTGCAGAGTGTCAGTTTGGGATGATGAAAAGTTTCCAGAGATGGATGGTGGTGACGGTTGCACAGCAACGTGAATGCTCTTAATGCCATTGAACTGTACACTTACAAATGGTTAAATTGTGAATTTTATGTTATGTATATTTTACCACTGTAAAAAAAAAAAAGTAAATGTGGTGATTGTAATATCAAAAAAGTGGCAACATTCTCGATTCACAGTTTCAGGGTTTGGTTAAATAAATTATGGTCCCTCCATACAAGGGAGCGCCAGGCAGCCCTGTACATGATGTTAGTCTATGTTGATCCGAAGGTGTTCCATAAAAGTGTACAAAATCATGTCCAGGATGATTTTATTTAGGTTAAAATAATAAAAATAAATAAAAGACAGCCTGAGCAAGAATGAGACCCTGTCTCTACGAAAAACAGAAAAATTAGCCGAACATGGTGGCACATGCCTATAGTCCCAGCTACTTGGGAGGCTGAGGCAGGAGGATCACTTGAGCCCAGGAGTTGGAGGTTGCAGTGAATTATGATGATGCCACTGCACTCTAGCCAGGAAGACAGAGTGGACCCTGTCTCAATAAATAAATAAATAAAAGACTTGAGAGCTGGCCAGCCATAACTTATTTGGCTACTTGCCCCCGTGAACTCTGAATAATACAGAAGTTCATTTGAGATTATTTTTGGTGGAGGCCTTTCCAGAGGGGCTCTTATCAGAGTTTAAATTTGTGTCTTTTCTTTTCTTTTCTTTTTTCAGCAAAATTAATGTCCAGCCTCACAGAATAAAAAGTGACAGGAAATCACCTGGGAATCACTCATCAGAAATCCTCAGGGAAGCCAGGCACAGTGGCTCACACCTGTAATCCTAGCACTCTGGGAGGCCGAGATGGGAGGATCACTTTAGCTCAGGAGTTCCAGGCCAGCCTGAGCAAGAGTGAGATCCTGTCTCTACTAAAAATAGAAAAATTAGCTGGGTGTGGTGGCGTGTACCTGTAGTCCCAGCTACTCGGGAGACTAAAAGCAAGAGGATTGCTGGAGCCCAGAAGTTGGAGGTTGCAGTGAGCTATAATGACTCCGCTGTACTCTACCCAGGGCGACAGAGCAAGACTGTGTCTCAAAAAAAAAAATCCTCAGGGAGTCTTCTTTTAGAAGATGGATCAATAAGGATGTCTTTGGCTGCAAGTAACAGCAGACCTAACAGCAGCTAAACAAAGATACTCATTAATTATCTTACATAAGAAGTCAAGAAATAAGCAGTTTCAAGGTTGGTTAACTCAGGGGCACCAAGACATCATCAAAGACTCCAGTGTTTTTCACCTTTCCTCTCTGAAATCTTTATAGTGTTGGCCTTTGGTTACTTATCTATTGCTGTGTAACAAATCCCCCTCCAAAACTCACAGCTTTAAACAATAGCAGCCATGTATTATCTCTTGTGGTTTCAGTGGGTCAGGAACTCGGGAGCAGCTTAGGAGGGTGGCTGTGGCTCACGGTCTCTCCTCTTTGCTGTCATCTGAAGGCTTGACTGGGGCCAGAGGCTCCTTTTCCAAGGGGGCTCCCCCACGTGGCTGGCAGGCTGGTGCTGGCTGTTGGCTCCTCTCCGCATGGGCCCTTCCACAGGACTGCTTGAGTGTCCTCACAGTATGGTGACTGGCTTTCTCCAAAGGGAGCAATCCAGTAGGGACCAAGGCAGAAACTGCGACACCGTTCATGACCTGGCCTTCCAGGTCTCTATTTTGCTGTGGTCTATGGTCACACAGGCCAGCTGTGATTCATCGTGGGGGGGCTACCCAAGGGCACCAATGCCACGTCTTGCAGGCTGGCTACCACAGCCTCCATTTTGAGGTCTGTCATCTCACAGATAAGAAGGAAGAGGATTCCTCCTGAAATGTGTGTTTATTAGGGAGGAAAATCCTTTCTAGAAATCCCCCAGCTAGTGTTCCCTCAGGGCCCATTGGCCAGGATTCAGTCACACGTCCGTACCCCAGCTGCAAGAGAAGCTGGGGAGGTGGCCACCTCTGTCTGAGGAAAAAGGGGAAAGACACTCGTCGTTGGTGAGCAGACACCGTCTTCCGGAATGGCTAACCACCTCAGAGCCTCTGTGTTTGGAGGGTTTAAACGAGCTCCTGGTGTGGCCTCCCAAGGAGGAGAGGAAATTTTGAGGTTCTGCAACTAGAAGGTGGCAGATGCCAAAAGCAGTCCCGACCTAGGGCTCCTGAAGCTTGCGGTCAATAGATAGCAGAAAGTGTGCAGGGAAACAAGAGCTGCTGAATTCTGAGAGCCGCGGGCTTGGAATCTCAAGCCTGGAACCCTCCTCGCTGTTTGGCACGTTTTCAAAAAGCATCATTCACCAGCGCATCCTGTGGACTGGTTAGGACCAGGCTTCAATAGCGACACCATGTGGTCATGGGGAGCAACAGCAGTCATGAAGTATTCCAGGCATGGCGTAAGCCCCCCATATTTCTGAATAATTCAGGGTGGTCTCAAGATTCTGGATTTCTTGCCAATAAGGCATATGCAATCATAAACAATTAATTGGGAAAATAAGAGTTGTGACCATATTGTATACCAAGCTGTGGAACCGACCATGTTTATAAAGTATACACACATAGCAAAACTGTGAAAGGCTATATCCCAAAGGGTTAACAGTGCTTATCTCGGGCTCATAGAATTATAGATACATTTTTCCTTTATTTTTTCTATCTTTATTTGTCAATAATAATAACAAATACTTCCAAAGCATACACCATGTGCTCAGCACCTGCAAATTAGGAGTGATGATTATACTCACTTTGTAATGAGGAAACTGAAGCACAGGAGACTAAGTCACTACCCCATCTGGCTCTGAACTCTGTGCTCCTATTCTCTCTGCTGGACTACCTCCTTGGCCTTCCAAAGTGCTGGAGCCACTGCGCCTGGCTCAGCAAAGGTATTTATGTCACTCTAGCCTGCATTAGTAAAATATCCAGAAAGCTATCCCCTTTTGAAAATATGACCCCACACTTCCTTTGAGACTGTGCAGAGGAAGTCCTGCGTGTGCATGGAATACCCTCTCAAGTGTGCTCCCTGCACACAAGGGCATCTCTCTAGATGATACCAAGTGTGTCTCCAGGGTGTAGGGAAGCCACTCCTGCAGTGGTGTTCACAGCCCTCTTCCCCTGGGACTAGGGGCCAAAGAGCAGATGACACCCTGAGCAACAAGCCAGCTATACATAGCACTGCTCTGCTCTCCAGAAGGGGAGGTTTCCACCAACCAAGCCTGAGGGCCTCTCTCCTTACTCAGGGTGAATTCTTTTCCAGGAGACAGCCTGGACCGTCATGCAAATAGATAACACCTGTCTTCCACATGTGCCTAACCCTAACCGAAAGCCACAGGAGGACATAGCTAAGACTCAAGCTTGAGTCCTCGCTACTAACGAAAGAATATGGAGACCCAAGGGACACGAGGCTCAGGTTCTAGTCCCAGCTCTGTCTCTGCGTGCTCCTTGCTCCAGCTGTGACACCCCTGCCATCAGAGAGCAGAGGGAGAACCCGGCCCCAGCTCTGTGTTAGTTAGACTACCCAACCCCCACACACAAGCCACCGGAGAATAGAGGCCCCTACAGCTGGCTTAGAGAGCAGGCCCCTGAGAAGGTATCTGCCCCACTCTTGGCTACGCTACCCTGGGAGCCGAGGGAGCAAAAGGTATCTGTGCTGATGTATCTGTATCAGGCAGCTTGAACTAGTTCTCTATTGCTGCTTAGCAGATTATCCCAAAATTGTGGGGCTTAAAAAATAATAATTTTATTATTATAAGAATTATATACCATGACCAGTACGTGCAAAAATATAGTTAGGTAGTTAGATAGAATGAACAATATTTGATAGCACAACAAAGTGGCTATAATCAATAATAAGTTAGGGTATACTTTAAAATAACTATTAATAAAAGAGTAGAATTGGAATATTCCTAACACAAAGAAATGTTAAATGCCTAAGGTGATGGATATCTCAATTACCCTGATTTGATTAATTCGCATTGTATGCCTGTATCAAAACATAATATGTACCCTATTAAGATATACAACTATCATGTACCCATAATAATTAAAAATTTTAAAAAAAGAATTGGCCAGGCACCATCGCTCATACCCGTAATCCTAGCACTCTGGGAGGCCAAGGCTGGAGGAGTGCTTGAGGTCAGGAGTTGGAGACCAGCCTGATCAAGAGTGAGACCCTGTCTCTACTAAAAATAGAAAAATTAGTCTGGCCTGGTGGCAAGTGTCTGTAGTCCCAGCTACTCAGGAGGCTGAGGCAGGAGGATTGCTTGAGCCCAGGAGTTTCAGGTTGCTGTGAGCTACAGTGATGCCACTGTACTCCACCCAGGGCAACAGAGTGAGACTCTGTCTCCAAAAAAAAAAAAAAATCATGCACCATGACCAAGTGAGAGTTATCCCAGGGATGCCAGGTTGGTTTAATATCTGAAAATCAATTAATGTAGTATATCACATTAATAAAATAAAAAACAAAAATCACATGATCATCTCAATAGACACAGAAAAAGCATTTGACAAAACCCAATACCCTTTCATGATTAAAAAAAAAAAAAAACAGTTGAACTAGGAATAGAAAGGAACTTCCTCAATCTGATACAGCACTTCTATAAAAAACCCACGGCTAACATGCGTAGTGGTAAAAGCCCGAATGCTTTCCCCTAAGATCAGGAACAAGACAAGGATGTCTGCTCTTGCCACATCAATTCAATATTGTACTGGAGGTTCCAGCCAGGGAAATTAGGCCAGAAAAAGAAAGAAAAGGTACCCAGTTTGAAAAGGAAAAAGCAAAACTATTCACAGATGACTGATCTTACATATAGAAAATCCTAAGGAATCCACTAAAAGACTATTAGAACTAATAAATGAGTTCAGCAAGATTGCAGAATATAAGATCAATACACAAAAATAAATTATGTTTCTAATACAATTTGCAATGAACAATCTGAAAATGAAATTAAGAAAATTCTATTCACAATAACATCAAAAAGAATATAATACTCAAGAATAAATTTAACAAAAGAACTTTAAACTTACACTCTAAAAACTGTAAAACATGTTGAAAGAAACTAAAGAAGATTTAGGATGGGGGCGATGGCTCACACCTGTAATTCCAGAACTTTGGGAGGCTGAGGCAGGAAGATCACTTGAGGCCAGGAGTTCGAGACCAGCCTGTGCAACATAGTGAGACCCCCATCTCTATGACAAATAAAAATAAAAATAAATTAGCCAGGTATGGTGGCATGTGCATGTAGTCCCAGCCACTCAGGAGGCTGAAGCAAGAGGATCCCTTAAGTCTAGAGAGTTCGAGGCTGCAGTGAGCTATGGGGACACCACTGTACTCCAGCCTGGGTGACAGAGGGAGACCCTCTCTCAAAAAATATATATAAAAATAACAACAGGCCGGGCGCGGTGGCTCACGCCTGTAATCCTAGCACTCTGGGAGGCCGAGGCGGGTGGATTGTGCTGAGCTCAGGAGTTCGAGACCAGCCTGAGCAAGAGCGAGACCCCGTCTCTACCAAAAATAGAAAGAAATTAATTGGACAGCTAAAAATATATATAGAAAAAAAAAAATTAGCCGGGCATGGTGGCGCATGCCTGTAGTCCCAGCTACTTGGGAGGCTGAGATAGTAGAATTGCTCGAGCCCAGGAGTTTGAGGTTGCTGTGAGCTAGGCTGATGCCACGGCACTCGCCCCAGGCAACAGAGTGAGACTCTGTCTCAAAAAAAAATAAATAAATAAAATAAAATAAAATAACAACAAAACAAAGAAGATCTAAATAAATGGGAAAACATCTCATGTTCATAGAAGATTTAACATCGTTAAGATGGCAATACTCCCCAAACTGACCTACAGGTTTAACGCAGCCCCTGCCTACCAGCTGACTGGTTGGTAGAAATCGACAAGCCTATTCTAAAATTCATATGGAATTGCAAGGGATCCTAAATAGCCAGAACAATTCTGAAAAAGAGCAAAGTAGATGCCTTTGGACTCTAGGATGAGATATAAATAAATAAATAAATTTAAAAAGAAAAAAGTAGCACTCATATTTCCCAACTTCAAAACTTATTATTATGAAAAACAATGATAATCATGACAGTATGGTACTGGCACAAGTATAGACATATATAAAAATTGAATAGAATTTTAAGAGTCCAGAAATAAGCCCACACATCTATACTCAACTGAGTTTTAGCAAGGGGCCCAAGACCATTCAATGGAGAAAGAATAGTTTTTCCACAAATAGTGCTGGGACAACTGGATTGCCCAGGCAAAGGAATGAAACTGGAGCCTTACTTCATAGCATAAAAAATTAAGTTAAAATGGATAGTAATAGATCAAAGTTAAAGAGCTAAAACTATAAAACTCTTAGAAGAAAACAGAGGTAAATCTTCATAACCTTCGATTTGGCAAAGGATTTTTAGATGTAACACCCAAAGAATGAGCAAGAAAATAAAAAAATAGGTAAATCGAACGTAATCAGTCCCTCAAACACAAAAGCTCATCCCCATTTCAGGGACATAAGCAACCCCCTCTGCCTGCAACGCTGCTCCTGAAGGTCTTTGCAAACCAGCTTATTATTCAGCTATATTAAATGCCGGGTATGGTGGCTCATGCCTGTAATCCTAGCCGTCTGGGAGGCCGAGGTGGGCAGATCACTTGAGCTTGGGAGTTCAAGACCAGCCTGAGCAAAAGTGAGACCCCGTCTCTACTAAAAAACAGAAAAAATAAACTGGGAATTGTGGCATGTGCCTGTAGTTCCAGCTACTTGGGAGGCTGAGGCAGGAGGATTGCTTGAGCCCAGGAGTTTGTGGTTGCAGTGAGGTGTGATGATGCCACGGCACTCTAGCCTGGGCAACAGAGCAAGACTCTGTCTCAAAAATAGATAAATAAATAAATAAACATCACCTCCTCCCAGGAACCCTCCCTGACCTCCAAATTTAAAGTGGCCTCCCAGTGACTCTCTGTCCCAGCTCTGTATTTTACTTCTCCACACAGCTCCTATCACTGATATTTTTTCTTGTTTGTTTATTTGTTTTCCTTCAGCCCTGCTTGTCTGTCTTTTTGGCTTGCTGTGTCACCCACGCCATAGTGCCTGGCACTCAGGCCGTGCTCATTCACATTTTAAAGCATGAATTGAAAGAAAGGAATGAATTGCTATGTGACTGGGCAGGTCAGTGCCGTTCTATGAGCCTTCTCTGTGGAATGAAGTTACAGGACAAGGTAAGTTCTTTAGGCCGGTGCAGTGGCTCACGCCTGTAACCCTAGCACTCGGGGAGGCCGAGGCAAGAGGGTCACTTGAGGTCAGGAGTTCAAGCCCAGCCTGAGCAAGAACAAGACCCTGTCTCTACTAAAAACAGTAAAAATTAGCCAGGCATGGTGGCAAGTGCCTGTAGTCCCAGCTACTCAGGAGGCTGAGGCAGGAGGATCGCTTGAGCCCAGGAGTTTGAGGTTGCTGTGAGCTAGGCTGACACCACTGCACTCTAGCCCAGTTAACAGAACTAGACTGTCTCAAAAATGAAAAGCTTCTGAGGAGCAGCTTTTAAGGCAAGTCAGCGTTATGATGGACTGGCCACCAGGTGGCACTAAAGACTAAGATGAGAACCTTCTTCACTAGGCTGTCATTCCATGGCAGGGCCCAAGTGTCCAGTGGGTCAGGTCACCAGGAGAGGGGCTCTAAGATCACTTGGAATCAGCACACGTCTTCTAGAGGTGACCCTGAAGGGTGTCTCCAGTGACAGCCATCCAGGCACAGGACCAGGGGCTGGGTTGTTTCTGGGCCTCAGTCTTCCCATCTGTTCATTGGGTATAGATTCATGGCATAATCAGAGTGGGAAGAAGAAAGATAAGAAAGGGGAAGAGGCTCTACTTCCTCCTCTGTTCTGCTCTCAGGGACCCTTCCCTTGGAGCAGGGACATGTCCTTCCCTGGTGAGCTCCTGGTGCCCACACATTCAACAAGAACTCCCCACTGACAAGGTGTAGTGTTACCATTGCACCTGTCACGAGTGCAAACAACCCTATTCCACAGAAGGCATCCTAGGGGAGCTCTTGAAAGAGGAGGGGAAATGTATTTTTCAAAACAAATGTTAAAATAATTATTAGTTCAGGGTCCAACAAAAACAGGTCACCATCACACTAACAAGAGGCCATACAATTTCACCCATTTAAAGTATACAACTCCATGGTTTTTAGTATATCACAGACTTGTATAACCATCACCACAATCAACTTTAAAATATTTTCATCACTGCAAAAACCAACCCTGTTCTCATTAGCGATCACTGCCCACTTCCCCTAACCTCTCCCTGTTCTTTCCCGGTCCATGGCAACAGCCAATCTTCTTCCCATCTCTATAGTTTGGCCTATTCTGGACATTTCATGTCAATGGGATTATACAATATCTGGCCTTTCATGACTAGCTTCTTTCACTTAGCAAAGCCTGGAAGAAGTGGTAGTCCATTGGCACAAGGTCTGGTGAATACAGTGGATGACAGAGAGTTTCCAAGTCCAGCCTCTGTAGTTTGAGCAGCATTGTTTGTGCGACATGTGGTCAAGCATTGTCTTGCAAGAGGATTGACCTGTCTCTATTGACCAGTCTCTGCTGCTTAATCGCAAGCTTCCTCATCATTTCATCCAATTGGTTGCAGTAGACATCCTTTGTAATGGATTGACCAGGTTTCATGAAGCTGTAGTGGATGATATCAGAGCCAGACCACCAAACTGACACCATTAGCTTTTTTTTAGAATATACGATTTTGGACTGTGTTTTGACACTTCATCTTTATCCAACCATTGTGCCAAATGCTTGTGATTGTCAAAAAGAACCCATTTTTCATCACACGTAGAAATATGGTGTAGAATGGTTTTGCCTTTATGTCGTGACAGCAAAGAAAATCAAGCTTCAAGACGATTTCTCTTCTGACATTCATTTAATTCCATCTATCCAGCTTCTTTACTTTGCCCATGTTTCAAATGGTCCAATATTGTTGGAATAGTAACGTCAAACCTTGCTGCTAACTCTCGCATAGGTTGAGATGGATTCGCTTCCACTACAGCTTTCACCTCGTCATTATCCACCTTGGTCTCAGGTCGCCCACGTGGCTCATTTACAAGATTAAAATCACCACTTGGGAGGCTAAGGCAGGAGGATCACTTGAGCCCAGGAGTTTGAGGTTGCTGTGAGCTATGATAATGCCACGGCACTCTAGCCCGGGCAACAGAGTGAGACTCTGTCTCCAAAAGTAAATAAATAAATAATTTTTTTTAAAAGGATTACAATCACCAGAACATAACTTCTCAAACCATCGTCGTATTATACGTTCATTAGCCACATCCTTCCCAAACACTTCGCTGATATTTCGGGCTGTCTACGCTGTATTGGTTCCACAACAGAACTCACATTCGAAAATGACATGAAGTTTTGACTTATCCATGGTTTCACAAAAATTGCTCTAAAAAAAATTTGAAAGATAATCATAAGCCAAAACATGAAAGACCAAGGATGTACCTTCACAATAAAAATAAAACAAGAAGCGCCAGAGTGAAAATGTCAGAGATATCAACTGTCAAACTTAGTACTTAAGGGAATCATACATTTCATACTTAATAACCTAATTTTTTTTTGGCCTTACATACCATTTTGTTTGGTATGTTTGTAGATAGACCAGCTTTCTTTTGGTAAGTATTTTCTATCCTTCCATGTTCAACCTTCCATATCCTTGCTTTATGTGTGTCTTTTGGAAACAGCATGAATCTGGATTTTTTAAAAATCCAATCTGACAGCCAATCTGGCTGAGTTGGGGCATTTACAATTATCGTGACTCAGGCTAACCAGTGGTGCCTGCAACCTGCCACGGGCCAGACAAGAGGAGGGAAGTCGAACTGCCATTTGTCAGGTGTTAGTTTCGTGCCAGCCCTGTGCCGCGTGTGTCCCATAGGCGACCTTTCTCAGTGCTCACACTGTGTTGACATAAATATCTTTACCTCTATTTTATAGAGAAGGGGACCAAGGTTCTGCGCAGTTAAGTCACACAAGTAAATGTTGGGGCTCTAGCTGCCTCCAGACAGCATCTGTGCTGCCCAGAAGGGCATCCAGGAACCCTCCCAGAGAGGGGTGACATCCAGCTGGGCCTTGAAGGTCAGATTGTGATAGGCAGACAAGGCAAAAGGTCTCCATGCAAAAGGAACAGTCACACCTGGGTGCAGAGGCGCATCAGGATCAAGCGGGCAGCCCCTGTTCCCCCAAACCCAGCCCACCCTCAGGGCTAACAGTGCCTGTTCCCCATACTCACTCCCACCTCCCTCCCTAATCCACGCCCCACCTGCATTTCTCCTGCCCATAACATCTCTCTCCGGCCTGGCCCCAGGGCCCATGCACATTAGGTCAGGCTGAGAGCCTCCGCAGGAGTCTGGGAAACAATGTGATTCTGTTCCAGTGGTGTAAACAACCCACTGTTGGGGGACGGTGTCTTGTAGCACTCGCCAGTTTCTGTAGTGTAAATACTCCCACCATGGCCAAACTATCAACATCACTAAACACATGGCGCTGGGATGATGCGCACCCAATCAGCTCTCTAAAGCTGGGAGGAGCCAAGCCCAGCCCGCTACCCTACCTGCTCCTCCCTGAGGGCATCTGCCAAACAGAGGATGGGAATGGCCCCGGAGCAGAGGGGTCAGACACTTCCCGCCTCTCCTCCTCCTCCTTTTCCAGTTGGGCTTGGAGGTCTCTGGCATTCAGGTAGGGGTACAGAGATACAGTCATGTAGGCTTGGGGAAACTGAGGCTGAAAGAGAGAGCTTGCCCAGTGAGTTGCTGGAGACCACCAAAGTAGAGCTTTCGGGCTTTTTTTGTTCGTTTGTTTGAGACAGAATCTCACTCTGTTGCCTCAGCTAGAGTGCCCTGGCATCAGCTCACAGCAACCTCAAACTCCTGGGCTCAAGCAATCCTCCTGCCTCAGCCTTCCCAGTAGCTGGGACTACAGGCATGCGCCACAATGCCCGGCTAATTTTACTATACATATTTTAGTTGTCCAGTTAATTTCTTTCTATTTTTTAGTAGAGACGGGGTCTCGCTCTTGCTCAGGCTGGTCTCAAACTCCTGAGCTCTAATGATCCACCCGCCTTGGCCTCCCAGAGTGCTAGGATTACAGGCATGAGTCACCGCGCCCAGCCGTTTGGGGCTGTCTTTAAGGTTGAACCAGAACATGGACTTGTAAATAGCGATTTTTTTAAAACGTGATGTTTAAAAATAAGTAGCCATGTGCTAATTATGCCCATAGTTGTGTTGTAAGCTGTTAATTAGAAATTGCTTCTCTCTGTCTCAGCTCTCTGAACCCCTTCTCTACCTCCGTCTCCACACGCATAGGAACTTCTTCCAGCCTGAGTGTCACATATAATCAGAGACAAACCTAGAAACCAGCTCCTGGGGAGTGCTGTGGGCCAGGTGAAGGTTTACGGGATACAGCCAAATCCTCAGGCAAGTGGAAATCGTGGTCAATGAGGGACGCGCGCAGGAGGGAGCAGGCGGGGGGCAGGCGGTCAGCAGGAGTCAGGCAAGGGGGGTGGGCATGGAGGCAGAGTGGGTGGTTCAGGAAGGGCCTCTCTGCCTGCAGGCACGGTTGGACCCTCTGCACAGAGGCTTGTGGGAGGCCACAGTGTGGATGGATGGACATGTGTCTACATCGCCCAGTGCCTGTCAACTACCAGCTGACCCCGTCACTCAAAAAGCAGGGCATTTTCTTGGCTCCAATTGCCTTTGCTGGCAGGCAGAGCCCCAAGAAGAGGCTTGGTTCTAGCTGGCCAGGGAGACACTGAGTTCCTAGCAAGAGAAGTGGGGCCACCACACTTCCCGGCATCCCCAAGTGCAGCCCAACCTCTCCATACACCCTGTGCCCAGGACTCCCTCCTACTTTCTCCCCCAGTCTCCCTGCCCGGCCACTGCACCCACCGCTGAGCTGCACAAAGTTCTCCCAGAGGATCTGTTTGCACCTAGATATACGCGCACCTGTGAGTGCTCACGTATGCCCGCAGTGCACACACGTCCTCGTGTGTGCCTGTACGTGCCCATGCACCATGTGTGCCTAGAGTAGCAGGTACACTCTGCACTTATGGGCCACTATAGGAGCCTGTACGTACACACCGCAGAGAGGAGTCTGCAAGACCGCCTTCCCGACCCTCCAAGCCCAGACTTAGCTGCCTCTGCTGGGCTGATCCTGTCCTGACAGCCCCTTGGGAGGTGGGGAAGCTTCAGAGGCCTCCCTGCCCTCCTACCGAGAGACCCAGAGGCCTGTATGTACCCCCTTCCTGGAGAACGGAAGTAGGAACAACCAGACAGTGCCCCCTGGTTTGCACTGCAGGACTGACTGCCTGACCCAGGGAGGAGTGACCCACCCCAGAGGGAGGCTGGGATCTTTGTTGTTGCTGTTCTTATTTTTTAACTTTTCATTGTGAAATACTTCAAACATGCAAAGACGTTGAAAAATTAATACAAGAATCACTTGTACACCTAACTATCCAGATTCGACCACCGTTGATGTTTTACTATATTTGCTTTATCTGTGTGTGTATACGGCAGGGCAAGAGCGGGGCATTGGCAAGGCCATCTGAAAGCCGAGTTCACTTGCAGATGGCATGAAATAAGAACGTTCTCCTACACATCCTGATACCACTGTCACACCCCACAAAATTAACAACAATTTATTGATATCTCATATTAATCAATAATCAAATTTCTCTAATTATTGCAGAAATGCCTTTTGCAGATGGTTTTTTTCAAAGCAGGATCCAATCAAAAGTCAGTGTTTTTTTTTTTTTTTTTTTTTTGAGACAGTCTCGCTCCGTTGCCCTGGCTAGAGTGAGTGCCGTGGTGTTAACCTAGCTCACAGCAACCTCAAACTCCTGGGCTCAAGCAATCCTACTGTCTCAGCCTCCCGAGTAGCTGGGACTACAGGCATGTGCCACCATGCCCAGCTAATTTTTTCTATATTTATATTTTTAGTTGTCCGATTAATTTCTTTGTATTTTCAGTAGAGACGGGGTCTCGCTCTTGCTCAGGCTGGTCTCGAACTCCTGAGCTCAAACAATCCGCCCGCCTCAGCCTCCCAGAGTGCTAGGATTACAGGCGTGAGCCACCGCGCCCGGCCAAAAGTCAGTGTTTTTAAAGCTGGCTTTGATCTAGTTTCATTTGGTTGTTATATCTCTTTAGTGTCTTTAATCTAGGATAGGCCTGTTCTTTTTTTTTTTTTTCACGACATGGACTTTTGGAAGACGTCGGGCCAGCTGTCTTGTAGAATGTAGTAAATCTTTAGTTTCCTTGTAGTATCATTTAACTTGTTCTTCTCTCCCTGTGTTTCCTCTAAAGAGGTGAAGAACTTAAATTCAATAAGACTTAGATGAAAAGTTGCCACTTTTATGAAGCTCTAATCTGGATATGTTCTCAATATGATAATAAGTAACTTAAAGCACTAAAGGACATCAGACATTTTGATCTTCATATCTGGATAAAAAGCTAATGTCAAGTTCAAAAGAGAAGAGGGATATATTAGTTGTCTACCGCTACATACAAAATATTATGAAACACAGCAGCTTAAAACACAGTAAACATTATCTCACACAATTTCTGCGGCTCGGGAAATCAGAAGCCACTTAGACGGATGGGTGTGAGTCAGGGTCCCTCCTGAAGCTGCCTGTGGTCGTGTAGGCAGGCGCTGCAGTCATCAGATTAGCTTCCCCAGTGGCAAGTTGGTGCTGGCTGCTGGGAGGAGGCCTTCGTCCCTTGCCATGTGGACCTCTTTGCAGGGCTGCTTGGGTGTCCTCACAACATGGCAGCTGGCTTCCCCCAGAGTGGGTGATCCAGGAGAACAGGGCAAAAGCCACAAGGTCCTCTACGACCTAGACTCGGATGTCACCCGGTGCCACTTCCACAATATCCTATGGATTGCACAAATCAGCCCTATTTGCTGTGGACGGGGACTACAGGACGGTGTGACCCTGAGGAGGCAGTGACCACGGTGGGGCGCCTCGGAGACAAGTTAGCTCAAGGGACGAGGTGCGGGAAGGAAAGCGAGAGAGAAGCAGCATTTTACTGCGTTCTCAAGCTGAGTGCTGGGCTCCTGTTTACGAGAACCCGGGTCCCTCCTCGTGCTAAACACGGCAGGAGTGAGACACAGCCGAGATGTGGAGGAGCCGGGGAGTGCGTGGGGGCAGGAAGAGGAATGTCTGCGAGAAAAATCTGTTTGGAGAGAAAAACAGTGAGTTAGTTTCCAGAGATGTTATATTTGGAGGGCCCTTGGGATGTCTATGTAGGGAAAAACCTATAGCAAACTGCAGCCTCGGCGCCCTGAAACCCTAGTTCGTGTGGATGGTGTGGGGGGTCCCCCAGGCACCAGCTTCAGGACCGGATCCGGAACCAATTTCCGACCAATCCAGTCACGGTGTGTCTGAGACTTAGACTTATTAATAGGATGGGTTCCCCCAAAGTTGACCCTGAGACAAGAACTTGAGTGTGGATAGTTTATGTGGGAGGTGATCCAAGGAAGTGCAAGTAAGGAAGTGGGGAAACTGAGGCAGGGAAAGATGAAAAGCCAATAAAGCCTGAGCAACTGGGTTTTAATCTTACTCTGGCCCCTCTGAGGAACTCTGTGGACTTGCTTCTGAATTGTCCCATGGAAGGGTGGAGTCTGCCACTTCTGAAGTGCCCTGGCAGGTTCCTGTGCTGACAGAGAAAGTCTTTACCCAGAGCAGCAGAGAAGGGTAGTGTTCCACCACGGCTGAGCTCAGACGCGGGCCGGGGGGACACTGGTGGGGACACAGCGTGCCTGCTGTACAATGATAGGTGGTTCAGGGATGGCACGTGACAAGTCAGGCAAATTGGGAGTTACACCTGCGTGTTCTCATTCCACAGGGATTACTAACTCGTAGGATGCACGCCTGGAGCTGCTGGTAGACAGCTGTGCCACGTGGTGGGGTGGGGATTATACAGGAATGAAGCCAAAATGAGTCAAGCAATAGAGAGAAACACCTGAAGATAGTGCTTGAATGCCCAGATCCAGCCATGCCTGAAGCTGGGAACCTTGTACTTTCCAGCAACCTGAGCCACTATTTTCTCTTTCTGTTTTAGCCAGTTTGAGTCGGGCTTCTGTCCCTGGCAGCTGAAAGGGTCCTGGCTAACAGTACACACAGATATAAACAACAACAGGTCACGTTCACATTCGCTGGTCTGCAACTTCCTTTTCTTTCGCTTCTAAAATACAGTGTGCGCATCCTTCTCTGCCCTGACCTGAAACGAGCCTCACTCTCTTTCGGCTGCGTTACATTCCACGTCACACACTGTACTTGATTCAACCAGTGCCCCAATGGACATGTACGGGTGTTTCTTACAGTCTGATTTTTCCTGCTCTGGTTCTCAGAGATCAACTTCAACCTTCTTTTCGCGGGGTTGTTTTCCCTGGAGTCCACATAGCACCTAAAATGGATGTTAAAATGACAGTCATTTACAACTGACCAGTCCCTTAGAAGTCAACTAGTTCAACACCATCAGTGTTTCTCAGCGGGTCACTATCGGCATTTGGGGATGGATAATTCTTCCTTGGTGGCACCAACCGCCACCCCCCTATATGAATTTAGTGTCCCTGGTCCCTTGGCACATAATGCTAGTAGTACCCCATGTCGTTGTGACCACCTGTTTCCAACCTCTCATGGACATGGGACAGTCGAGGCCTAGGGGAGACCACTGCAGGCCTTGCCAGTGGCCGAATTTTCTCCATCAAATCCCAGAGTCAGGCCCCTGTTCTCCAATGCCCAGCGGTCATTAGCTGGCTACCTTCTGAGGCCATTCACCCCACCTGCAGACAGCTCTGTCTGAGAGAAAGTTCCGCCTTCTACCTGTAGTGTTTACTCACTAGTCCCAGCTCCTCCCTCAGGGGCCACCAGAGCGCTGACCCCACCGACCTGGGCCTCACAGTGCTGTGGGGAGGCCCAGCCAGAAAGCAGGGACAGCTGCTTGTAGCCTCACCAATCACACGGGCACAGGTGTGTCTGGTGGGCTGCAGGGATTCCTGAAGACTTGGGGGCTTCACCCCTGCAGAGGAAAAGCCCATCTGACCAGCAGGAAAGCTGCAGAAACAAAGGGGAGTGCAGGGCGGGGCCAGGTGGAGGCTCTCCCCAGGCCCGAGGCTTCTGGAGGCTGCGGGGTCCCTCTGGACTGCCAGGGCCGCTTCCCTCTCGCCCTTCCTGCCCTGGCTCTTCTGCTCGCTTTCTTCTTCAGGCGGAGCCCCACCGAGGCGTCAGCTACCGGTGGCAACAAGCCCTCATTCCAGTGAATGGATGAATGAGCAAAATCATCCACGTCCACGGCAGCTCTGACACTGGGTGGGGCCTTGGCACACGCGATCCCAATGTTTGTGCAAGCCCTGTGATGTGGAAACTCCTGTCCCTATTGTCACAGGTGAGGGAAATAAGTGATAAGTTGGCCTCTCCTGAGGACTTATGCTTTTCGCAGGAGCCACTAAGGAACAGCGTGTAGGACCCGAAGAGCATGAGGCAGGGTAGGGAGCTCAGAGTGCCGGGACCTGTGTTCCTCTGTCCCAGCTGCCTGGACCCCCAGTTACGGTGACGGGTTGCGGCCGGAGGAAGTCCCCATGCCTCCCGGCTCTGCAGGGCCCAGGCCTTGGGGCTCTAAGCCCGTCCTAATGAGCTGGCGCTTGATCCCCCAGGAGCTTGTTAAAACTAAAAATGAAGATTCTCCTTTAGGAATCTTCCCCAAGAGGTGACGAGGGTGTCCCTCTGCTCACTTTGTCAAACACTGTACAACACAGAAAGCCGTGGCCGCCTCTCTTCCTTCATCAATCCCGCTGCCCACCTGCCTCCGCCCGAGAGCCAGAGGAAGGGGAGGTGGCAAAGAAATATGTTAGGAACCCCTGAGCCAAGCCAGACTGAAGTCCCTTGTTCAAAAAGTTTACGTTGGGACATGTTATAAATATAATAAATTACAACATCGTAAGTGTTCAGATCAATGAATTTTTTTTTTTTTTTGAGACATTCTTGCTCTGTCACCCCAGGTAGAGTGTCGTGGCATCATCACAGCTCACTGCAGCCTCAAACTCCTGGGCTCACGAGATCCTCCTGCCTCAGCCTCCCAAGTAGCTGGGACTACACCATGATGCCTGGCTAACTTTTGTAATTTTAGTAGAGACGGGGTCTCGCTCTTGCTCAGGCTGGTCTCAGACTCCTGAGCTCAAGTGATCCTCCCGCCTTGGCCTCCCAGAGTGCTAGGATTACAGGTGTGAGCCACTGTGCATGGCCTGAATTTTTATATATGTATATACCCATGTGCATTCGTTTCTTATGGTTGGTGCAACAAATTTCTACAAACTTGGTGGTTTAAAAACAACAAAAATCTATTGTCTCACAATTCTGGAGGCCAGAAGTCTGAAATTGGTTATCACAAGGCTACAGTCAAGGTGTCGGCAGGGTCAGGCCCCCACGCAGGCCCTGTGGGAGAATCCGTTCCTTGCCTCTTCCGGCTTCTGGCTGCTGGCATTCTCTGGCTTGTGGCCACCTCACTTCAATCTCTTTCCATCTTCACGTGGCCTTTGCCTCTTCTGTCTTGTCAAATCTCCCTCTGCCTCTCTCTTATGGGGACACTTGCGATTGCAGTTAGAGCCCACCCAGATAATCTAGTATAATGTCTCCATCTCAAGATCCTTAATCTCATCTGCAAAGACCTTTTTCCCATATAGGGTCACACAGATTCTGAAGATTAGGATCAGACGTCCTAGGAGGCCATTGTTCACCCTACTATCTAATGTAACCACCCCCCAGATCAAGGTACAAAAAATCCTCATTCATCTCAGAAAGTTTCCCATACATGGGTTAACTGCTCTTCCGACTTCTAACACCTCAAATGAAATTGGCCTCTTTTTGAACTTCATGTAAAGGAATCACACTACATGTATGTCTCTATGAATCATACTATGTGTATGTCTTTCTCTCAACATAATGTCTATGAGATTTATCCATATCGTATTGGTAGTTCTCTTTTTAAAAATTTCTAGGTAGTATTGCAGGATATAATTATTGTCTTAGACTGTGCTGCTGTAATGGAATACCTGAGATTGGGTAACTTATAGAGAATAGAAATGTATGTCTCAGCTATGGAGGCTGGGAAGTCCAAGTTCAAGGTGCTGACACATCTTCTCACGGCAGAAAATAGAAGGTAAGCAGGGATGAAGCTTGCGTCCTCATATGGCAGAAGAACAAAAAAAGAGAGAACCCATTTCTGCAAGCCCTTTTTTTAGCAGATTAATCCAGCTGGGAGGGCAGAGGCCTCATGACCTAACACCTCCCACCAGGCCCCACCTCCCAACACTGTTGCACTGGAGATTCAGTTTCCAATTCATGAATTTTGGGGACACATTCAGGCCTCTCCAAATATACCATTATTTATTTATCTATTCTCCTATTTCTGATTTGGAGCAATTAAATAAAACTGCTACAAACATTCCTGCTCATGTCTTTTTGTTGTCATTTTTTTGTTCAGAAAAGTATTTTTTTATTATCGTTATTCAAGTTACTGCAAATAGAAGCCTAGAAGGGACCCTCAGACTGGACAAATAGTGTCCGCGCCCTCTCCCACAGAGCAGGGGAAGAAGGTGGCCCCCGCACCTCTGAGGTTGCCACGGGCTTCCTCTCCTCGCTGCCTGCAGTGAGCCCAGGGGCAGGACCCACCTCCCCTGGGACCCGGGTAGTCAGTAACCCAGACTGCTGCACCCCAGCCCCTTCTCCGCAAAGGGTGTCCTGGGGAGGGGGACGTCAGCAGAACAGGGGGAGGCCGTGAGGACAAACGTGCGGTCAGCTACAGCAGCAGCGATGACCAATATCTAAGAATGAAACATTGAACAAGGGGCCGGGCGCGGTGGCTCACGCCTGTAATCCTAGCACTCTGGGAGGCCGAGGTGGGCGGATCGTTCTGAGCTCAGGAGTTCGAGACCAGCCTGAGCAAGAGCGAGACCCCATCTCTACCAAAAATAGAAAGAAAATTAATTGGACAGCTAAAAATATATATATAGAAAAAATCAGCCGGGCATGGTGGCGCATGCC
>RJWJ010000020.1:573189-657014 GCA_004363605.1 Indri indri | reverse complement strand
AAAAAAAAAAGCCATAGGAAGAAGTCTCTGCTTCTTGAATTTTCTCTAATATCTTCCGTCTTGCAGCCCTTATAATCTTTGAATATCCTTTGGGGTCATTCTTCCTTCATCTCAAACAATAGCACATATTCAAAGCAAAACAATTTTATGGTCCAGTCCTGTAGGGTCTAAGAAGTCTGACAGCTTTCCTTCACTTTGTCCTATCTCCACGCCCTGCATTTCAAATTGCCAGCGTTTCTGCTGAGGTGGCTGATTAGATCCATGGTTCACACACATAATAATCTGCTTATTAAATGGCTGTTTGATCACACTGACTGTTAGTGTCCTCTTGTGAACACACTTTCTCATTTTTTTATAATATGGACAGGCTGAAAATTTTCCAAATCTCAAAGGTCTGGTTCTTTTTTGCTTAATAATTTCTTCTTTGATTTGTTTTTCTCTTCTTGTATTTTATAAGCATAAGTCAGGATAAACCAAGCCATTCTTTCACTGCTTTGCTCAGAAATCTCCTCAGCTAAATATCAATTTCATAGCTCACAAGTTCAACTCTCCACAAAACACTAGGACACAGACATAAATCAACCATGTCCTTTACCATTTTATAACAAAGACCATATATTCCCCATTGTCCACTAGCATGGTTCTCATTTCCAGCTGAGGCCTCACCAGAATGGTCTTTATAGTCCATATTTCTACCCATATTTTGTTCATGATTATGCCTATATTATTAAAGAAAATGAGAGCTTTCTCTGTAGCTGTCATCTTCCCCCCCCGCCCCCGAGTACTCACCAGAATCACCTTTAAAAATCCCCTCACAGCAATATCAGCTTTTTCTAGAATAAACCTCAAAACTCTTTCAGGTTCTACCTTTACCCAGTTGCAAAACTGCTTCCACATTTTTAGGAATTCGTTACAGCAGCATCCCCACTTCACAGCACCAAATTCCGTCTCCTTGGACGGCCGTAATAAAATACCACAGACTGGGGGCTTAAACAGTAGACATTTGTTTCTCCCAGTTTGGAGGCTGGAAGTCTGAGATTTGGGGGCTAGAAGATTATTTTCTTGATGAGGGTCCACTTCCTGGCTTGCAGATGGCCACTATCTCTCTGTATCCTCCCATGGTAGTGAAAGGAAGTTGTAATTCTCTTCTTACAAGGGCAGAAATGCAATTATGGGGGATGCACTCACATCATCGCATCTAAACCTAATTACCTCCTAAGGGCCCCATCTCCAAATACCATCATCACACGTGGGGTTGAGCTTTAACATATGAATTTTGGGGGAATGCAACTCAGGCTATAACACCAACAAGGGGTGTGGAGGATCCCAGAAATGAGCAACAGTAGGAAGCTCTATAACACCTGTGCTGGATTTTCTCCATTGGCCCCTCAATCTTCTCCACCTTGCTGTGGTCCCAGGAAGCTGGCTTCCTCAGACCACATCCATGAGCCGCCTTGTCTTTTGGCTTCTATTTGACCTGCCTAATGAAAGGCACATGCAGGCCTGGAGACTGAAAAACTAGAAAGATCAGGGCACAGTGACCCATAGTACCCATCCCTCCCTCTCCCAACTGCTTTCATACTCCTTTCCATGCTTCTGTCATGTTTAATATTTGGCAGATAATAAGAGCTCAATAATATTTAAATGATGGGTCCATGGATGTGTTTGTGTGTGTATGTGTATTCTGTTTCATCTCTAATTGTGTTTGTGCATTTAGTAATTATATCTAGCATTGATTAGGTGCTTACCATGTATTCTAAGTGATTAAATATATTACACACTAGACAGTATCTATAAGAAAAGTATTATGATTATCCCAATTTATAGTTGAGTAACCTGAGGAGTGCTAATATTTGTAACTTGCCAAAAGTCAAGATCACATATGTAAGTAGCAAAAGGAATAGGATTTGATCTAGGGCAGTCTGCCTGCAGAGGTATGCTCTGAACCACAGTGTCATATATGCTGACTCATTTACCAGACATGCCCTTGTCTACCTGACCCTGTGGACACATGTATTCATTTTCAGGCTCCTGTCAAGAAGCAGTAAACATTTCTATTCCAAATAGCATGCAATTAAACTATAGAATCATTTGCATTTTTAATTGTTAAATCACTTTAACTTGAATTATGGTTCTTAAATGCCCTAACTCTTGCATTACTTGAATGTTGCATTTCTATCTCAATTACAGTATTTAAAAATAAATAACAGCTTAAAAAATTCATCTTACGGACACAGAAAGTAGAATGATAGTTACCAGAGGCTTGAAAGAGGAGGGGAGAAGGGAGAGGAAGAGAGGTTGGTTAGTGGGTACAAAAATGCACCTAAATAGAAGGAATAAGTTCCAGTATTCAATAGCACAGTAGGGTAACTGTAGTTAATAATAGTTTATTGTATATTTGAAAATAGCTGGAAGACAAGATTGGAAATGTTTCCAAAACAAAGAAATTATGAATGTTTGAAATGATGTACATCCCGATTACCCTGGTTTGATTATTACACATTGCATGTAAGTAACACAATATCATATGTACCCCAAAAATATGAACATTTATTATGTATCAACAAAAAATAAATGAATATCATACTTAATTTTTACGATTTGGGTTGTCATGCATTTTAAATAAAAACCATACAAGGCTTCCAATCTTTCTTTATTTCTGCTTAGCCAGAGACTAACACAACCACTTCTGGGTTTTCCTATTTCTACTATACAGTTTTTTAACCTCTTGAACAATACTAGATTATGTACCAAACATTTTAAACTCTGCTCAGCAGGAATGTAAAAAGTATTTTTTGTGTTATTGCTCATGACCTTCAAAGCTAAAGCTTCAGATTGACCCTTCCTACTTATAATCAAAATTTTTAAAATGTGTCAACCGGGCAGCTTCCCTTAACAGCAGTTTCGTTTTTACCCAATTTAATTTTATTCCAATGTAAGAACAGGAACATATTAGCTTATTTGCATGCCTTCTGAAAAACATAACACAAATTTTAGATGCAGTTAAAAATGTAGGCAAAAATGGAACTATTCAAGCCCATTTTTGACCTGAATGTCTGTTACAAAGGTCACATTTATAGATAATGGTAAAGATAATGGGTGAAAAAATTAGTATATAGAAATTATATTAGACTCAAAGAAACAACAATGACATCAATACTAGCTGTTTCTCCACTTTCTAGAAAGACTAAAAACAAATATGGTTTCATTGAGTAGTGCAAGAATTGAATCTTAGAGAATATCTCATCTCATCAGGCTGTGAAAATAAAGGAAATTACTTTATGTGCTTACATCAAGAGATATCACAGGGCCGGGCACAGTGGCTCACGCCTGTAATCCTAGCACTCTGGGAGGCCGAGGCGGGTGGATCGTACTGAGCTCAGGAGTTCGAGACCAACCTGAGCAAGAGCGAGACCCGTCTCTACCAAAAACAGAGAGAAATTAATTGGACAGCTAAAAATATATAGAGAGAAAATTAGCTGGGCATAGGTGGCGCATGCCTGTAGTCCCAGCTACTCGGGAGGCTGAGACAGTAGGATTGCTTGAGCCCAGGAGTTTGAGGTTGCTGTGAGCTAAGCTGACGCCACGGCACTCGCCCCAGGCAAGAGAATGAGACTCTGTCTCAAAAAAAAAAAAAAAAAAAAAAAAAAAGAGATATCACAGGCAGAATATTATTATGTAAATATTGTCTACACTCACATCCCACTTCTCTTCCTTCCACCACTCATAACACGAACCCGTAAAACATAGGTTCCTTTTCTGGCAACTGTCTCTTCCAACTCCAGAGTAATTTTTTTTTTATTATTATTTCAGCATATTATAGGAGTACAGATGTTTAGGTTACATATGTTGCCCTTGCCCCCGCCGCCAAGTCCGAGTTTCAAATATGTCCATCCTTCAGGTGGTGCACGTTGCACTCTTTGTGTATGCATATACCCATCCCCTCCTTCCTCCTCCCCCTCCTCCCTCCTCCCCCTCCCCCCTGCCCAACATCCAATAGATGTTATTCTTATATGTGCACTTATGTGTCAATAAAGGGCTAATAACCAGAATCTACTTAGAACTCGGGAAAATCAACAAGAAAAAATCAAACGACCCTATCAAAAAGTGGGCAAAGGACATGAACAGAAACTTTTCAAAAGAAGAAAGAATAATGGCCAAAAAACATAAGAAAATCCTGAGTAATTTTGAAGAGGAAGATTTACCAGGATCTTAAGAAAGGGCTTGTTTCATTCATTTGTTGATAGACAGTTAAGTTGGGTCCATATCTTGACTATTTTGAATAATGCTGCAATAACCATGGGAGTGCAGATACTGTTAGAGATCTTAATTTCATTTCCTTCAGATATATACCCAGAAGTGGGATTACTGAATAACTATTTTTAATTTTTTGAGGAACTTTCATACTGTGTTCCATAATGGTCGTACTGATTTTCAACCACCCCCCAAAATTTAAAAGAATTAACTTTTCTCATGGTATGTTATTAGAACATTATTTTTCTTCTTGCCCTGTATAAATTTAGTCTCTTTTAGAGTTTAACCTTTAAAACTTTTTATTCAGAGGGAGAGAGTTACTTTTATCAAACTAAAATTTTGTGCATAAAAAAGTATTTGTAATCTTTAATGTTTTCTTAATGTTTCCATCAGAGTATCATATCATCTATTAATCATCTTGTTGGTACCAATGCTTAAGGGATCACTATATTCGGTACTTTGATATAAAAAAAATTTTTTTGGCGAAGTTTTTACTTTCCAATTTTCTTTTTAATCTATCACCAAATATGACTTTACTTCATGCCAAAAGGGTTAAAAGTGAATAGATTCCAGCTTATTTTGTATCACTTAATTATAGATATTGATGGCTTCCTAAAGATACATCATGATCTCTGTCAACATATTCATGAAGCAATACCATCTCATTTACAAACCATATCTTGCCCAGATGGCTAAGCACATCCAATTACCTTGAATTATTTAGCTCTCTTTTAGTAGTCAGAGTTTTCTGACCTTCCTAAAAATTAAGCATAGTCAACTTGGACTCTCTGTTTGGAATACTCTGAATATACAGTTATATATAAGTTTAAAATAATAAATTTATTATGACTAATATGCTTAAGTGCAAGTAGAAAATTGCATTTATATTACTTGGCTCAAATCAATTTGGCCAAAACCAACTTGTAATGCTTGAAGTGTATTAGTCAACAGTAAATAGCCTGAAGTGTTGATGCTTTGATGATTCTTAATTTTGATACAAAATTCTTTGTCATTTTTAGTTTTCTCATGTTCAGTATTTTTTTTTCATATTTGAAGAATTGTTTTGTTTCTATTCGAGTTTCAATCATTTATCATATTTGTTACTAGAAATATTTAAAATCACTAAATGTCTACTCTGTACATGTGAAACTTGTAAGTGCTTCCACTAGTTGTGCATCAGGAAGGCACTTAATTTTTACCTGATGAAAATTTTGATGATTTATTACTTAGAAATTTCTCATTTTTAAAAGATTTTCTTTAATCCATCTATCATCAATCCCTTTAATTATATAATACATACAGCTGAATATGGAGAGAGAAAAGTATCTGAAAATGCATTCAATTTCATGGGAGGCAAGGTAAGAATCTTGCTTAAATGCTTTTTGTTCATGTATATTTTATTCTATATTTGTTAAAAGAAAAAATATTAAAAATGATCTAAATTATCTAAGATGATATTTTTCTGTGATAGGACATTCCTTTGGCCTAACATATTCCCTGTTTGTTATATACTTATCTTATTCAAACTAATTCTTTGTTAAATATACAAATCTAAAGAAGTAATTGATGACAAATATTATTTTGCTTGTTTACTCATGAATGTTTGCATATTTACATTTTATTTATAATATAATACTTATTACTTGCTTCCTTGACTTCAACCAATTCAAAAATAATAATAACATCTAAAGAAACTGGATATTTTATTTGATTAATTCCATGAAGAGAAATATTAACCAAAAAAATAGGTCAATTTCAGTGGAAGTACGTTGAAATGGATAAGTAGGAATAGGAAGTAAACTCATTTCAGCTCTACAATCAGGAATTCTAGATGACCATAAGCTGCTTGCTGGACACAGGTGTCTGGGTGTTTTCTCAGGAGAGCATTTTGTAATAGGTTTTAAATTAGGAAATGGGAATCATCAGTTTTAGATACTTTTCAAATCTCACAAGTGTGAAAGCCTTCATACATCATAACTGAAATAATGAGAAGTGATTAATAAACGTCATTGAATTAAATGAGTTGCCAGATGTATCTGATTCTCAAGTGAGCAGGAAAAAAAATGCAAAAAAACCCGTCATAAAATGTGTCATAACAGTTTGTGACAATTTATATTAAACCACAGAGATGATTCCAATTTCAAAGCATAATGTAATTTTAGAAACCTAAATTATTTATTTTCAGAATATAATCAAGTTTTATATTTTAACATTTGAAAAATTGTATTTTTCTTCTATCTCAAAGCATAAATAGAAATAAACCAACAACAGAAATATCAACCAACAACAAAATATAACGAATTGCCTCAACTTAACAAAAAATAGACTGCATTATATATATGTCCATTTCAAGTAAGTGGATTAAAAAAATAGTCACTTAACAAGAATTAATCTGTTTACTGAGGAACTTTTTTAGAAACAGATAATTTGTTAGATTTTATTTTTAAAGCTAAATTACAACTTAATTAACAATCTATGCTGTGATATATGTTATTGGATGGTCATTATCAAAGTTAAATTTTAGAAAATCATGGCAAAATAGAAAATTTTTCTTTTCCTATGAAAATGTCAAGATACATATTAAAATAATTTAATATTTTAATGTTTTATGAAAAACAGTTTTTAACTTATGGAAATTTTATAGCCCAGCAATCGGAAATATATAATTATTATATTTAATAAATTTGTTAATTTATCCTTTATACTAATCAGTCAAATTTTAGCCTAATGCCAAAGAAACAATGTGTCTCTCCATGTTCCTCAAGGTAAAAAAAAAAATTCTTTTGCTTAAAATGTTCACTAAAGATAGTATTTTATTTTTTATTGGTGAGGATAATGAAGATTTTGTACTTACATCTGTATTCCACTTCCAAAAATTATGATTTATTTATTGGTCTGAGGAGTGATCTGGGCATTAGAATATTTTATCTGCTCTATTGTTTATTTAATGTGCAAGGAGTTTGAGACACACTCTGTACTTTGTATTAATCAATATTTCTTTGCTTAAAAAATACTTTATCCATTTATCATACGTGCATGTATATGTTTGTGTATATATTTAGAATGCATCAAATACAAGACACTGTGTACTATGAGTAGCATAAGTGAAATAAAATACTTTTCAACTAAAAGCTTTATAACTACTGGAAATTATAAAACTCTTTGGTATTTTTATCTACTCTAAGTGTTAAATATGGATAACTTTGAAATATGTTTTTCTGCAGCAAAACTGACTCTTAAAATTTTATATACTGATTTATTCATGAGTAACTTGAATATCATGCCAGTTCCCTGAACTCAAATGCATTAAACAAAACTGATCATCTTTCCTAAATTACTTATTCCTTTTGATTTCTCTATGTCATTCAAAGGAGTGGGTAATTTCTTCTTCTGTTTCTTCTTTTCTATTGTCTGGAAAATCATGTGACAGCTGAAGCTGGAGGAGCCATTTTGAATAATTTGTCCTTGAGCAGAAACAATTCACCAATGGGAAATTATATTCCTTGTGCTTTTCAGCAAAATGTCATCCAGTTTCTGATTTTTATAAGTAAATCATGTAAAAATTATATTTAATCAAAATTATTTTGTTCTTTTTGTCACTCACATTTAAGCATAATCATAGCAAACACATACTGACTATTCTTTTTTTTCCATTTCTAGAACAATTATTTACCTACACGTAATCCAAACAATTATCCTACCTGGTATTTTTTTAGAATATATATTATTAATCATTTGTTCGATAAATGTTTTATGTTTTTCTACTAGCATACTATATGCCTAGCCAAAATACCACACAAATTTCTATTCTTATGGATGTTAGATTCTATTTGTAGAAGATAGAAAATAAATATTAAAATTTGTGATATTTCAGATAGGAAAATATAAAACACACCTTTTCGTTGTATGACCTTATGATGTGGCAAATTATATACTTGTGTGTATATACAAACACACTAGAATAAATATATTTTGTCAAGCAATGCTATACTTTTATTATTCAAATAAATTTAATTTGGAGCTATAGAAAAACTGTGGGTTGAACCTCAGTTATCAGAAACAGTTGAATGCCAAAGTGGCTTTGCTGAAATCTGTTTGCATATGGACTGCAATGACTTGAATATAACCCCCAAAAATCATGTGTCAGAAACTTAATTGCCATGCAAGCATTGAGAGGTGGTGCCCAATAGGAGGTGTTTAGGTCATTAGGGCCCCATCCTTATGCATAGATCAATGCCCATTGTAAAAGGACTTAAGGCTTCAAGTTCAATCTTTCTCTTCTGTGCTTGTGTTCTCTCTTGTCACTTCACCTTTTACCATGGGACAATGCAGCAAGAAGGCCCTCGCTACATGTGGGCCCCTTGACCTTGGACTTTCCAGCTTCTAGAACTGTGATAAATAATTCTCTGTTCTTTACAAATTACCCAGTCTCGGGTATTCTGTTATAGTACTACAAAATGAACTAGAACAAAAATTGGCACTTAGTAGTGGGGCTGTTGCTGTGACAAATACCTGAAAATATGGAAGTAGCTTTGGAACTAGGCAATGAGCAGGAACTAGAAGAATTTGGAAGAGCAGTCCAGAAAAACCCTAGAGTGACATGAATGGAGCATTAAGGGCACTTCTGATGAGTGCTCAGAAGAAAAGAACTATATGGAAAGTCTAGAACTTCTTAGAGATTATTTAAGTGATCATGACAGAATGATGGTAGGAATATGGACAATAGAGAGTGCAAATAACTTGGTGTGATTGTGTCCAGGGCATGTGACTTTATGGAGAGCAAAACTTAACAGTGATGAACTAAGATATCTGGTAGAAGAAATATCTAAGTAGCAAAGCATTCAAGATGCTATATTGCTTTTTTTTTTTTTTTTTTTTTTTGGTCACTTAAAGTAAAATGAGAGAACAGAGAAATGATTTTAAAATGGAATTTATAATTTAAAAAACAGAAACTAAAAATTTTTAAAATTTTCAACTTGGCCATGTAAAGAACAAAAAAGCTCTTTTTTTTTTTATTCTTTTTCTTTTTCTTTTTCTTTTTTTTTTTTTTTTGAGAGCAAACTAAGGGTTTAGTCAAGCGAACCTTTGCCAAAGAGATTACCATGGATAGGTCCCAATGCTATTCATCAAAACAATGGAAGAAAGACCTCAAAGACATTTCAGAAATCATTGAGGTTGCCCCTCTTATCCCAGGCCCAAAGCAGAGCCATGAGGGCAAGGTTTCCAGAGAGGCTCTTGGGACCTCAGCATTTGCTGACCTGCACTGCCTGAAGTGTCTGCTCCCTGCATCCTAGTGCAGTTAGTCCTCTTTGGCTGCCCTAGCCATAGCGGAAGTGGGCCCAGGTGCAACTTGCGCTGTCCCTCTCTAGGGTCAAAGTGGTGAGCCTTGGCAGCATCCATGTGAAGCTAATTTTGACAGTACACAGAGTTTGAGAGTTGTGGGGCTTGGTGATGTCCATCTAGATTTCAAAGGATACTTTGGACATTCTGGGGGCTCAGGCAAAACTTGGTGTAGGCAGAGCTGCCACAGAAAGTCTTCACTGGGGCAAAGCCTAGCAGAGCCACAAAAACAAGGCCACCATAGAGAGTCTCCACTGGAGTAATTCCTAAGGGAGCTCTGGGAGTGGGACCACCATGAAAACCAGAAAATTGTAGAGCTACCAGGCAATGCCAGCCTGTCAGAGTGCCAGGCATGAGATGCCAACTCCAGAAAGCTTCCGTGTGGCCTGATCCCAGCAAAACTATTGCAACAAAGCTACCTGAGTCATTATGGGCCCAACTCCTGTCTCAGTGTACTAAGGATGTGGAACATGGACTCAAAAGAAATTATTCTGGAGCTGTAAGATTTAAAGTTTTTTACCCTATTGGATTTTGAACTTACTTAGGATTAGTTACCCCTTTGTTCTTGCCTATCTCTCCCTTTTACAATGGGAATGTCTATCCTACTCTTGTCCCACCACTGTGATTTGAAAGCAGATAATTTGTTTCTTGGTTTCAGAAGCTCACACCTGGGCGACATTTGTCTCAGGCTGAATCATGAATTGAATCTCATCCATTTCTAATTTGATGTAACTTAGAACTTTGGATTTTTTTAGTCGATGGTCTTGGTGCTATTGGAATGGAATGAATGTATTTTGCATGTGAGAAGAACATTAATTTGGGAGGCCAGGGGTAGAATGCTATGGCTTGAATGTGTTTCCCAATGAACATGTGTTGGAAACTTAATCCCCAATGCAACAGTGTTGGGAAGTGGAGCCTAATAAAAGATGTAGGGCTCCACCCTCATGAATGGATTAGTAGTGATTATAAAAGGGGTTTAGGCTATAAGTTCCATCTCTCTCTCTCTCTCTCTCTCTCTCTCTCTCTCTCTCTCTCTCTCTCTCTCTCTCTCTCTCTCTCTCCCATTTGCCCTTCTGCCTTCCACCATGGGATAATGTAGCAAGAAGGTTCTTGCCACATACAAGCCCCTTGACCATGGACTTCCCAGCCTCCAGAACTATAGAAACTAAATCACTATTCTTTATAAGTTATCCAGTCTCAGATATTCTGGTAGAACAGCACAAAAATGAACTAAGACCTGGAGCTTTAAAAGACATCTGAGAAAAATGAAACTTAGGGGAGAAAGTAGGAAGGTAGGATGAGCTCCTGTCCTGTCAAAAAAAAAAAAACAAAAAACCAAACAACAAAAAAAACCCTACATAGTCATTACATAAGATGTGAACACTATGTTTTTTACTGTATTATGTAGGGAAGAAGAATTATAAATAAAAAGAACAAAATTACTATTCAGTTATTTTGCATAACAAAATGAAACACCAACATCACTTTTTTTGAGATACCTCTATCTATGTCGAACAAATAAACAAAAAAAAACCTAAAAAAAACAGTTTTTCTTCCATTTGCCACAGGCCATCACATAGACTCCACCCGTGATGGCCCAAATCAGCTAATCTTAACATTGTAGCAGTCACAACTAAGCCAACCATCCCAGGAAAACCAGAGCCTCCTTTTTCTGGCTATGCGTCTGAGCCATGGAAGCACTTGCCATGTTTTCTGTCAAAACAGTGATAGTATCAGTTAATTCCAGAAGTACTTGGGACTGGAGCAACCTTCAAACAAAGCGACCAGTCATCAATCCCAGAAAAGTGGCAGAGACAGTACCATGGCTGGAAGAGCAGACACTACAGTGAAAATATTAGACATCTTTTGAGATTTCTTCAAAGCCCTGAAGTGGATTTTGTGGGGGTATCTTGTTGGGAACTCAAATTACTACATAAAATGTTAAAGAAAAACATGAAGATAATTTGGGTTTGTTTTGTTTTTCTCATATACATTTGTATTTAGACCGACCTACAGTTTTTGCTTTTGTATCAAAGTTATACCATGTTACTTTAAGACCAATGCTGGCATATGACTTTTATGAGTTCGATTGTGTAAATTCCATTTTTTCTATATTTTGTAAGATTTTATGTATCTTAATCTTCTCCACAAAATCTGAAATAAAGTGGAAGAGAAATACTATATGCTTGACAGTTTATTTAGAGGGCTTTCTTTCATATATCTTTTCTTAATTGCTACTCAGGTTTCTTCTTTTATAGATAAGCTTATGTTTTCATCTAAAAGTTTTATATTTTAGCCTTTAGAGTTAGGTATTTGATCCCTGTTTAGCTAATTTTTGTGTATGGTGTTAGGTTGGGGTCCAAGTACATTCCTTTGACTATCTTCTTGTTCTAGGACCATTTATTGAAAGATTATTCTTTTCTTCATTGAACTGTCTTGGTACCCTTGTTGAAATCAATTGGTCATAAATGTAAAAACTTATTTCTGGACTCTAATTTTTATTCTATTGATCTATATTTTATCATTTTCCAGGTAGTACCTTTTCTTGATTACTGTGGCTTAGTAGGAAGTTTTGAAATCAGGAAATGTGAGCATTTCAAATTTGTTATTGTTTTTTAAAATTGATTTGGCTATTCTGGGTACTTTGCATATCCATATAATTTATAAATTTTCTCAAGAAGCCCAATTTGAATTTTAATAGGAATTGTGTTGACTCTGTGAATCAATTTAGGATGTATTACCCTGTGAGCAATATTATTAAATTTATCAGTTTCTGAACATCAAATGTCATTTCACCTATTCAGGTCTTCTTTAGTTTCTTCCAAAACTGCTTTGCATTTCTTAGTGTACAAGTTTATTCCTAAGTATTTATTTTTTAATGGACTTGCAAACAAATTTTAAAAATTGGATTATGCATTGATAGTGTATACAATTAATTTTTGTATATATTGATCTTATATCCTATATTCTTGCTAAAATCCTTTATTAGTTCTAATTTACTTTTTGCCTTTACATGTGAATTTCCTAGGATTTTCTATATATGGATAATGTCATTTATGAATAGAGTGGTCCTTCTTTCTTTCCAATAATGATGTCCTTTATTTCATTTTCCTTTCTAATTGCTCTAAACCAGCCATTAAAATATCCAGTAGAAGTAGCAAGAGTGCACGTTACTCTCTTGTTCCTAAAACAGTTCTCTCTTTCACCATTAAGAATGATGTTCTCTGTGGGTTTTTGGTAAATAACTTTTATCTTAGCTACATTCTGTACTCTAGTTTGCGTGGAACATGTTCCACATGGTTGCTGAGATTCCCAGTCCCTGACAGTCCTGCTGCTGTCATATGAAACCTTCGTGCATGTGATTCATATCCGTTGGTATTTCTTCCTGTTCTACTCCACGATCTTCCTCTTGTTCACAGCCATCCTTCAACACATCTGCACACCTTGTTCAAGGACAGAGAAAATTTTATCTGCTTTCTTCTACTATTCCCAGGCTGGAAGAAAGTGTGGGTGGTGGTAGTGAGTTGTAGGAGAACTTTTACATGAGGACAGATTAATAAAAACATTAAAGCAAACTTTTAATAGTAATATTTTGTCTTATTTTTTCATGCTTAAGCCTATCGTGCTGCCGTATTTACTTTGGTATGTCTCCTCCTAGAGACAACCTTTCTCAGGGACTGGCTGTATCCGCTGCTAGATGCTAATGGCATGACACAAAATATTCACCTGAACATCCTATATTTCAGAGGGGATAAATTTAAGTTTCTCACAAAAAACTCTGCCCACAAGGCTAAATGGAGGGCCGAGGACAACACACACTCTACGGGCCTCTTCTTTTTTTTTTTTTTTTTTTTTTTCACCAGTTTGGATAACATCATTTCAGTTTAAAGATGGGGATAGGAGAAGATAAAAACAAGCAAGCATCCAAGCTGGTTTTTCCTGTGCATGCACACGCATGCATGAACACACACACACACACACACACACACACATACACACATACACAGACATATATAAACAAATTTAAAAGCTAAGAATTTACCTAAAGTGAGTTTAAAAACTAGAAATGTACTATGTCTTTTCCTCTTTTCTCTAGTGTCATTCTATCACCTGGCCTGGGAGGCAGATCTCTGCCTTAATTACAGAATACAGGAAGATCATGGTGGAGTTACAATATATTAATTAATGGCTGCCTCTCTCTCTCTCTCTCTCTCTCTCTCTCTCTCTCTCTCTCTCTCTCTCTCTCATACACACTTATTGATACATACTGTCATAAATTCACAAATATTTTAAGGTCAATCTTGTCTCTTCCTCTAGAATATAAGACAACCAATAAATTTTCCCTTAATTGTGACAGAAATCTAAGTTTACAATTGCTATTTGAATGATTTGTTTACATTATTTGCCCTGAAATTAAAACTTGTTTTATATAAGGTACAGAGGTTTCCAAAAACACCACCACTAGATTTGGGTTTTTTATGCCTAGAGCTTGCTATGAAGAAAAGTAATTTTTATGTTTTCTGACTCACCATAAGCTTTCTAAATATTTTCCTTCTGTGTATGATTTTTTCTATATTATCAACTCACACCTGAAATGTGAAGACACCGTATTGAGAATCAAACTCCTTTATGACAATTTTCCCATAGAATATTTCAATATGGAATCTCCTGAGAAACTGCATGAATATAACTACAGGAGTAAAAGGTGTCACAAAAATATAACCAGCAAAGAGAAAGGAAAAAAATTACTCTGCCAAACACAAATGCAAGCATGCAAGTGCACGCACATGCACACACACACCAAATCCAGATTTTATTGAATGTAATTCGTAGCTTCAATTGAAGTTGAACTCAGAATCCTTTACAACACATAAAGACAGAAGTTTGCATTTGTGAAGTACTTGTATATACTTGGTTAAGTTAAATTTCTTGTGACAATTGTCTCAAAAAGGGAAATTCATCTAATATCAATTTCTTTTGGAAGAAAAAATATTAGCATCAGAATTGTCATTCAAATGATACCTTGTCATGAGTCATCAAGGAAATCTTGTTTTTTACTGATTAAAATTAATGTCCTTTGGAAATGTGAATTTCTCTAATGGAGTACAATTATGATTAGGATTATTTCTACAGGGGAAGTATATTCTTTCTCCAGAACATGGTATGTCCCACCTGGGAATGAAGAAAGGTGACTAGATTAACTCTAAAATTTTCAATTCTTAGATTAAAAAATATATATATTGTTTAATCCTTCCAGCTTTATTTGTAGTCCACTTATTCCAGAGTTCTACTCAAACATGTATTATCCTGTGAAATTTGTCTCCGATAGCTCTACGAACACATAATTGCTGAAGTGTACTGCATTCTTCATTAGCCTTGCTGTCAGGACCCAATGTAGTGACAATTGTATAATGACTGACTGCTCAATGCATACTTATTATTGACAAAAATCAATGAAATTTGTCAGTGCCTTAACTTACAAAGACCTTAGTTTTCCCATCACATTTTTATGGTAGTAATTTGGTAAATCTTACTGTGATTATGATTTTTTAAAAAATCTCACTCTAAGTAAAGGACAATATATTTTATTCACACTATTACTAGTTATAAACAATTTTAGAAGATTTTTATTTTAGATAATAGCATTAATCTGTTTCTATCATTTTTTTTTCCACATGGAAGCCATAGCTATATGTGCTTGACTACAGGAAACTATTAGATCTGTAAAAATTACTGCACTGCAAGGTTTTCTGATAGACTAGGAAGATGCTGGTCCGGCACTGGGGTGATGTGTAATGACAAAACTTCATTTCACAAGAAGATGTCTACTGGGGTGTTTCTTAAGACTTCCTCAGTGTTTTCTATGATCAAAGAATGGCTCATTTCCAGCTATCTGGAAAGCAAGAGCACAGATTTCATTATAGGATTATTGGTTATCCACTGCAAGCTCCTTTTCACGGAATTGTGCTGTTGATGTTTCTGCACTCACATTTTTCAATCACATAAATGTGTGTTTGGATGTATACAATGTGAATACAATTAATTTAATTAAATATAGACACATAACACACACACATACACATACACAGGCATGCATGCATACCTTTCTGTGAGACATTTTCCAAAGACTGGCAGAACCTGATTCCTTTACTATTCAGTCATGTTTCTTTTTTTTTTTTTTTTTTTTGTCATGAGGAAATTTGATTAACCCTGATATTGATCTTTCATAAAATGAAGGTCAATTTTTTGAACTCCAAATACAAAAACAAAACTTAAGAATGAATAGAAGTGGAAAGACACATCTTCCCAGTGGCCAATGACTCTTTGAGACTTTGTTATGTGATAATTATCTGTTTCTTAAATAAACTTCACTTTCTTCAGACACGCTTAAGGATCATTTTTATTTTTTCGTCTTTTCTATCATGGTATTAATAGTCTAAATGAATGAAGGAATGAATACATACATACATACATATATACCAACACGTGTGTCAAGATTTCCCTGTTCATAAAATGAATCAAGCTCAGTTAGGCCCAGAAAAGACATTTTAGCTAGCCAAAATAAAATTAGAGCAAAAAATTAACCAATTGAGAGGAGTTTTTATTGTTTGTAACTTTCTTTTATTTGTATTTTTCTTTGCCTGTGTGTACGGTGTTTTTTCAATCATTGTTAGGGTACACAGTGGTGGTATTCACCGACATGTAGATTCACAAAAAAGATGCATAAATCAAAGGGTGGAAAGAATTAAATTATAATTCTAATGGAGAACTGTAAACATCCTTCCTTCAAAGTAAAATAAATTTTTTTGAATAGCATACATAAATATGATAACATTATATTTGTATCAACAGTTTTTTCAAACAGTACATTTTTCCTTATATAATAACTGACGAACTCAAATATAATCACAGATGTATTTGAGAAAAGGTAGAAATTAAAATGAGGAAGTTCCTGGAAACAAAAACCCGTTAATCTTCAGATCGCTTTGTGTGTTTTCTTGTATCTGGTCCATACAAATATAATGTTGATTTTCTATACTGTAGTTTCATTATATAGTTAAAGCCATCCAAAAGAAATGACTCATGATGCATATTCATGAGTGGATAGCAGAGTTGTCTGCATTTTTGTTTTATAAATATGATTCAGAGAATATACATTATTTGCTAAAATAAAGTGATCTAGAGTGAAGCTCTTCATTTGAAATGAATGATCACAAATTTTTTATAGTAAGGAATTAGTGATTTCTGTTTAAACATATCGCCACAGAATACGTTTGAGAAAAATCAGTGATTTTATCTTATAAGACAAGAATAACTGTGTCATTTTTACCAATGTTAAAGAATAAGATTTTAAAACTAAAGAGATTTGCCTTCATGTAAAATGCTTTTATGTAAATGTAAGTTAATGTCATTGGTGCTTTACTCCACTCAAATGTGTATTTTTATGTTTCTGATTTAAATTGAAAGTAATTTAATTAAATACTGAAAAAATAATTGTGAAAGACAAAGAGACACTTAGTGAGACAGAGACAGGGTAACCAAGAAACAGAGGTAGAAAAAAAAAAATCCCATTAGAGAAATTTCTGACTCTGCTTGCTTATCCAAATGACAAGAATGATTTTAGCAATGGAATTCAAGGTCTTGACTGTCCCATATCAACTTCATAATCCATTTGTTATTTTCCTAGAGGCTATTAGACTAAGAGCAAAATACCAAAACATATCTCTGTACTGATCAATCTTCAAATATTGTAGTGCATGTGTTTTCTTACCCTAGGAGCTTTGAATAAAGTGGACAGGTAGAGGTTATCTCTATGGCAACCATAAATTTGAGATTTAAGAATTCTCAAATCCCATTTTTATTTCCCTTCAGAATCTGCAGCAAACTTGTGCACTCTGAAGGAGAGTTTAGACAGTGAGTTAGTTCTCCAAGTAAAATAAATTAGGAAATATCTAAATCTCAAACATTTAAGAAATGGCTGAGAAGTTTCCAATGAAACGTTTACCCAGTATTTGCTATGCACCTACAATTTTTCTCCTGATAGTTTTTGAGAGATGATAATGTCTCACACTTGTGCTGCTTCTTTTATACACAAAAAGTATTGTGAATAGACAATGGAGAAACTCATTCTAGAATGTGGAGTGATAATCCTCAAAGGTGATTTCACAGAAACCAAATCTATTGTAATTTTCTCACCAATGACCAAGTCCATGAGGAGCAGCGTAAAAGAAGTCAGTTTTCAATTTTAAAACTTCCTAAAACCATCTCAATAAACAAAAAGTTACTATTTTAAGTGATTAGATGACAAATAAATCATTATTTATGCAAGTTCTTTCTAGCGTGTCGGGGGAGAAGGGCGGGTGTGCCTCATCATTAGTATTTTTAATTTAACAAATAGCAGTAACTATATTAAGTCAACTTTGACACCAGTAAAATGATTTCAGTGGTTGGACAAGCAACAGTTTTTACATAAACGGAGGCACTTTACACGGAGCTTTTCATTTAATCTTTCCAACACATGAGTTAGCCAGTATTTTTATCCACATTTTCACATCAGGAAATAGAGGTTCAGAATGGTTAATAAATGACTGATTATTCAGTTAACTGACTGAGTTGCCAGGTTTCTAAAACTAGATAATCAGTCTTAAATGCTAATTCACACAACTGCTGCTAGTAAAATAAATAATGAGTACACACTAAATGTTTATTTTATTTTAGGATGTATTCATCATATTGCATTATTAAATATTAATGTTATAGCTAATAAGTCCTCTTAAAATATCTGTTGACAATATGTGTGCATATAATGCACATACATGTGTATGTACAAAAAATGCATATTAAACTGTATACATCTCCTCTTTTAAGGCATTGAGAATCAAAACTTCATAAAACCATTTTTGATAAAAAAAGATTTAAAAAGAACAATTTGATTTTCCCTTTAAGCCTTAAACTGATCTGTTGCAAAGAGGAAGTTGAAAATAATAATTTGTTCTAAAACTAATATGGGATTCATTTAAACCCTACGTTATAATCTCTTCTCTTTGCTGATTATAGAAGTCAGTCAGCAAAGAAACATACAATGTTTAATCTATGTAGCTAAATAGAGAATATATCTTGGGGATGAGGTAGCAGGAGGAGGACAGGTTTAAAAAATAGTGATACTATGAAAAAAGTTGTATGATCTACAAAATGGTAGTTTGACTAATTGCTATTCTCTTCCAGAAATATTTGCTCTGATTGTATAAGAGCATGTATCCAAGTGGCACTCAACTGGTAATTCTCAAACTGCCCCCATATGTTTACTTTTAACCAAAAATGGCCTATAATCAAGAAATTATTCACTAGTATAAGATCCTCAGACAGTAGGTTTCATTTAATAAATACGGACCCAAAATGTTACATATTATGATAAATTGAATGTGATCATTTGGAAAATTAGTCAAATAATCGGAGAAATTGCAGCATTCTTGCTTCCTAATTGTTATAAAGTTTATCCAATAAGACAATAACATAGTGGTCTTGTCTGTAAACTTCAATTATCACTATACCGACATTGAACCAACGCCCAGGGATATCAAATGTTTTAAACTGTGACACACACTCCTCTTCTGGCAATCAGTTTTGGCTGACATAATGGAACACAGTTAATCCCTGAACACGTGGAACCACAGTAGTTAAATTGCTCAACCATGCCTGTAACAATTCAATTAGCAAATCCCTGTGGACGTTCTGTACCTCAGAAGAATTATGCAGGGATATTTTTACTATGCTTGTTTTCTAATCACGTTGCCAAATCTAACTGTTTGTACAAGAGAATATCATTGCCCTTGCCAAGAGGAAGGGTCAAGTTTATTAATGATGCCATATGTCTACATTTCTAAATTGTTATTTCAGGTATGTGGTACTGACTACGGTTAAGCAAAGGCTTTAAATCTTTGCTAAAGGATAATAGTCAAAATCATATTCCTTTTGTTTACTCGTTAGAAATAACCTGGCAGGAAATCAAACTGATTACCAGGTCAGAAATAAATCATATTTAGAAATTAAGAAATCAGAGTCCATAGCATGGTTAATATAAACACAAACATTCACAAAAGTTCAAAGTCTGAAGTTAGTGAGTCAATGACTCAGGGCACATGAAAAATTATACACAAAAATGGAGGATTAGTTTAAAAGCAATGGAGAACCCAATAATATAGTTCAAAGCTTTTAAAATTGTATTTAAGAAAAGGCAATTTCTGGGCGGCATTTTTAACTTGTCAACTAAACACTATGGAAGACATCAAAATAGGTCCTTTTTATTTGTATCGATGTTATAAGAAAATAAATAACACTAGAGAATAATGTTGTTGCATATACATTATCTGTTAGCACAAGAAACTATTGCATGTATTCCAAACAAAATTGATCCATCTCACATATTTCCTCACTGTATAGAAAGAGTGCCTGAGTTTCTGTTGTGAATTTATTATTACACAGCATTTCTGACTTTCTTTTACAAATAAACTTGTATGTGGTCTCAAGTCACCCATTTACTTACATTTTCCATATGTCTCCATATACAAAGCATGTCTAGGGGTGGCGGAAGAAACGTAGCCACAGTCAAAGTGGATATACAATAAAGTAGCCATTTCCTTTTTTCTAGGTAGTTATAACTAAGTTCTTAATTGTTAATCGTGATACTTACACCTTTAAAAAACAAGTGTATTATCTTACAAAGAGTCTGCTAATAACTCTAAAAAGCCAGATTTCTAATTATCCTTGATTTCACAAATTTATTTCAACCACATCCCCTGAAATCTTAACATTTCAGGGAACAAACTCAAGCATCGTTTATACCTCCATGTTAAGAAAAGAAATTAGCACGTCTTGTATTATCCTGGATAGAGCTGGAGCCCATTCTATTAAGTGAAGTATCACAAGAATGGAAAAACAAGCACCCCATATACTCACCATCAAGTTGTTATCAACTGATCAACACTTATGTGCACATATAACAATAAAATTCATCGGATGTCGGGCAGTGGCAGGGGGAGGAGGAGATGGGTATATTCATACCTAATGGGTGTGGTGCGCACAGTCTGGGGCATGGACATGCTCAAAGCTCTGACTCTGGTGGGGCAAAGGCAAGATATGTAACCTAAACATTCATACCCCTGTAATATGCGGAAAACAAAAAAGAACACAGATTGACATACAGAAAAAAAAATGCTATCAAAGAAGATATTGATTCATATCAAAAAAAAGAGAAAAGAAATTAGAAATAATATGATTTGTATTATATGACTTAATTATTTTGGAGAGGGAATTATTTTAAGTCCTGATTTTTTTTCCACCCAAATATACCAATGCTTAGATGTAGTTCTCTATGCTATTTACTTTTCTTTCTTACTGTTTTAAGATATCAATATCCTCCGACATTCATTATCAAAGGAAAAGTCTATCTTTCCCAAACTATTAGAGAATGATAAGAAGATACACCATTTTAAAAAAATTTTCTCCTGAATCATAGACCCTTACCAGCATCCCCTAAAGACCAGGTTACTCTGTGTGTGTGTGTGTGTGTGTGTGTGTGTGTGTGTGTGTGTGTGTGTGTGTGAGAGAGAGAGAGAGAGAGAGAGAGAGAGAGAGAGAGAGAGAATTCCCTAAGGATCATTATCTGCAAAGACTTACTCTTCTGAACCCTTTGACACCTTCTGCATTGCTTATTAACCTTCACAGTATATAAAATTTTAAGTTGGTTCTCTCTCTCAATCTCTGTCCCTCTCTATCTCTCTTTCTCTAAATATATATATATATATATATATACACACACACACATTTATATATACACTGCTTTTATATATATATATATATATATATATATATAAACAATTCACTTGCTGTATATTATTTTGTTACTACCAGATACAATTTTCCTTACATTATTTTGTTCTTCCAACGGCATTTTGTGCAAGGTTATTTTTATCCTATGTGTTTGGTAAATATGATTCAATTGATTAATTTATAGTGAATGACAATTTTTCTATAAGACCATCACAATCCCCCTCATTTTTCTAGTTATCAAAGGAGATATGCAAGTGTCATATAGATCTCAATACACTGGCCACAGAGGGCCCCTGACATCAGCTGTACCATTTAGGACACTTAACCATCATTTTTGAACAGCATTATGGAATATGGGTCTGTGTTTTAGTTCATGATAATAAGTAGTGGAATTTGAAGATCATATGGGAAAAACGCTTTGAGGGATGTGGACAATGTAAAATCATACGTTAAGAGTAGTAAAACTAAGAAACGGGCATTGGCACAATACTATCCTATACACCACAGATGTATATTTGGATTTCACTAGCATTTCCTGTTCCAGAATTCAATCCAGAATCACACATTGCCTTTAGATGTCATATTTCTTCAGTATTCTCAAACTTGTGATAATTTCTCAGTCCATTTTTTGTTTTTTCTTTCATTAATTTGACACATTTAAACAATACTGGTCAGGTAAGTTTAGGATGTCCCCAGTTTTGAATCTATCTGATATTTTCTTGTCATTAGTTTGAGGGTACTTATTTTTAGCAAGAATATTGCATCATTTTTTTCTCATTTTAGTGTGTCATATCAGAAAGTACCTGATTTCAATATGCTTTTTCCATGGTAACCTCGATTGCTTGGTTAAGGTAGTATCTGCTGGATTTTTCCATTGCAAAATTATTACTCTAACCTTTGTACTTTGAGAGTATGCAAATATTATGTTCTTCCTTGAACTTTTTCGCATTGATTTTAGCATCTATTGTTAGATTTTCCCTGATAATAATTATAACTGTGGTGTTTGCCTAATGGTGATTCTATTTTCCCCTCATTTCTGCTACATTAATTAGTTGGAATACTTCTGTAAGGGAAAGCTTCTTGTTCTCCCCCATTTATTTATTTGCTCCAGTATATGAAGTCTGACTTCTATTCTGCTGTTTGACCAATGACTTCTTTTTAGACCTCGCCCTCCCTTTCCTCTTGCCCTTTCCACATGCCCCATGTGTGGACAGGCAGATGAGAAAAGGCCCACGAGGTCACACTGACTGGAAATTTAAATCTCCTAAGTGGGAAGTTTTCCCCAGTCTCACTGCTTAGCACCATAATGACCTAACAGAGAACATCTTTAATAGCAGCAAAATTATGACAAACATATTACACAGCTGCAACATATTGGAGAAACACCATATTGCCATTGCCTGTCCAGTTATCTTCAATTGATCATTTATAACTTTATTTCACAAAGCAAAATATATTTCTTTTTAAATTTTTAAAAATTTGTTTTATTTTTAGCTATTTTGGAACCTTAATGGTTGTATGTATTTATGGGGTAGATGTGATATTTTGATTAGATGCTCACTGAGTTTATTTATTTATTTATTTATTTATTTTTTATTTCACCGTATTACAGGGGTACAAATGTTTAGGTTACATATATTGCCTTTGTCCCTCCTGAGTCAGAGCTTCAAGTCTGTCCAGTCCCCCAGACTGTGAGCACTGTACCCGTTACATGTGGATATACCCATCCCCGTCTCCCGCCTCCCACCTGCCTAGCACCCAATGAATGTTATTACTATATGTGCACTTAAGTATTGATCAGTTAATACCAATTTGATGGTGAGTACATGCCGTGCTTGTTTTCCCATTGTTGTGATACTCCATTTAATTTATTTAAATTCTCAAGAACTCTTATTTACATATACAGCAGGCCCTCGAATGACGTCAATTTAGTTCAATCATTTTGTTATAATATTGATGAGAAAAAATTTGATTCCTGTCCTGCGTTAGCGTGCCCTGTGATGGAATGGCATCCTGGCTCCTGCCTCACAGCTGCTGGGATAGGCTGTGTCCACACACCACGCTGAACCGGAATAAGCTGGTTGGAAAAAAAGAAAATGAGTAAATGTACATAAATTATTGTCAAATAAATATATGTAATGCATGCCATACTCATACACATGTACAACAATAAACAATGAGGTACAAAAGCTCTCTGCAAGACTGCCATACTTGCTCTTGTTCGTTTTTGAACTGTGAGGTGGTAGGTGGTGTTCCTTAAGATTTTCTTAATGAACATTTATTCCTTCACTTAACTCACCACCAAGATTGTCTTTGCTTGCTGATTTGGTAAGTTATTTTCTTACTTTTTAAATTAATCTTTTTAAAATGTATGTATAGTTCATATTAATTCCAATTTTTAATTTTAGAAGTGTTTGGGGTCTTTATTTAAAAGTTTGGTGATGTTTTTGTAACCAGAAATATGTCATAGCCACCTAATTCTTGTTTATAACAATTAGCTTGTGGTAAAATTGATTTCTTTATACATCATTTGATTTAAAGTTACAATTTCCAAGAACCAATCTACAACGTTAAATGAGGACTTACTGTATCTTGGTCATTTTTGTTAGGTTACTAATTTCAGAATCAACAAATGAGAAAACACTGTACTCTATTTACATATCCATTCAATTATATTCTTCGTTTCTAATATGAACCAAACCAACAAAATAAATGTCTGAGTTAAACAAGATTTCATAGATTTCAAAGCATTTGTTTATTTTTCCTAATCATTTCTCATAAAATATCTTAAAGAAAACTAACGTTTTCTTGGAGGTGGGGTGTGCATTTTAACTTGATTAGGCTTTCTATTCCAAAGTGACTGGGCAAACTATAGAATGGCTTGATAAGGTTAGTTAAATTCTTCCAAGCAAATTACAGGAGATGGCATGGATTGGCTGGAGATGTAGAAAGCTTCATAAAGAACTCCACTTTTATTACCTATTGTGAAATAATTGTTAAGAACTAGAAATGTTCTCTTTGTTATTTGAATTATGAGGGACAGATACAAAATAACAATTAATAAAATGGTTATCAATTTAGTTGTATCTATAGTAACTCTAAATTACAAAGTTGGTACCATCATGGTAACTTTTATCAAAGAGTAGCTAAATCTAAATCCTTAATATTGGCTGTTCTGGTAAAAAGGGCAACATTTTTCTTTTCAATGCCTCACATAATGATATTAGGAGTACCTTTATTAATTTTTAATTCTTTATAAATGACATTTTTGTGATGATTTAAGTTGTGTTAATCTACTTTGCAATTTATAAAGCCTTTGAAGCTCTCAGCTCTTCTTATTAGATACTCAGATGACAGAGTCCCACACAACAGTCTCCAGCTCTGGCTCAGAATTGGAAGCGCACCAGCCTGTGATTATATGATAAGAAAGGTGGACAGGGTTTTCTCCACTGACTTAGCTTGAATGGGGTGCCTTTGGTATTACTATAGAAGATTGTAGTCAGTGATTCTTGGATCTGTAAGGTGATAGGGAAAAAAATTACATTATTTATTTTAATATTTTTCTGTCACACTCCTTCTTTTCTCTTCCTTGCAACCTCAAATTACAAGTATATTAGTCAAATTGCTATTTCCCTTTGGTCATTGAAACTCTGTTTATTTTCATTTATTTTTATACTTTTTTTCCCTGAGATTGGATAATTTCAATTAAACCTTCAATAAACATTTCTTCTTGATCTTTTAATGTTCATATAATATGATGAAATTACTATAAATGTATTTATGTACACATCAAATACATTGTCTAATTTAAAACAATTCTTATCTTTCAAATGCTTTTCCTTAAAAGGCTTTTTACTACAGGTGATTTATTCCATTCTCGGTTTTTTTTTGTTTTTTTTTTTACTTTTACTTTAAGCACTACCTTAATTATCCATTATCTCTCTTATTTCACTTGATAATAAAAAATCAGAAAATACATAATATATAAATAAAAATGTTTCAATTTGAGGAAGGTTAAAGGTAAATTATCTTTTTTTTTTTTTATGATGTAGACTTCCTTATCTTCTGTTCTCATTCAAGTAAGTGAATGGTGGATATACCCCAAATAATTAGGGATTTGCAAATTTAAATCAGGCCTAAGTCAGGCTTAATCTACTTTCAAACTTGAAGTTAAAATTCTATTTTAGTTTTTAAATATGAAAACCCCTATTTAATTCATCTAGCCAGTCTCAAGAATCTAATTAAATCCAGGAAAATCCAGACTTTATAGCCTGAAACTAGATTTCATAATTCAAATATATGTCTATTTCATGTCAGGCCATGAAGCATCAGGTACTAAAGTAAACTGTGGTGATTAAATTTATGTGTCAACTTAACAGGACTAACGGATGCCCAGATAACTGGTAAAATATTATTTCTGCGTGTGTCTGTGAAAGTGTTTTAAAAAGAGGTTAGCATTTGAATTGATAAACTGTATAGAGCAGATGGAACTCTCCAAAGTGGGTGGGCATCATCCGATCTGCTGAGGGCCTGAATAGAACGAAAATATAAAGGAAGGCTAAATTCTCTCTTTTCTTGAGCTGGGATATATCTATCTTCTCTGGTCCTCAGACATCAGTACTCCTGGTTCTTGACCTTGTTGGAGTCAGATAAGAACTTATACCATGGGTGCTTCTGATTCTTGGGCCTTTGAACTTGAACTAAATTATGTCATGGGCTTTCTTGTTTCTCCAGCTTACAGACAGCTGATCATGGAATTTCTCACCCCCCCCCCCGTAATAACATGAACCAATTCTTATTTCATTCACACATATATATATATATATATATGTGTGTGTGTGTGTGTGTGTGTGTGTGTGTGTGTGTCCTATTGTGGGTGTTTACACATACACACACATATGTACATGCATATATATGTATATACATACACATCCTATTGGTTCTATTTCTCTGGAGAACCCTAATACAGAGAATAATAATAAATGCCACCATTCTGCTTATTTCCATGGATGAAACAGAAAGATCACATGCCTGATCTCTGCCACAAGCCTAAGGCTAAATGATATAAGCACAAAAATAAGAAACATTATTTAAGATCTTGTGTTACATGACATTTTTTCAAGGTAAAATAGCAACAGGAGTGTGGTATCTTGTGTGTAGGAATGCTGTACTCACTGTTGAAAGAATCATCTATTGATCTTCAAGAAAAATATATTAATAGTAATTTAAGACTTCACATATGCAACAAAATTAATTTTATATAATTTAAATAAAAAAATTGTTAAATGTTAAGTAGATCCAACACACAAACATAAGTGAATATTTATTTTATTCCTAGTTGTAAAGATACTTTTTAACTTTAGGAACCCTGTAAAACAAATCACAAAAGACAAATAAATTGAATAGCAAAATACCATTATTTCATATTTACTGAGTGTATTATGTACATTTTTAGTTACAAGGATATTTTAAAAACAGAGACAAGATCAAAATCACATTAGCTTGAAGCAGTATTCGGATAAACACTTTGACTAGTCATCATATTTCTAAATATCCCATGAGCTTTATCAGTAGGAATTAGCAGGTTGCGGAGAAGCTACCTTGGCCTCATGCTGTCCAGTCTGAAATCACCTTACCATAGCTATTCAAGTGAGAAGACTTAGACACAGGAATACTGTAGGTCAAGTTGCAGAAAATCTTAGCATATTATTTGATCTGCAGCCAAGAACATTTATGACAGGTATCCTTATATTAATACAACATTTGCTACCTATACAAAGTAATTAAATTTCACATGGAACATATAGATGTAGGAAAATTAATGTTGTTAATTATTTCGTGAGTAGTAGAGAGGCAAATATGTATGACTGAGATAGATATGTTTATTATCAAACAATTTTGGTAAAGAAGTAGATTTTTATAATTAACCAAAATTGACCGTAATACAAATAATAAAATGTTTAGTATCATAGAACACAAGTACCAACTTGATCTTATAGAAAATGAATATACCTAAATTTTAGAAGAGACTAAAATTCTAGAAACTAGTTTCCTGAAAAAAAATTCTTCATCTGTTTTTTTTTGTTGTTGTTATTTGTCTTGTTTTTTGTTTTCTTTTCATTATTGTTGTTCAATTTCTGAGGTACCAAAGCTAATACTCTGTAAAGCAACAAATTCCATGTAATGGTTCCCGCAATTGTTCCTCATGTAATGGCTCTGTGTTTTGACAGTGAATTTATTTCAGACATATGTGTGTGTTTCTGTGTGTATAAGCATGTGTGTATATATATATATATATCATAAACATAATACACATATATGTTTGATCTTGCTGTTTTCCCCACTCTTTGTAGGTTTTAAAGACTAATAATTATCTAATCTGATAATCACAGTGATGTAGGACACAGTGGACCTCCCAGAACTGCGATTGAGCCCACCCAAGTATGAAAATTGATGTACAGTCACTTTGTTCAGAAGGGGGCTGGCTTTTATAGAAGTCCTTTAAAAATCACTAGAATATAGTCCTCATTTGAGCGAAGATGCCCCAAAAATGCTTTTCATAAGAGACTGCAAAAATTTAATGTCTCATCATGTTGTCCAGAGAGACTCTGGACCTTATAGATGCTCTTTGAGTACCACCAATGGCATATATTCCTATACGTGTGATTATACCCCCTGCTGTGGCTTGAATGATCCCTCCAAAAGTCATGTGAAACTTCATTCCCAATGTGGCAATATTGAGAGGTAGGCCCTGTAAGAGGTGATTGGATCACAGGGACTCTAGCCTTATGAGTGGATTGATCCATTTGTGGATTAATGGATTAATGGATTATAATTGCAGGAAGACTGGTAGCTGTATAACACGAGGAAGAGAGACCTAGGCTAGCACAATGGCATGCTGAGTGCCCTCGCCCTTGGGACCTTCGCTATCTTGGGATTCTGCAGAGAGCACCAACCAACAAGAAGGCCCTCACTAAATGCAGCCCCTTAACCTTGGACTTTTCAGCCTCTGAAACTTTAAAAATAAATTTTGTTTCTTTATGAATTACCCAGTTTCAGGTATTCTGTTACATGCAACACAAAAATGTGCCAATACATCCTCTAAATGTATTTTTGATAGGATGCAAATTTGTTTTATTTGAATATAAAAAAGAATGTTTTGGGCTTGCTGCAGACAAATTGGATTTCTAAAGAGGATAATTTCTTTCAATAATTACAAGGAATTGTTTCTTCTTCAGATTTAGAATCCCACTGAATTAGTGGGGGCTTTGAAGATTTGTGGGTTTTGCATTTTTTATACTAAATATTCACTTATAATGCTTGTTGTGTCAGAAATCCTTCCTGCAACTGAGAAAAACATATGCAGCTGCCTGATAACCTATTAATAAAGGAAATCTGAATCCTCTCTCCCAAATGAAAAACTGAAAACATATTTACATCTAGAAATCAATACAAAAAAGTAATTTTTCTAAAGGTCTAAGAAAATAAATTTCATTATAGCTACATGTGCATGTGTGTGTATGTATGTATATATGTATATGTATGCTTGTGTGTGTATACTGTCCAGAAAGTATCCTAGCCATGTAACTGTTTTGTTATATTAACAATGGCTGGATACTTTCTGGACGACTCTTTTACATACACACATATATATGTGCGCACACACACATGTACACACACACACACACACACACACACACACACCTAAGTACAAATGTGACCTAAACTTTGCTACTCCAAGGTCCTCCCATGTGTAGGCAAGTCTAGAATTTACATTTTGTTTTATCATCTTTGCCCTATGTATACGAAGGAAAAAGATCATCCTAGAAACAGTTTATTTCAACACAAAACAGAGAAGTACTAATATTTTTCCCAAGGATAATATAATGGCATTGTACAAGAGAACTTTTTTAATAGTGTCTATTTCTTGTGCCCTTTAGTTTTTGCCCTAAGTGGATTCATGCCTGAGTCCTAGAAAAAACATAAAGACTTAAGTTAAAAAGTTTAAAGAATGGTTCGACAAACATTACAATGAGAGTTTGAGGCTACAACTGACAAGCGGCATCGTAGTGGAGATTTTGGTGCAGGTGGACACTGTATCAATATTTTAAGGCTTTTGGAGATAGTGCCCTTGGCAGACATCACACTAGCAGCCCATTCATCAGCGATGTTGCTCTGCACAGCAGTTCTAGCAGCGTCACAGCACAGGCAGTGCCTGCGGCAGGGATCAGCGTCTTAGATGTTACTCCAGCATAGAGACAAAATTGGGAAGAGTAGACAAGACAATTCATGGTTGCCATATATAGGCCAAGAAGACTAAGGGCTCTTTCATGGAGCACATGTAAAACAGCCTCTGATATGTCTTCAATTTAATTAGGATGTTTTTTTTTGGAGTCGAAGTGACAATAAATGTGAACCAAATTGGCAGAACTTATTTTAGTGCCTGATGTTCATAGCCATTCTAGTTATTTTATAATAATAAGTGGATGGCTTTCAGATCTCACTTCAAAGTTTCCTGCATTGTCTAATGAATTTTCCTAAGAGCTGAAGAAGCCACAACTGAAATCGAAGATTATTGGCATCAATAATTACCTGTGTGTTAACGTGTGTGTCTATGTATATATAATTCTAACTGTGAAGTTCTTATTAAATTTTAACTAGTATTTGAAGCTAATGTGTCAGTGGTAATTCATTTTACAAAGAGCAATGTGAATGTGAAAACAGAATAGGAGGTACCAAATTAGTCCTAAAGGAAAAATTTTTGTTTATTGTTTCAGATGAACTGGGAAAGCAAATGCCTATTATAAAATCATTTAATTCTAACCAAAATTAATTATATATTTCAAAATCATAGGAGATCACAGAGAAAGATACACTCATAGATGTATGCGTTAAATGAATATACTCTAAAAGGGACACCATTGATAGTAATTTATTATTATTATCATTATTATTATGGACAAGAGCAAATACCAGTGGAGGCTATCAAAATAAGCTACACTGAAGGTGAACAGTCAATTAAAATCTGAACAGTATATATCTAGGCTAAAATAATCAATAAATCTTTATTTTTAAATTTTATCTAACATTTGAAAAGACTGCAGTATATTACTCATAACTGTTTATACTGTGAGACTGAATGAAAGTTATAAATGAAAGTAGTTTTGATGAAAGGAAATATGAACTCAAGAATTATTTCTCTACAGATTGATATATAAGTATAGAACTAATAAATGTATTTATATGTGATACAATGAACATTTTATATATCAGTAACAAGAAATTAAATTAAAAGCCTTGGCTAATACTATTTCAACAAGGCAAGAACAAGATCCGCAAGTCTTTTATTAACTCATAATCAAATACTATATCAAGAAAAATAAGTAAAAAATAAGCCTTAAAATAATGCCTAAATAAAAATATTTTGCATGAATCTAATTGTAGCTCTATGAAATTCTCAAACAACACCAGCAAATTTCAACTTTTCATTATGAAACTTTATGTGTATAATGGTAAGCCAATGACTAAATTTGAAAAAAAAATTGATAATACATAAATTATCATATCACACTGCTATAAAGAATAATGTTACCTCTGTGCATTTCTCACATGTTTTCATGCATGTGGAGGAGTGAATGGCTATAGATAAGAGTTTACATTTCATTTTTTAACTATCCTCCTTCTGTATCTGGCTACTTCTATCTCAATCCCTAGTCTCCTCATTTCAGAACGAGGTCTTAATCCAGCAGCCCGAGGAAGGTTGTTTCTGAGAATTTTGCAAATCCATCCTCCAACTGGCAGGTAACCTGGCCTTCCAATCCCCTCCAGGATCACAGGCAGGAGGTGCCTCTGATCCATCAGTGGGTATGGCTTTTGAGCCTAAATTCTCCAAGATTGAAGTTTTACACTGAAGTGCAGGTCCAAATAAGAAAACAGCAAAAAATGGCTTCAGACAAAATTACGTTAATTACTTGTTGGATCTTAGTATATTTCACTGGAAACCCAGTAGGACAGCTGCTTCTGGACCAGTTTCAATCATGTCTTTGATCTTAACCATGGTTATTCTCACCTGGTTTGCCAGTGTGACTGCCTTTTTCTTTATTTTAAATCTCATATTTTATTTACTGTATTTGGGGATTAAAAGTTAGCAGTCTAATTCTAATTTGTGAAATCACAGTTTTGACCTAATCAGAAGGTTATATGGCAGGATACACATTTATTTTATATTTTTGTCAGCATTCTTGATGAAAACAATCTGAATTCTCAGGCATTGACAGAGCAGGAAAGTAGATAATGCATAGGAGCCAGGAGTTCTGATAAGAAAGAAAGAAAGAAAGAAACTGGGTCTCAAATGTGAAGGAGAATGGTAGAAATACAAATGAAATTGATAAACATATATTGAATAGGAAGGAGGAAAAAAAAAAAAGAAAGAAAGAAAGACCATTTCATAGAAGAAATTCCTCTCCTTAAAGGCCATGGTTTTCAGCAGAAAGCAAAGGCAGAGAAATTAAGAACTCTGGGAAGGGTCAATAATCCAGTTGGGAGCTGCCTGTTCCTAAGCAGTTCCTCATCTCATGCTTGTTAAGGCAAATTGGGCACCTGCAGAAAACCAAATATTTGGTGCACCTTAAAATTAATTATTAAAAAAATACAGATCTTTTCAACATGTATTTAAGGAGAAAAGCAAGAGTTTGAGAATTTTTCTCTTTTACAGGTAACTTTACATAGAACAAATAATTAGGTACATATATTGAAATGCAACACTTAAATATTCAATATTATCTGGGTTATTAAGATATAGAATTTTTTGAACAGGCAATTCCAGAAAAGTCATATGAAGAGCTTTGACAAATAATCAAATAAATTACTTATTCCATGTAGACAATACTAGATTTAGTACTCACAAACTCTATAATGCTGGTCTCCTATAAAATGATGGCTGGGTTGTTATAATTATTAAATGAGGTAAAAATGCTTAAAGCTTTCTGGGATATATTGTTAATTATAAATAAATATTATTTATTATTAAACTTATTAGCCAAATTTCATCTAATATGTGCATAGTAGTGTGGCCTTTATATCACAGTAATATTTGAAAAATAGATAACTCAGATGAATTTCTAACAGCGGGTAAATGTCTTTTGTAGGAAAAGGATCTGTTAATATGTTAGTAGTTACATAAGGAGTAAATGTAGAAATCTGAGTTTGCAGGTATTTAACCTAGCACTGAGAAAACAACCTAAGTGAGGGAAAAAGACAGATGTATTGGCAACACTAGACAAGAAAGGAGTTACTTCTATTCTTAGTTTTATGTGTGCTAAGTAAAGCAGATTTGTTTAAGTCAGATTTTCTTAGGCTTATAATCAACTGTAACTGAGAGATTCCTTAATTTCTGTTTTCCTAAACAATGCTAGAAGTATTCCATAAGAGTATTTAATTATTTAACTATGTTACAATCATAAAAGGACTTCATAAAGCAGAAGGAAATAGTTTTACAGAAAAATGAATGATCAAATGAATTAAGAGACACTAACAAAAATAACATAAACCAACCTTGATTTTAAAATGTCACACCCCCTAATTGGGTGAAGGATAAAAAACATCTCTCTGTATTATTTCTTATTACTGAATAAGAATCCACAATTTTCTTAAAATAAAAAGCTAAATATTAATAAAACTTTGAGTCCCCTAAGCATAATGTAGATGATGTTTAGCAAAACAACTTCTACAAACGGCTTTAATCTAAACCTATAAGCACCAAGCAAACTACTCTAATTTTGATACAAATGTATCCCCTTAAAATAAATTATATAAAATTTTTTTGGAGCTGTATCAAACTTGTATTCTCCTTTTCTTGTAGAAATCAAAGTATGAAGGACTCACTATACAACACAGGAAATAGAAGTATAATCTCTGGATGGAGGAAAGGCATTGACTATATAATGTAACATATTAGAATTAATGTTTGCCTGCTTTGTACATTTTTTAAAATTTCCACCCAAAATTACTGTTTTAGAAAAAAAGACTGGAGGATTGTTTATGTAAAACTTTAATTTAGAAATTAGATCTTTAGTCTTTATTAATCTTGAGGCAAAAAATAATTAGAGAAAAACATTATAATGGGAAGTATAAACCATCATACTTCCCAAGTGGAACAGCAATGTACTATGTTTTATATTCATATTTTTCAAAGAAAAATCTCTATGTACCATTTTGAAAATGGTGATGCAAACATAAGTACCTGCTCATTATCTTCTCAGCCAAAATTCTTTCCAAATGGATGCTTCTTTGATAGAGCAATAACGAGCTCAATTCAATTTATTTTTATATTGAAGGTTTATACAAAGTATCATAAATATGTCTTACAGAGAATTAAAACAATGAGAAATAACTCATTGTACTGAGTGCAGTGTCTGACATGTACTAACAGAAGATACAGCTTGCAGATAAATTGGTTTGTAAGAAAAGAATATTGAAATTTAAGAGAGCTTTTTATTATTAATAAAATAGCTCTTTTATTCTCTGTTTGAACATAAGAGACTTTAAATGGGAGTACGTTTTTAATAACAAAGTAAAGAAAGGAAGAAAAAGTGTGAGGCCACTATGTAACAAAGAGCAGTTCAATGAGAAATGATAGTTTGCTCAAAAATCTGGGCATATTTATTTTAAATTGAGGTATAGTTCACATTTAATAATATTCACACTTTCAAAATGTACAGTTCAATGCGCTTTGAAAAATGGATGCAGTTCTATAGCTATTCCTATAACCAAGATACAGAATTCGTCCATTACCCCATAAAGTTCCCACACAGCCCTTTTCAGTTTTTTGACTCCTAACCTCCCTCCACCCCCTGCTGCTGGCTCCTGGAAACAACTGATCTATGTTAAAGCACTATAGTGTTGCCTTTTCTAAATGTTATACAAATTGAATCATAGAAAGCACAGCCTTTGCTTTCTGACTTCTTTCACAGATCATTATATTTTTGAAATTCATGCATGTATAGTAATTTGTTCCTTCTTATTGCTGAGTAATATTTACTATATGAGTTACTATTCTACTATTTGTCAAATTGCATTGATGAATATTTTAGTTGTTTCCTAATTTTCCTAATATGGATAATGCTGCAATGAGCATTTAAGTGTAAATATTGCCTTTAACATATGATTTTCTGAGATCAATACCTAGGAGTGGAAAAGCTAGGTCATATGGGAGGTGGTTGCTAAGAAAATGGTCCATCTATTTTTCACAGTAGTTGCACTTTTTTACACTCCACCAGCAGTAAGAATTCCAGTTTTTTCATATCGCTCCTAGTACTTAAAACAGCTAGTCTTTTCAATTATAGCCATTCTAATATGTGTCCAATAGTAACTCGTAGTTAAATTAACATTTGCCTAATGACTAACGATAGTTATCATCATTTCACATGCTTATTTGATATATTCGTATCCTTCTTTGGTGAAGTATCCATTCAAACGTTGTTGATTTTTTAATTGGGTTATGTTATTATTGCTGAATTTTGAGGGTTTTATTTTCCTTTTGTGTTTAGATTTATACAGAAAAGCAGCAGCAGTAGCAAAAGCGGAAGCAGGAGAAGTACAAGAGTAAGAAGAATAGGAAGAGGAAGAGGAAGAAGCAGAAGGAGAAAGAGGAAAAGGAGAATAAAAAGAAACAGAGAGAGTACGTGGCCTGCAAAGTCTAAAATATTGACTGTCTGGAGCTTTACAAAAAAGTTTTGTTGCTATAGATTTATAGAAGAATTTGGAAATCATCGTCATCCTGACAATGCTGTGTGTTCCAAGCAGTGAACAAAAGTGTGTGTGTGTGCTTTCTTTAATTTTGAGTTCCCTCCTTTTCTTTCTCTTTCTTTCTTGGAGCCTGAGCAGAGTAGCACAGGAGGGCTGTCCTATGTGAAAGTTAAAAGCTGAGCTGGATAAAAGCGGTGTCTACATTAATTTCGGGTTGGTCTGTCAGTGTTTAAGAGGCTAAGCTAGGTGAGGAAGCTGTCCCTTTGCAGCTGCAGTCGGTAGAAGGTGTTAGATCCTGAAAGAGAAGACAACCCTGAGGAATGACTTCCAGGTGTGGGCAGTCAGAGGCTAATCAAAGCAGGAGTGCACTCATTTGGGAAGTGGCCCAGCCCATATTGTGGAACTTGTATGTGTAAAAGGAAATCTATAAGGAGGAGAAAGTGTCAGTAGTACCAGTGAGACATTGTTTACATATAGGGGCACTGGGTAAGTAAATGCATTAATTAAAATAAGAGCCAGGCTTTCATTGATAAGGAATGGAGTTATAAATCTTGAAAATGAGAGGCACTATAATAAACTCAATGGTGTTTTCAGTTGAGTAATTATTGTCAACAATTTCAGTGTAATCATATTGTCCTTTTATTTTTTCCAAAGATAAGTAACTTAGAACAATATATTCTTTCATCTTTTGTGAATTCATAGATTGAATACAATGCCACAAGATTGTGTGTTATAAATATTCTATTGCAAGTATCTTTTTTGGAAAATGACTTTTTTCCCTTTATTGTAGCACAATTCACAATTGAAAAGGTGTGGAATCAACCCGTGCCCATCAACTTATGAGTGGATTAATAAAATGTGGTATATGTATACCATGGAGTACTGCTGAGCCATAAAAAATGGTGAACTAATACCTTTTGTAACAACCTGGATGGAACCGGAGACCATTCTTCTAAGTGAAGTATCATAAGAAAGGAAAAACAAACACCACACGTACTCAGCCACTAGTAAACTGTAACTAATTGATCAACACTTATATGCACATATGGTAGTGAAACTCAATGGAAATCAAGCAGGTGGGAGAAGGGAGGAGGGGATGGGTAAATTCACACCTAATGGGTACAATGCACACTATCTGAGTGATGGGCACACTTACAATATTGACTCAAACTGTACAAAAGCAATACATGTAACCAAAACTTTTGTACCCTCATAATATTCTGAAATAAAAAAAAGTTTATGTTAGTTTATGTTTTTAATCAGAAGTGAAACCTCATAATACAAAGGCATATTAGCGGAAAAACTTGAGGTCATCTTTGGCTACCATTCATCTCTCACATTCTATATCCAATCTGACATATGTAAATTATGACCACTTTTCAAGTACCCATAACCACCTTGATTCAAAATGACATCATTTCCCACTTATTTAACATTATTTCCTTTTTTTGTTTTTAAGGCACAGGATATATCTCTGTCACCCAAGCTGTAGTACAGTGGTGCAATCATAGTTCACTGCAGCCTGGACCCCCTGGGCTCAAGAAATCCTCCCGCCTCAGCCTCCTGAATAGCTGGCACTGCTTGCCACCATTCCCTGATAATTTAAAAATAAACAAACGAACAAACGCATTTTTAGAAATGGGGTCTCACTATGTTTCCCAGGCTGGTATTGAACTCCTGGCTTCAAGTAATCTTCCAGCCTCCACCTCCTGAGTCCCTGGGATGGCAGGCATGAGCCCCTGAGCCTGACTAACATTCTATTTGATCGCAATATGCCTATTATTGCCTTCTATGGTAAATTCTCTACATAGCATCCAGAGTGATCCATTGGAACATAAGTCAAATTATTTCATTTCTTTGCTCAAAATCATGCAATAGTTCCCTATTTCAAGTCTAGTAGAAGGTAAGGCTTACACACTCTACATAACAGAGAATCCAGTTACCTCCCTAATCTGACTAACCGCGCTTTCCTTTGCTCACCCTTTCTAGACACATTTTGCGTCTTGCTGTTCCCTATATACTCCTGTCGTAGGGTGTTTACAGTGGCTGTGTCCTCTGCCAATGATGTCTTTCCTTCAGATATCGTCACAAAGAACTCCTTTCTCTCCTTTGTACCTATGTTTAAGTCACTTTGCAGTGGGGCTTATCTGACCACACTATTTGAAATTACAGTCTGCCATCCCTCTGAATCTTGACATTTTCAAACCCATTTACTTGGCTTTATTTTCCTCCAGTACATATAACCTCTTAACCACCATACAATTTGCTAATGTGTTATTTCTACCGCTTATAGTCTGCCTCCCCTAATAAAATGCAAGCTTAATATCAGAAAATACGTGGTTGTCTATTGTGTATACTATTATATCTTAAGAAACAATTTCTAATTGAGTGTAATTGAATATTTGTTAAATATTATTAAATGAATATGCAGATCCTTCTGGAATTTCATGGTTTTTAATGGTTTCTAATATGCAGATACTTGCCAGCCTACAAGTCAATACAAAAGTAATGCTTTAAGGGCTCTTTTAATGAGGTATCTGTGCCACCTAGGTTTAAAAACAGTTAATTCTAGTGGAACATAATCTTTTGGCTTGTTTATGGTAGTTATAAAGGACTGTTGCTAACAAAGATATGATTTTTTTTATCCTATGATGAAATATGTGACATTTTTATTATATGCTACTTAATCACAAAATATAAAATAATTTACTATATAATAGTTATCTATAATTCATATATATATGCCCAGAGGAAGTTCAAGATAATATAGTATTTTTACATATATTGAAGATGACTAAATCTATTATTTAGTCTAAAATATATCTTATGTTTTGCTGCAATAAAATTATATATTTATATCAATTATATTTATTTATGCATTGTATAGTACTATTACAGATCATAACTATTATTCAGAACAACCAAACACAAGTCTTCTCGTTTTCATATGTATAATTCTCATTTAGACATTTTCAATTCATTAAAAGTAAAATTAATTCGATCAACACACACCTGTTGTTAATTTAACAAGTTAGCAGTATTTACAATCTAGAATATCTCTAGAGGTAAGTAAGCCTTTCCAATTTTAAAATCAAGACATATGTCCTCCGATTCTGACAGATAAGCTTAGTATTTAGGAATGTTTCGAATGAAGTCAGCTTTTATGTAAACAAAACCATTCATTATAAATTACATTTGCATTCTTTCTCAGGAGATGTGTCTTCTTTGAGAGGGATTACCATATTTCTTTACTTCTTATGCATTTGATTAACCGTGTAAAAGTTAATTAACTTAATTATATCTCAGTAATAGTGTCTCATATTAGGCAAAAAAAAAAAAAAAAAAATCAACTCCTGTATAAAATGCTGGTGATACAAAGTAGTTATTCAAAAACTGGGATAACATAGCTACAATACAACCATGAAGATATATTTCAGAATCAAAAAAAAAATTATAAAAGGTAGAACTGGGAGGTCTAACTTCCTAGTTAGCAGAAAAATTAAAAAAGAAAAGAAAACCTATGGAAATTTCCAAACTCACCTACCTAACTTAATTTTTCTATGGCATAGATAAACAATACAATTATAAACATATAATACCCCTAATTCCAAGTTTGGAATAAAAAAATCTTGATGTTATCTGACAGGTTAAAGAGGAATCACTCTAGAATTATAAATTATTCATGATAGTAAGAGATAATTCATCTCACAGAAAGAAATGACCTTCTATATAGTTCGGTGGGATTCAGCTACAGACAACCTCTTAATCTAATCTTGGCTGGAATTCCATCAGCTGTTCTGGCCATGGAAGTGGTTCAGTCTTTCCAGCCATGAATGCTGGTTGGGTAGAAGTGGACTGGAAGCTAAGTTTCTATCATATTGTATTGCTGCAACCCCAAGACTTGGAGTGCAATTCTTCATCACTGCAGCAGAAGGCCATGTGCTCCTTCAGTCATGCAGTTTATAAAACACTTACAAATATGGAGGCCCCTGTCTTAGGGGAATTTACTTTATACCAGTATTCTTCCCCCAGAATTGTTAACAGGAAAATTGTGCCTATGCTACTACTTCTGTCTCTGTGAATAACAATGAACACTAGCAAAAGATCTACATGACAGCACTTATGGGATTTGTGTATAATCATAATTAGGAAGTAAATTCAATCTTCAAAGAAACATCAGAAAACATAAAATAGGTGAAAGAAAGTTACATAAACATAACCACTACATTAAATAATTTATTAAAGAACACAGAGTAACACAGATAAAATAGTGTCTCTCCTGGACAAGAAAGAGGAGGCAAAAAATCATAAAGACAAAAGTGGAAAAAGAAGTAGAAATAATTCTTAAAATCTTTAAAAAGAAAGCATAAAACAGCTTCAGTAGGAAAAGTAACACAATTAAAAAATATATCAATAAATTAGAGTTGAAGAAAGTTTAAAATATGATTATATTATTGATAAATCTATTCTAATGTATTTTAATAATGAATAGGAATTATCAGGGAAAATTGAATTAAAAAAACAACTCAAAGAAATAAAATATCTGAAAATATTTTGTACATTGAGGAATGTTATTTGGTAGTAAAAATCTTTTCTTTAAAAATAAAAGTCTCACTATTACAGGAATTTTTTTCCCAAATAATGAAGAAACATATCTTATAAAAAATCTCTTTGCTAATAAAAAGTAGGAAAATAAGGAAGGATAACCTGCTTATTTTATGAACGTAATATAAACCAAAAAGTAATATCATATAAATGCAAAAATATAAATTAAATATTTGAGTAGATTATTATTAATAATATACCACCCTCAAGTATTATGGAAGAAGGGAACGAAATATAAATGGAAGTTTTGTAGTTTTGTTCTGTTTTAATTTAGAGAGCAACATGAAGCAAGCCGCTACCAAATTATAATACAAGGCTAGTGAAAAGCAGACTTTTCTACATTGTATCAATCAGCATCAATGATTTTTTTTTTTTTTTTTTGGAAAGCAAGACATGAGAAAGAAACTAGAAGTTCCTGTATGGAATGGTTCTGTTGTAGTTGGTACGGTAAGGCCACCCCAAGGTAGGCAATCTGAGAAAATCTGAAAGAACAGCAATTTTTTTTAAAAAAAGATAATTTTGGTATTACCTATGAGAAACTAAACTGTTTTGTTTGGGAACTTCTTGGGAATAACACACTACTTTTCCTTCTATGAACTCTGGTCAGCCATATTAGGTCATAAATCACATTGTTTTATGTATGTCTTTTTAGTTGGCATTAAATTTCTTACGAATTGGCATTACTTAGAGGTGGAATCTATAAACTGAAAAAATCCAATAAATCACTTAAATGTTTACGTAAAACAAAAGCATCCAGGCAATCTATTGCATAGAACACTCTTATTGCCCTCATTAACCAACTAGGAGGACTGGGTCCACCCAAGAGGCCTGAGTAAAATATTGAGCCAATAAAACATGTGTCATCATAGAAGAGAAAGGATTTTCAAACCCACTAGTACTTTAAATGGATTAAAGGAGAAACATTACATGAATGTCATAATTAATGTATAAATAATTGGATAATATTCAATATCAGCCATAAAATAATGATTTTAACAAATAAAAAACTGTAAATGAAGTTTCTTATATTTCAATGTAGTTAACAAGTAAACTTCAGCAAACAACATTTATGTGCACATATAGTAGTAACATTCATCAGGTGTTGGGCAGGTGGGAGGGAATTGGTATATTCACACCTAATGGGTGCAGTGCACACTGTCTGGGGGATGGACATGCTTGTAGCTCAGCAAACAACAAACTTAATGATGAAGCATTGCCACTTTCAATAAGAAATTTATATGTTCTATCAAATTCTGTATTAATTTGAACTGGTGGCCCTTGGCAAGGCAATAGACAAAAAAACAAAACAAAACAAAATCACAAATAAAATGAATTGAGCAGAACAAATACACCTATGATTATATCAACTTAGGTATTTTTAACTAGATAGAAGTCCAAGAAAATTAGCCAAATAGCAAACTATTAAAGATAAGAGAGTTCAGCCAGATTCTTGGTAAAATAACATTAAATTAATTAGCATTGTTCTTACATCAACAAATAATGGAATAGCAAAGTCATTTTTATTAAAAAAAATATAATGCACCTAGTAATAAACCAAAAAAATATGCATGAGAATTGTGTATATAATTTTTAAAATTATAGATAGCCATAATAGAAAAACAAGATAGAGAAAAAAACACTACACCCATAGATAGGAAGATCCAATATTGTAGGAGTAAATTTTCTTAAGATTAACTGATAATCACAGTACAATTTTTATAAACTTTAATTAAAATAATATCCACACTTTTTCATGACCCTTTAAAAATTATTCTAAAATTTCTATGACAGAGAAAGGATGATGAATACCAATATAATTTTATTTTTTTAATTTTCATTATTTTTAAAGGTCTTTTTTAAAATTTTTAAAATTTATTTCAAAATACTATGGATGTACAAATGTTTTGGCTATGTAAATTGCTTTTGCACCATTTGAGTCAAAGTGTGCCCATCCCCCAGATAGTGTCTATTGTACCTGTTAGGTGGGAATTTACTCATCTCCTCCTCCCCCTCCCACCTGCTTAATTTTCAAGGAATGTTATTTCCATAGATGCACATAGGTGTTGATCAATTAGTTCCAATTTAATGGTGAGTACATGTGATGTTTGTTTTTCCATTCTTGTGATACTTCACTTAAAAGAATGGTCTCCAGTTCCATCCAGGTTAATACAAGAGGTATTAATTCACCACTTTTTTATAGCTGAGTAGTACTTCATGGTATGCATATACCACATTTTATTAACCCATTCATGTACTGATGGGCACTTGGGTTGTTTGCACATCTTTGTGACTGTAAATTGTGCTGCTATAAACATTTCAATGCAGATGTATTTTTTATGGAATGCCTTTTTTTCTTTTGGGTAAATACCCAGTAGCGGGATTGCTGGATCAAATGGTAGTTCTACTTTTAGTTCTTTGAGGTATCTACATACTACTTTCCATAGAGGTTGTCCTAGTTTGCAGTCCCACCAGCAGTGTAAGAGTGTTCCTATCTCTCTGCATCCACTCCAACATTTGTTGTTTGGGGACTTGATAAAAGACATTCTCCCTGGAGTTAAGGGATATCTCCTGGTGGTTTTCACTTGCATTTCCCTGATGATTAGAGATGTTGAGCATTTTTTCATATGTTTGTTGGCCTTTAGTCTGTCTCCCTTTGAAAAAGTTCTATTCATGTAGTAAATGAAGGGGTGAGTATGTTCCTAGATATCATGCTGATTTGAGAGTGACCACACATGAAACAGTGTATGTAGGTGCAGAGAAATATAAATAGTTCAGAACAATGGTGATTGTGGGATTCTGCTAAGATTCATAAATGTTAAAATGTGGGAAAAAGTATGTCTCACAATTTATGAAAGTGGGTTAAATAAGACTTGATTGTGAAAGGGTTGAAAGCCTGGCTAACAAGGTAGGCTTTAATTGCAGATAATTGGAATTTACTGCATATTTTTGAGCAAGGGAGCAATGTGATCAGAGATGAACTTTACGCATGACAGCATCCATCTTCTCCCAGGAATAGAAGAATGCGAAAGTCTGCCTGGCTGGATTTGGCGATCATATTGCTAATGAAAACATAAACACATCTATTTATGTAATCTACATTATTTTATAAAATTACTATTCAGGTATTTACTCCTCTAAGAAATATAACCCACAGCCTCAATGCCATGCTAATAGTCCCCAACTGTAATATGTACATTGGGACAAAGCTGAGGCAGTTTCAGTAAACAAACAGTAAGGAATTCTTGAAACCATGATTTTCAAAGCTGGAGATCATTACCTCATCTCATAGTGTGCTGTTCCACGGGTGTGCTTGTATTCTCATCCCAGAGATTGAATAATGAATACGATTATAGCAGTAGGGGATCTGACAAGACAATCAGGAACAAGCTCACAATTATGGATATTAGTTGAACAGGGTGACAGTTATGTACCTACATGAAGTGAAAACTGAGCTTCATGCTTCAGGAAAAATGGATGGATCGTTTAAATTAGGATTTTCAGTTTATTGAAAGGAAATAAGATAATTCTACTGAATATCTTGAGAACTTAAAAATAGGGCGGTGAAAAGTCCTGGTTTACAGGGGCATAATTCTATTTTATAAATATTGTCCTGGCTTACTTATTAATAACACACCCCTTCATTCTCAAAACTACCTCTGATGGAGTTTGAAGCCTTGGTTTAAGTAACACTGCTATAAAAGGATAGTTGGGTGTTCACGTGATATTAATTCCAATGAAAATGTAAGGGTAAAGATGTTTAAAATTTGATTTATATGATAACTTTAATTTTTCCTTTGTATTTCCACAAATTCATGTATAACATCATTTCCTATTAATAGTTTTACTTCTTTAAGTTCATAGAGGAAGTAAGGGACTCTGGAGAATTTTCTGCAACATCATTTGAAGAGATATATAAAGCCCTGCCATAAATAGCATAAAGATAGATATAGTGTAGTAAAATATACTTGGGAGCCAAGCTGCCTGGATTTGACCTATGGTCCTGCCAAGTACTACATGAATGAACTTGGGTAGTTCACTTAAGCTCTGTGGGGTTGCAGTTTTACTATCTGCAAAATAAATGAATGAATAAGTTATAATGGTGTTAGACAGTACATGGCACATTGTCAGAATTATGTAACTGTCTACTGTTATGAGATACTGTTTTCTATAGAAGATTTTTAAAAGTTTACGAAAGCAATTTATATTTATTGCAAAGTCTCCCAACCAAGTGCAAATCCTGCTGGGAGGAAAAGATGGATTGTGATGGGTTCTCATACACTCTGGAAGGAAATGCATAGCGAGTATAAAAATATCCCTTACCAAGTGACTGTTGTTTGATCTTTAACCCTCTTCAGATCTAAAGACACAGCAAAAGAACTAAGATAATTTCTAAGCATGTGGCACCCAGCACTACTACACAGAGGAAATGTTACTTACAAGAGTTGACCACTGGAAAAATCATGCACTATTATATAAATGATCATAAAACTTTAAGCTGATAATATAGTTTGGCTAATCCTATGCTTAATCCAAAATCCTTACTCATCTGCCCACACAAGAGAATCTGGGGAAGCTTAAATACACATTCTCCTTTTGTTTTCTTTAGTTTTTATGCAGCAGATACAAACAATGAAATTTAAAGAGAAATTTCCTGGGACGGGCGGCAAGATACTTTGGAAAGCTTCTATTTTATTTTGAAAGTAAGAGTTGGAAGTAGATGATGCTTCTTACCACTTTTTTCCTGCTTTGAAAAAGAAAACGAAGTTGGGGGCTTTAGTGAAAAGTTTTCAACCATGAAATTCTTAGGTCTGGTTGAGGGTAAACAGGTGGCAACAAGGTGGCTAAGGGCAGAGACTGGGAACCCAACTGTAGCTAGGAACTGTTCCCTGGTGGGAACATACATAGTAAAAAGTTCCTAGTAACCTTTAACTAACGCAGAGCTCATTACCATCCTATTAGTATAACATGGATGAAGCTTCATGAAGAATTCTGGGGAAAATGTATGCACAGAAAGGGAAACATAACCAACCTGCTATGTAACCTGTTATATAACCCCAACCTGTCAGTCACCCCAGAGGTGGGAAACAGCAACAAATCCTGCCAGGGGAAAGTTGGGACAAACTAGTGGGCTTATAAAAGGCAACATGTGCTCAGACTTCAGGCTCTTTCTCCACTCCTGGAGACTGACCCATTCCACTTTCTCTGGAATGTATTTTCACTTTGCGTAGCTTCCTTCTGTACTTTCATTCCTTCTTTTCTGTAATAAACTGCATAAAATCGCACTGTGTCTGTGATCACTCTGTCATTGGCTCGACTTAATACCAGTACACATTCTTGACAATGGGATATTCCCTGGGGGACCAGGGAACATTCACACAGAGGAGTCTAACAATATGATAGGCCAATCTACTAAGTAGGATGATAACAAAAGAAAGAAGGACCATTGAACCACTTGAGTCCTGGGCTACTACCTCTTATTTTCTTGATATTTGAGGAAACAAGTACCCATTTACTTAAGCTGCTATTAACTGAGTTTTCTATTTTTGTGTGCTTTTTCCCTTCAAACACGTTTCTAAGCTATTCAACTGTTTAAGAGAATTACACCACTAGAAATAGTACTGGAATCTTATATTTTGTATTCATGAATATTATTTGAGGATGTGTAACACACCAAGGAATTTTAAGATGCTTGGGGTAGAAGTCTGCTACTACTCCAAGTACTGCATAAGTGAAAATTATAATGAATGCCAAGAAAAGCCATCAAGTATAACTGTTTGAAGCAGACAAAATGAAATATTATATGATTTAAAAAGAAGCTTCAAGAAACCATTACTAACAGATGCCAAAATTCCAAACAATGGATAGCGTCAGAATGTACATGCTTTATTCCTCAGACCTGCCATTGCTCTTTATCATTGCCAATGTGAGAGACCAATTGTAGATATTGACATCATACCCTATTGACTACATAAAATCGGAAATAAAACATGAGTAGATATGTGGATATGGCTGATTTTTCACTAAAAATGTCATTGCAAAGAAAGAAAAATTTTATTTTAATGAACCTTTCACAAACTGTAGATGCAGAACCCTGAATGAGGCTCAATTTAATTGTAGCAAACTTAAAATTAAATTCAAATACAGTATGAATATGTTTTACAAAATAGGGGCAGGACCCACTCAAATAAAAATGCAAAAAAATGAGAAAAATTGTATAGACATAGATCTATAGATGAATATATCATATTCTTGAATCAGAAGACATAACAAAATAAAGATACCTTTTCTCATCAAATCTGTATATATTAATAGATTCACTGTAATTCTCCCCCAAAATCACAGGGTGCTTTTATTTGTTTGTTTGATGGGAGGGGAATGTGTGAGCTCATTGATAACCAACCATTAAAGAATAAGAACAAAGGAAGAAGTCATAATGTACTAAATATTGTGACATTATAAATGTATATCAATTAAGACATTGTAAAATCTATGAAAAAGACAGACAATGGGATAGAAGAGACAGTTCAGAAACCCTAATAAACTCACTAGTGCTTTAGAAGGTTTCCCATCTATTTTAAGCCTAAAATCTCAGAAAAAATGATCCAGTGCCACAGACTCTAACATGACAAACATTCTGGGTTCCATTTTGCTCTGCTACTGATTATGGTCATTGTGCTAACTTGTCTCTCTAGTGCTTCAATGGCCTCTGCAAATCCAGGGTCCCAACAGCCACCACAATAGTTGTGAGCTCAGGCGGCATGCCCCACCCTCAGCAGTTAGGACAGGCACCATGACTCTCCCTTATTATAATGTAAGTATTGTGGTTTTTAAAGGACATACCTTTTGGACTCTCTAGTCTGGAGGGAGTATGAATTCTGCTCTCACTAATCCACTGCAATGTTCTTATATTTCTGGATACCTTCCTCTATATGCTGCCAAGGGAGTTATGACATCTCCTCCTCCTTGAATGTTGGCCAAGTTTAGTTTAATTTTAGTCAGTCAACCAAGCAAACTACTAGAGCCAATCGGTTTTTAAGCATGTCAGTAATGAATTGTTATAAGGGCCAGGTCCTCATTTTAAACTGATTTCTAGTATTAAGTCTGTTTTCACTTCGTAACTCATGGTGCCAAAATATAACAACAGGAATGAAAAAAATAAAAAATAGGGTAGAAGTGCCAATATTGCCATGGCATTTAATATATTTTAGCAGTTACTCATAAGCTAATTATCATAAGAATAATATGAAGATGTTCAATGTGTCTTCATCAGTTCTTCACCAGTAAAATGCTTTGTTAACTGCTAATGAAAAGACAAGTAGTTAATTATAAAGTGACAGCCATTGAACTGCAAATTTTAGTGCTTTCATTTCAACATTTGATTGTTACCATCTCTGAATCTCTAATGGCACTGCACATTCTCAATCTGCAAAGCAAGTATAAAACATGTCTCCACTATTTTGATTGAGTATGAAAATGGTTGTCTGGTAAAATAGGTATTACATTCATTATGTTCAATTTACTTTTTTAATGCACCAAATCTTCTTATGTAAGAATCTTTTTGTTTTCTGAGCATTTGCTGATGGGGACAAGAAATATATATACATGTATTTATATATATATATATGTATATATATATACATATATATATGTATATATATATATATATATATATACATATATATATATATCCCCAAAGGATGCCAACAATCCCTAAAGCACAATTTTATTCCTTCCAAAACATTCTTTCTCCAGGAACATTTAGTTAATGCTCTTCTTTCATATCTTAAATAAAATAGAAAGGATAACTATAAATTTATTCATTTTACCTACTTTTGAATACACTAATATGTTTTTTAGACTTTTACTGGTTTTGGTGTTCTGTATCCCTAAATAATTCTCTCTATAAAATAATTAGCCACTTGCTGTTGAAATTATTATCAGAACTACTAAGGGAAGTTGCTATGAAAAACAAATTTTATGAGAGGACTACTCCTCCAGCGACAGCATCTTGTATCAATTGCTTTGAATACTGAATTTTCTGCATTTGCACAAGATACAAATCCATTTGTAATGGCACTTAAACGATAACAACTATTTTGTAATGACCACATGTATATCTGCAATTTAGAGGCTTTGTGACTGTTGCTTCTTTGTGTTAGAAGATTTCCATATGAATATGCAACATTCGTTCTGGTCAGAATGTAAACAGGCAATATGATCTGAATTCAATTACTTCATTCATCTTTTAGAACCATTTTCAAAGTGTTCATTGATTCTTACTTTCTTCATTTCTGAAATGAAGTTCAATAAACCCAAGAAGCACTTTATCTTCTAAAAGTGATACGTTAGAAAATTCTTCTGTTGAATTTAATTAGGTGAGATGTCTGCAAGTGGATAATTAGTTCACTTAGCAGATGAATTAAAAAATGTTTCTCAGAAGTCATCTTTATTATATTTTCAACATCAAGTACCAAGAGGAAACTTTTTTTAAATAAATATTTCTAATGAAACTCCTCTCCTTCCATCTACTGGTGTAATTCAAAATTTACAGCTTACCAAGCAAAATTATCATCTTTTATCCACAATTTATGTTTCAGCAAAATATTTTCTATATTATTGGGAATTTTTAAAAACAGATTTTTTGATGAAAGATACCAAATTTATATAGATATTACTTAGCACACATATTTTATCCTAAAGAAGAAAATTGAACAAGTGGTATTAGGCACACTTGGTAAGAGTGAATTTTATCTTATTAACCTTATAGAACAAATGCTCTTTCCCTAAAATGTGCTTTAAATAATTACAACCACTGGGGACTTTGACTCTCAGCATTGTTGTTCAGATTACTAAAATATAGCCATGGATTCTTTTTACCACATACATATTGTATTTCTGAGAGGTTAACTTGACATTCCTCAAATTAACCATTACCAACAAGAAAAACTCACATTATAACTACCTCAGCTATTTGTACAATAGAGCTATATCTGATATCTTCATGAAATTATACAAATATTTATGCTAGTTTTAATTCCCCACAATGAGGAAACAAAATAATAAATTGCATTTCTGGATTCCAGGTTAAAGAATTGAATAAAGAAAGTTATAATTTTTACTTCCACAATGGTATTTGAGACTTAAGCCTTTGCTTTTCTTGAGATTTTATTAATACCCAAAATCATGAAGCTTTCACTACAACAGATAATAGCCCTGCATGTTTATGGGTTTAATATAGGCAATGTATACCTAAAAATACTATTTTGTACACTCGAGTGCACTGAAGTGCTATGTGATATATACTCCATATTAAATATTTATTATACTTTTATGAAGCACAATTATACATTTATATTTCTCATTAAATTGTAAGTAGAATTTTTATAAGAAGAGAACTAGAATATATTTTTCAATTTCTAAGAGAAAGTTTCATGATGAGATAATTGCTTTTTCTTCTTTATTTAAATAATAGTTTAGGTCTAATTATTATTAATAATACTTCATACACACAAACACACAGTTTTAAAGGACTAAAATAATTCCTTAGCACTTCACATGGTATTGTTTTACCAAAAAACAATCCAACTGAATATTGATATTCGCCACTTACAGTAATATCCAGATCTTGTTTGGCTTAATCAGTGGAGGTTGACTGTCAGATTTCCAGTTCTTTCTGCATCCACAACATTGTTGCATAACCAAATTTGAGAGCAATGTAATTTTGTTTTGGATTTTTGATGCCTTGTCATTTAATTATAATATGTAAAGGGTCTATTAAAATTACTGAAGGAAGTAGAATATACAGTTTCAAATAATTATATTATCATGGGAATATTTAGTGTAGTTGGGGAAAATTATTCTTTTTTAGATGTCTCTTCATTTCATTGGTATCAACAGTACAGAAATTACTTTCTGCAAGTTGGATTTGGAATACAGTGTAAGCAAATTGGAAATTGATTTGGAAAAATGCACCAAACTAAGAAGCAATTTCTTTTGTGCAACTATTATGAATATAATCATATCATCTGTCAACATATGCCATTTTTCTTTTCATTTTTTATGTTTATATTTATGTTGCTTTGTTGTGTTGGCTAAGTCCTCTAGTTCAGTATTTTACATAAGTGATGACAGTAGGCGTACTTACCTGGATCCTCATTTTAAACCAGGAGTGGGAAATTATACCATTAATTATAGCATTTATTGTAGTTTCTCTGTTGATTATTTTTGACTAGCTATAGAGTTCATTACTATTCCTACCTTGCTAAAAGTTGTTATCATGCCTGGATAATTTTATCACATTTTCCTGCATTTATTTTAATGTATTTTTTTTTGTTTTTTATTACTTAATCATTTTATCTTTTACTTCTAAGACTCTCACCAAAAACATCCATGCTGTTGGCCTACAGACCACACTTTGAGAACCACTGCTCAGAAATCACTTCAGTGAAGATTTTTGAAGTAGTAAACTTGCTTGGGTTTGGTTTATCTGAAAATATTTCTAATTGGCTCCCATTTTTGAATGATGCTTTCACTGGACTTCCAATTCTAGGTTTAGATATATATTTCTCAGACCTTCACATGTGTTATTTCATGTCTCAATTTTATTGATGTTTTTGAGAAGTTAAATGTCTAATTAGTTTTCTTATTGAAAGCTGTCTTTTTTTCAGAATGTTTTAAGAAATATCTCTTTGTATGTGTACTAATTTTTTCTTGCTACTGTCACAAATTACTGCAAATTTAGTGACTTAAAAAAACATAAATTTATTAACTTACAATTATGTAGAAGTCCAAAAAGGGCCATACTGTGCCAAAATCAAGGTCAGCAGGGCTCCATTTCTCTCCAGAAGCTCTGGGAGACCACCTATTTTGTTGTCTTTTCTGGCTTCTAGAGGCTGCCAACATTCCTTGGCTTGTGAATTTCTTCCTCCATTGTCAGAGGCAACAACCGTAAGTGGAGTCCTCATGTCACGTCTCTCTTACTTCAGTTAGGAAAGGCATTTGGATTAGACTGGGCACCCCTGGATAATCTAGGATAATTTCTCCACCTAAAGGGACTTAACCTTAATGGCATTTGCAAAATCACTTTGCCACATAAGATTTAAGTATGGATTTATTCTCTTTTAATTGTGAATTTTGGACTCCCATAAATGATTATTTTGTTAGTTTTGTGTCAAAATTCTCATCCTATTTCCAATTTTCTTTTTTCCCCTATGAAACTCCATTTATATTCTCACTTTTTATTACATGCCTCTTAAATTCTCTTTAATATTTAATAGATTTGTTTTTTAATGTGCACTTTTATTTATTTAAATATTGGACACATTTATTTTGTATTTTTGTATTAATTCTAGTAGATTATATTTTGGAGGATCTGATTCAGTTGGCTCATTTTGTCCCGACTAATTCATAATGCCTTATGTGTTTGTTCACGTATGTGTATATGTGAGTGTGCACATTGCGGTTTTTTTTTTTTTTTTTTTTTTTGATGGTGACCTCATAAGCCTTAACCTGTGGTTTGAAGGTATATTCATCCAGATAATTTGAACTTTGCTTATTTGGGTGCTTGGCAGCACTCTCAATATTGGACTACTTTAAAATGTATACTTTGTTGAGTTTTCCTTTAGTTCGACATGTTCTAGTTTATCAATATGGCAGTGTGACTGTTGCAATAAACCCAAATGAAGATTGCTGGTTACTTACAATGTCTTAGACATGAGATTTTTCATTCATTCATTTGCAATTTATTACATATACAATAATGATCTATTGTTTTCTCTCTTTTCTCTGACTTCATTAGAAACTGATAGCAGGATTATATTAGCTTTGTTCTCTACTTTAACTGCTTTTTGTGGTATTGAAATTACTTATTTTTGAAAGAGTAAACAAATCCAGCTTTAAAATTGACAGTGCTACAAGCTTTCCCACTAAAGATTTCAAATCTCTTCAGCCTTAAGTGGAAAGCAAAAACACCAATAATTGACATAGTAAATCAGACAAAAGCAAACTACTACTTCAAATAAAAACAGTGAATAATACTTAGTAAAAATCAATATAATTCAAAAATGATATATGAATAAATTTTACCCCAACTTTATTTTTGTCAATTTTAGCCTGCAAATCTAGGCTTTTGACTAATCTCATTGATATAGAGACTAGAACTAGGTCCCATAAGTCACCATTTGTCAAGTTGTGAGGTTAACATAATAGAATGTATTTTACAGAGAATTAACTTAACAGTGAAAGCAGTGAATTTATTGAGTCACATTTCTTTCCAGATTAGATAACAAGATCCAAAATGAGGAAACAACTGCTTATCCTGATTCAAGTGTAGAGTTAGTTCCCAAGTAGGAATTCTAATGTTCATTAATATTTAATATTGCTTTCTAGTATTTTTGTGATGATTTTAATGTCTCACAACTATTCGAAGTAAAAATAAATAATTATTTTTATTGATAAATATTTTAGGTAACTTTATATTTAGATTATTTGTTACACTTATCACTTTCATTCTTTAAATTAATACTAAAGTCATTTAAAATTGACTTATGAGTCATTAACTACATCAGACTCATTATACTTAAAAATGTATGATTTTAGCTAGTTTGATTTATTGAATTAGATATACTTTATTGCATATATTAAAATATATGTTTTAATTCCATTATGTTCTTTTTAAAATGTGTACATGTGTGGGAGAGGCACTTTAGCAAGGTGGGAAAAAGCCTTTTGTAGGAGCCAGCAGAAACAATTTCAATTCCTGACTCACTGATCAAGCTTTATCTTCTTTTTGTGTAAAACTGTAATATTTTTTGGTACTTTGTGTTAACACAAATATTCTATTATATAATAAATGTGTACTTTTCTGAAAATTTCAAGACTATCTACATGTTACAGTTACATCAAATTATTCTTGATAATTGATTTCTTTAGAATCACAGTATCTTCATTTTGCCTTTAATTTGGAAGAATGCAAGGCATAGCTTCCTTTTTCCTAGTTTGTGCCCCAGCTTTTTATACTTCAGATAATTGTGTATATGGAGACAACAATGAATAAAACAAAAATTGAGCTGAAATTTATTATTTGCACTATTGGTGTAATGATGGGATATCTTCAGTCCATTCTATTCTAATTTGAACGAAAAAATGTAGAAATTGTTTAAGAAAGGCAGACACTGGGTGTCATTACCTGGTTGGTCTATTGCTTTTCAACTGTACCCTGGAGTATAAATTGTGCTATAGTCTTATTCAGTGAAGTCAAACCCTTTGCCAAGAGCCAGCTATCACCAGTATTTGAGGTTTTCTAGGACCATCCACTTAACAAACACTGAGCCATGGAGCAGGGGCTAAAGGAGAAAGGGGAATTTGTATATCAGCTGCCCTAACTCATTCTTCCCTGTAGTAGTGCCTGTGTGTGTTTGAAGAGAGTGCGATAAGAACTGGCTTTGCCCTCTGGTTGCTGCCACTGTCCCATACGGATATTCTGAAACCCAGAGCCAAGGATGATGAAATCATGTGCCAATGTTGACTGCCGGACCAATCTACCCAGAATAAACCTTATTCTTTAGGAGACTGGGGTTGATCTGAGCTTTCATTCATTTGCCAGTACACTAGGGAAGCTCTACTTCAACACAGAGCTCTATGGGGAAGGGGGACAGCTCTCTTCACCACGTGGGTCTTCACTGTGTAGTGGGAGTTGGGAGGGGTGGGAAATAGGGGCTACATGTTTGACCCCAGTCACTCAGTAAAAGTCTTCCACATCATAGAGCCGTGAAAAATGTGTCTGCTAATGCTCACGAGATGCTGAAACCATACAAAATAGCTCTTCCACCAGAGATCTGGGGGAAATTCATACTGCTAACCAGCCACTTAGCCCACTGGGTTAGCTCCTAAACAAGACAGAGTGGTGGGGTCACGGGCGCAGTCTCTAGCTCACATGGCATACCCTCCCATTTTCTTAGCGAATTTTCATAATTTTGTTGAATAAAATGCTTCTCGATTTATGTAAGTCCTTGATCCATCTGTAGAAATTTGAGTACTTGTCTTTTCTAATTTTGTCAGCTTGATAAATGTCTCTAGGAGAGGCTTCTCCAAGTTCCTTACAGCTCGATTCTGGAAAACTCATCTGGTATATGCACTTATTCTTAAGCCTTAAAGTACATTAAAATAAACAGGGGTGATTATTGAAAGTGAAAATGAGTAGGCCCTTTCTCAGAAATTTTGTGTTAAATAAAATCTCTGATGATGACTTTTAGGGATCTGCATTTTTAATAATCTTCCCAGTTGATTCTGATACAAAAGTAAGTTTGAGAGCTGTGTAGCTCCATGTATCACTGAACAATCCAACACGTGAACAGTTTTATCTCACATAGATCATGGTCATGGCTTAACATGCGTGGTCTCCCTTTCTCCAAGTTCTATCAGGTCCCTTGTAAGTCCTCTTAAAAACTAAACGGTATTAAAATACTAGTAGATCTAGTTCTGAAAGTTATCTTCATTTCAGGATAGTCATGTGGTTGCCCAATAATTTTTAAACTAAACCAATTATTCCATTATATAATTTTTAAAAATACATAAGAAAGCATAAGAGATTGACTATCTTCAACAATCAAGCAACAGAATTTATAACAACTATTGCCTAATCTTGTGTTTTCCTAAGCTCCATGTTAGTCTTTAGTTTAAATCAAGTTTTTATTTCTTGACTTTAAATTTGTTTAATGCATGCAATGTTCCAATGCCTCTTATCTTTTTTTTTTATATTTTGCATACCACTATACAGAAAAAATAGAACTTACCCACCAATAAGTCGAAGCCCATTGTTTCCTCATTACAATGCTCAAACCACTCCCTCTCTTTCTGTCTCTTTAAAGTTTTATAAAACAGAATTTCTTTTTCATCTTGCTTTATTTAGAATGTCTCAAACCTTAGAAAAGCTTAAGCAAATGATTTTATGAGGTAGAGAATATAGTGAAACATGTTGCTGAAGTGCTCAATGAATCTGGAGGGGAAAGAAAAACATTAGCAATGAGGCAGACAGATGCCACGAGATGCCGCGGAATCATGACAATGGTGATGATGAGGATGGTGATGCTCCTTACAAGCTGGGTATGGTGACCTAGAAGTGGCTTTATGGAAAAACAGAAGACAGTAAGTGAATCCCACAGCAGAGGTTTGAAAACCAGAAATGGATAATAAAAGGATACAGGAATTCAGCCTATTCAGTGAACAGGCATTTTCCAGTTGTGGCATGGAAGTGAAAAACAGATTTCAAAAGGACAGAGGAGGAATAATTTTCTAATCACTGAATGGGAGAGCCAGAGGTTATATGGAAGGCCTTGAGTAGAGGAGAAAGGACTTGCTGTAGGTGAGGGGAAGAACAGAGCTGAATAGAGACAAAAGATAACTAAATGTATTTACTGTATTTGGCCAACCTCATAAATGTAATGCATACTAAACCATACATGGGGAGCAGAATGTACTTCCACAATTGTGTATTATCTCTACTGATGAACAAATCTGGAGCAATGTTTGAGGAAATAATATTGGGGATCTGAGGGGACGGGGAAGGGCAATATTTTTCTAAGTCTTAACGTGTGTGTGTAAAATCTACCAGCCTTCAATGAAAATACAAAGATGCAACCATCAAAATCTTAATATGATTTATTTTCTTATATTTTTAGCATATTAAAAAAGGAAAAAATTTGCTGTGAATTTGATATATACATATTATATATATATATATATATATATTTACATAAAAATACTTACCAAGTGAATTTACTTATACCTGAATATTTTATTTAACTTCATCATTGTGAATGTTTGGGTTAGGTAAAATCATGTAATCTAATCTTTTCTGATTCCATTTTCTTTACCGACCAGTTTTGGAGGCCAGCAGGATAAGTAAAAACTCAAACAAAATCAATTACTGATTGCTGTACTTACAAATATAATTTTGGGTATTTAAGTGAAATACATTAACAGACCAGCATGGCACAGAAGTACATTATAAACAAAAACCTATGTACACATGATAACACTATCAATTTGTGCAGTGTTGACTAACATATAAAAGTTAGTTTTACTTGGCCAATATATTGAAGATGTTTTTTTTGTTCTCTAGAAAAATCATGATGTATTTTAGAATAGTGAGACTTAGAGAATGAACACATGATCATAATACAGTGCTCTCTGTAGAATGCAGTATGTATTAATTCTTTATGATGCAATAAAATTACAACAAATAAAACACTGAAAATAATCACAATATAGATGGGGTGAATCTTAAAGATAATTTTTCTTTTATTTCAAATTCAATTCAATGTTATTCACACTGAAATAAACTCTGGCCCTAAAAATTGTCCTGATTATTCTTTTAGAGATTTAACAAAAAGGGTCATTAACATTTTTATAAACACTTTCCTATCTCAGTTATATTTTTCTGCTTGAACAATTGGGTGTCTGTATAATTAAAGTAAAATGATATATTTAGTGTTACAAACTAAATTATAAAGAAATTTTATACATATAGGTAGACACAGAGGAATAATAAGGTCTGTTAAAATAAATACAACTAAAATATATATTTTCATATTGTTTTAACTAAAAAAATAGCAGAAAAGTGTCATTAAATTTCTTGAGAATACTGTATTAAATCCTCTAGTAACTTACTTTAACTTTGCAACGCTAATTAATTCCTTTGGGGAAGTGATATACATACATCCTAAGGCACAAGAAACAGGTCCCCTTGTACACACTTTTTCCTTTTGGTTTAATTTGTCATGAAAGTTTTCACAAATATACAAAATGTTTAAGAAATACTGTAAGGCACTTTTATCTGCCAATCACCCAGTTTCAACTTATCAACACATGGCCAATTTTCTTTTATCTATTTCATCTACACCTCTACTTTCTTTATCATCACACTAGTAGATTATTTTAAAATAATTCCCTGACATGACATCATGCCAAAGGAACATTTCAAAAAGATAAGAACTCTTAAAAAACACCACTAGCACAATTTAAACAACTTTATAGTGCTTTATAAGAAGGGTTGGCCAATTAATAGAATCTACTCTGTGAACATGTTGCAGTTCTCTCCATGAAAGGAACAGACAGTCACTGCCCATTTCATTAATGGCCCCATCTTCATCAAAGAATTTCCCCCACTATCTGCTTCCGACACTCAGCCCTTCAGAAGGCTAGAAGCTGGCTCAGATGAAAAATGCCATTTGTAATTCATTGCCCTCGTTTGGGTGTGACGTGAATTCTCCTCCCCAGACTTGCACATTGCTAGGTTCTTTCGTAGAAAAGAGCCCCTGTTATCTAAAGTTCTCTTAGTCTGACATGGCACAAGAAGAAGTGGGGATGTTAGTCCAATGCTCTACAGAAGGGGATGACAAAGAATCAATAAAACATTCAGTCTTTGAAAAAGCCAGAGTAATGCTTACCATCATTATTGAGAGCAAACTATGTTCCTGGAGATATGTATTAATTAGTGCTGGAAAAATATATTTTTTTAATATCTACAACAAGCCTATGAAGTAGCTACTATCTTTGTGTTAGAATTGTAAAAACTAATGATTAGAGAGCTTTCATTTCATAATCAGTGGTTGAACTCCAGTACTGTCTCTCAGTATGTTTGAATATGATCCTCAAATGCCCTCCTTCATCTACATCAAAGCATTTTCCAAAACAAACATGTTTCTCCTAATGCCTTTAGAAAACAGCAGGATGGCTGCAGTTGGCTTTGGGATATATGAGGCAGTGCTGAGTGAAGAATGGAGAAACAGCATAAAATGAAATCCACCAAAACCACTTCAAGGATCTGGAACCAAAGATGGCTCAGACAAGAGCAGCGTATGGGTATTAGTAGTAAAAGCAGAAAGTGGACATCTGACAAAGAACAATACAAAGGTGTGAGATGCAAAGAGCCATCAAATCACAGAATATCCGTGGCAACAAATTAAAATTCAAGGAGTAAATTAAAGTAGCAGAAATTTTCCATGTTGGCAAGGTTTATGGACAGTAAGTTGTAAACAACTAGAGTAGTACAGCTATTTCATGATAAACATTGCAGAGATAATAAAGTGATAGCCTACAGCTGTCAAAAACACGACTTTCTTTTAAATAGAGCCTCAGTTTGCAGTTCATAAACACTTTGGTTCTTACTTCTTGTTTATTCTAAGCTACATTCTATCTCCTGACTAAAATCTACATAGAGGGTAGAATATTGTCCTAATAATTTTCTAGTTAAAACCTTTTTGTACAACTATCCATTTTAGCATTCTTCTATTTTTTTCATTCCAGGTACTTGGTGCCTGTTTAATTCATTCATAGTCTCATTCACTACCAGCCACTTTGTTCTTGTCCCTTCTCCCATGCTGATCCTTCCTCAAGACACCATCCCTAATGACTCTACATAAAAGAAAAAAAAAAAAAAAGCAAAGTATCTGAGCAGTAATTATTAATAAAATGGCAAAAGCAAGAAAATTTCAATAAAGAGAAAACATTTGATTTGGTTCATCTTTCTATACAATTTTTTGTGCAGACCCTTTGCAAGATTATTCTCTCTAAAGTTTAACCAAAATACATGAGTATTTAGCTAAAGTTAAACTGATGGGGGAGATAGAGTATTATAGCGTAATGCAGTAGGAATAAGAAGTAGGAAGTTTTTGTTTTTATTATTTAAGATACTCTACCCAGATATACAAAAATGTTAATTTCATATAATCCATATATTAATAATTATTGAATTTTGCATTTCAAAAGCATCTGTTATCATAAAACTTAAGTTATATTCCACATATCTCTGGAATATACAAGTATGCATTATAATACACAAAATATATCTTATACTTTTCTTTCAATCAATAACATATATATATATATACACACTATTTATGAAACAAAATGTATTTTCTTTATTTAATTCACAGGGACCTTCATTCTCATGGACAGTCTTCATTCTCCACTGCACCAATACATATGAGTGTTCATTGGACTGGGGGAAAATGTTTCTTATTCAAACACACTTTATTTTGCTACAGCCATGCAAGCGAGAGGAAAATAATAAATAATCTAATGATATCTAAAAGTAGGTATAATTTCAACCTCAAAAGAGAAAAGATTTTAGAAATTTGTAGACTTTACTAAAACTCATTGATTTCCTGAGTATCTGAGCATGGAGCTAGTCTGCTTTATTTAATCCTAAAACTATACACCTAGAACTATAAAAAATAGCAGAGTAAATGGTCAGTAAATATTTCTTGAATGATTCAATTAGCTCTTGCAGGAGTTTATGATATCTTTTAAAATCAATAGATTGAACCACTAGTTTGTCTTCTTTATAGTTAAAATTTATACCTCACAGTTTATAGTTTTACTTTTATTGAAAAAAGTTTAATCAAAAGACATGCACCCCCTACTGATGTTTAATTTCATCATGACATGCTACTTGTCTCTGAAACACACAATATTCATACATATGATTAAATATAAAAATGCCTTAAAATTTTAAAGTTAATTTCTATGTTTCTTCATATAATGAATCCACCCAATCCATTCTCCACAACCATGATTTCTTCCCTCTGGCTCTCTTTCTAGGAAAAATGTGTGGTTAGATATACTGCTCCCGCCCATTGAAAGGATTTTTCTTTATCAGCAGCCTTCTTTCAGGGCAGTGTCTGAGTGGAGCCGTAGTCCACCAATTGTCGATTATCTAATAGTGTCAGCATTTTGTGTAAAATATGCACAAGTATCTGTGAATCAGCACTAAAGATTTGCTTTCTTAGTCATCTGGCCATAGAAGCTGTAAACGTGGGTTGAGGGAGAGGGGGCAATGTAATAGAAGTACCAGTCAGGAGAATCTGAGCCTCTTGATGATGGGACCTACTTATGCTTTCAGGATTTACTTGAGCTTGACCTTGTACACATCACTATGAGGTGGTGATGGAGTACTGTTACTCCTGTGCACACTGACTTTATAGGGTAATGGATCAAGAAACCGCAGTTTCTAATGGGAAGCTCAGGTCACATGATAACTTGGTGTGCAATGATTAAGTATGCAGTCTCTACTAGGGCCTAGGAGTAAACTAGATGAATTTTCTAAAAATGAGATGCTTATCGGCATAGCTTTCTCCCTAAATTAAACATTTCCGCTGTATTTTACCATAAAGGCTTGCTCAAGCTCCAATAGAGCATTGCTGTCTGCTATAGCAGTGTCACCAACCATTTTATCTTTTTATAGAATCCCAGGGGTAGAGCAGCTTGTACAGCAGCTCAGACTTGCTGTGGAGTCTTCTTTTGCTCATGGCACCAATCACAACTGGTAACTTTTAGGGTAGTCAGAAAGTAGTATAAGTTAATGTCCAGATTAAGTGCATGTTGACTCCCAAATTCAAAGGTCCACTTGATAATGTGTTTCTTTCTTGTCAGGAAGGGCCGGATGCAGCAATTTATTCTTTACCTTAAAAGAAATATTTTTATAGATTTCATATTTCTAGACTTCTAGAAATTTTACTGAACTTGGCAGTTCCAGTATTTTTGTATGATTTATATTCTATCTTCCAGAATGCATGTGTCTTAAAAGATCCAAACCACATGATATCCTTGATATGATGAAGCAGCATGTTTTTCTAGGTAATGGAGAGATGCTTAAGGTTCATAGAGAACAGACTGTGAACGTGGAGGGAAGAGTTGATACATTCCTGAGGTAGGACATTTAAGATGCATTGCTGCTATTGAAAGCTGAAGCAACCTGCTTCTTATGGTCTTTATGAACAGACATACAGACAAAAGTGTTCTCTAGATGATAACAGTGTACCTTTGTTAAAAGTTGTATTATATATTTTAGTAAAGATGTCACATTAGCATTAGCAGCTGTAATATAAATCACCAGTTCATTAAGATAATGACATTTCATTTTTATTCTCCAAAATCCTCCAGTCCACTCACAGGTCAACTCAGTGAGGTTAACTGAGAAGGGATAGAAAACATTATTATTGCATCCTGCAAGTCCTTGATGGGCGCCAATGCTTGCAATCCGTCCAGGAATGAGGTATTGCTTTAGGCTTCATATTTTAGTAGGTAGGAGGTATTTCCAGGGACATCTATTTGACCTTTACTAATACAAATGTCCTTTCTCCAAAGATCAGGAGAAAACACCGCAGTGGTGTTCTGAAGCTATAGGAATTCATTTCAGTTCAGAGCCAGTTTCTAGTATGTTTAGTTCAATGAGTTCATACTCTTAAATCAGTCGTTCAGTAATACATATGTGTGTATACACACATAATTTATGAAAAAAATACCAATTAGAATATAATAATCATTTTCAAATACACATGCCTTATCATCATTTAATAATACTTCCTTAGGATTTTTTTTTCTTTTTGGATTCTCTAATTGAATGATTTTATCCATGTTATTTCTTATAAATGTAACCAACAAGAGTTTGTTTAAAATAGTAGCCTAACCTTACAGTTATTAGGATAATCTAAATAGTTTACTAGGTATTTATGTTATACATTCATGACAAAGGTAATGTTCAATATCAGTTGTGTGCCTAATTTATTCTATAAATTCTCCTATTTTTAGGGCTCATAATATGCACCAAGCAAAAGAGATCACCATCCTCACCACAGATATAAACAGGACTCATAATATAGGTCTGGGATGAATAAGTAACTTACTGTAAAATATAAATTAATCATTGCCTCTTACATTCTAAAACTCTTACTATTAAAAATATAACATAACCAGAAATAAGCAGTAACTTACAGAGACAGTTGATTTACATTCTGGCACATTTTCCTAATCTCAGTTAGAACCATACTTTGAATACCAGTGGTCTAGTTTACATGTAATGTGAACTAGCAATATTCCAGCTGCTCCTGTCAAACTTTTAGCGTCCTATGTAATTACAGTGTATGGCTTTATCCAGCTTCAAGGTCTTTTTCCATGTTGTTTACTCTGTCTGTAACTTCTACCCAATTCCACTGGGTAGTAAACTCCTCTCATCTTTTAAGACCCACTGTTTCAAGGAATCCTCTTACAACTTCAGAGATGAAGTCATGACCCTATTATCTTATGAAATCTCTTATTCAGTAGCTTTCCTATAACCACTTATCAAAGTTTATAAATATACAATATTTGTGTAATTATGTAATTTCTGTTTAATCATTATCAAATGTTCAAAAATAGTAATCACTATTTATTGAATAACTATACTGTGTCAACATTGTGATCAAATAGTTTGTGTGTGTGTATGTATGCATACTAATGCCATTCTCTTCATGTATATATAATATATATAGTCATATATATGTATGTGTATATGTTTGTGTGTGTATGTGTATATATGTACATATGCGTATACATGATCTCATTTAATACTTACAATAACATAATGATAATGAATGGTATACCTAGGGTTAAGGTATAATAACTACAGAAACCACCAATCTCTATTTTTGATCTTGTTTTTCTCCTTTTGCAAACAATATACCACCCCTCCCCCCAATGGCTATTGATGGGCCTAGGGAAGAGAATGGGATCTGTCATTTAGGACCTCTCAGTACTACAACTATAGTCCTACACAAGAGAATTTAATAATTTTCTACACTAATAGATTGAAAGACTTTAAGTCCTCTAAGAGCCACATGGTAATATCAGTAAATAAAAAATAATGAGCATTAACTATAATTTAATGCACAGTGAAAATAAAAAATAGGATTAATAGAGATCTTTCTTTCTTTTGTAAGCTATAAAAATGTAAAAGCAAACATTTTATATTAAACATCAAATTAGGGGTAAAATGTGATAAACATTTTTGGTAAAGTTAGAAACAAGTAAAACACCCATTATGAATTACATTGTTCATCATCATTTAGAAACTCTGAGCCAATGTACAAGTTAAAATAAAACACATAAAGTAGAAGAAGCAGTTGGACAGCAAGTGAAAAATCTAAAGAATCAACTGACAAATTAAAGGTCAACTGACAAATACATGATTTATTTAACAAATGAAAAGCTTTCTTATATATCAGTATTAATCTATGAGGTAAATTATAAGAAGGACAATTAGATAAATTATCAACAAAATAAATCTAGCAATGTATACAAAAAATGTTTAGAACATCATAATAGCTAATAATTATTGTGAGCTCATTTTATAAAATGCAGTGTTCTGTATTCTTTGCATAACTTATTTAACCCCTACTAAAACCCTATGCATCAGAAAAAGAGAGTTTTTTAAATTAATAGTTGCTCAAAGTCATAGGATTCATAATAAAAGGGTGACTTCTGGGTCCACTTATTTTTAAAACAATTCTGCCACGTTGCTTTGCTACATGGGAGACATACAAGTAATACTGAGTCAGCACAGAGATTGTACTTGAATTATTTTGGAAGATTCAATAGTGTAATGATGTCAGTTAATACCAAATCAATTTAAGAATTCAATACAATCCCACACAAAATCTGATTAGAATTTTTATTTTAAAACTACCAATCTTTTTCTAAAAATGTACACAGAATAAGAAATGTGAAAATGTCACTAACAAAATGTTGAAAAGAAAAGTTTTGGCTATCTTCCTTAGAATACCCAAATTTATTTTAAAACTATTGTAATCACAATGATATTATCTCAGACAGGATTAAAAGGTACATAAAGGATAATAAATAGAAAGTCTAAAGTCTAGAAAGAGCCTTGTCATTATATAGGGAAATATATTTAATGAAGATGGTATTTAAATTAATTATGAGAAGCATGAACTGTTTAATAAATTATATTGTGAAAGTCTGATTTTCCTTTTGTGAGAAAGCTAGATTTCTTTCTTATATCAAATATCCATACAAATACATTTAAAATTATTAAAGACCAAAATATAAAAATAAAATAAAACAAAATTTTTAAAACGATAGTAACTTCAGAAAAATATAAATTGAATATTATTTGTCCCTGATGTAAAGAAGTCTTAAAAAATACTCAAAAAACAAAAGTCTTAAATGATGTTTGGTAAATTTCAATACCTTTAATTTTAACATTCTTTCTGTATACAGACCCCATATACATAGGTTAAGAGTGCGAGACAGAAAAAACAGTACATTGTCTGTAAATGTTATTTGCTATCCAAAAGTTATATTGGATTTCCATAAAGTGAGAATAGAGTGATAAAAAAATTAGACATAGTATATGAATATTATTTTTCCAGAATAATAAAGCATTTTTCATTTGAAAAGATATCTGACCTAACCATTACTAGAAAATGTAAATAATAATAATAATATCTCCTTTCTGAAACATTAAATTGAAAGACATGAAAAAGAACGATATAGAACAAATGCAGACTAGTAGTCTTATATAACTATTGAGTAGTTTAAGAGAATCGATTCAATATCAACAGCATATATCCCAGCAATTTCATCTTTTTTACATGAGTTAGAGAATGAGTCAAATATAGGAATAAGGAGAACATTTATTGAACTTTTTTTTAATTACCAAAAAGAGAAAAAAGAATAATAAAAGCATTAACAAAAGGGAATAGATAAATAAATTAAGGGTTCTTGATACCATGATTTCAGTATCTACTGGGAAGCAATGGAAGGAAATGAAACATATCATTGATATGTGCTGATATTGTGAATTACTCAGAAGTACTATAAATAAAAAGGTTTATATATTGACAGTTAAGATAAAGAATACATTGAAAACCTACTATCACTAAACAATAGCATAACTAAAGTTACATATGCATGCAAATGTGTAGAAAAATTCTGGGAAAAAACAAAACAAAATAAAATTGTAAAAATAGTTATCTCTGTGGAGCATACTGTCCGGGGAAAATTTAAAGGAAACATTCATTTCCTTTATTTAAATTTAAAAATACAAATATATGTTATTATGTAGCTTTTATAAATTAAACAATTAAAAATGCCTCCAATGTATAAGGTAAGCCTTTTATTTTCTTGTGATGTGATTTAATGTCACAAGAAAAAATATTCACACATCTATGAAGACAGTTTTGAAAAAGTTTAATGACAGACATTTTTATATACAAAATTTCAAAGGTTGACTAACATAATAGACCAAATTAACCTTAAAACAAGAGAAAATATTATGGAAATCCTAGTCAAGTAAAAGAAAATCAAAGAAAGATCACCCCGCCCCTTAATTCACTATCCCCAAGCCTTCATTTATGGATACTTTTATAGCCAGGTTCATTCAAATATTTAAGGAATGGAAAATATTTCTGCTATATAACTCCTCAAAATTACTTTGAAAGCTAATGTCAATATCTAAAATGTACATGAAAGGCTATGCCCAGTGGTTCAAACCTGTAATCCTAGCATTCTAGGAGGCCAAGGTGAGAGGATCGCTTGAGGTCTGGAGTTCAAGACCAGCCTGAGCAAGAGTGACACCCTGTCCCTACTAAAAATAGAAAAATTAGCTGGGTGAGGTGGCACACGCCTGGAGTCTCAGCTACTCAGCCCAGAATCTAAATTTCCTAGCAAAGTATACATATCCAATTCCTTTTACTTCTTGCTTTGCATATACTCCCCTTTATTCCAAGACCATGAGGTATTTCATCATGACACTTTGAAGTATTCAAAAATGTATAAGGAATGACTTAATATTTGAACAATGGATTGTAAAATACATTATTTTCGTTTCCAAATGATTTGGATCAAATTTTATTACCAATTAAAAAATACTGAATTTTACCATTAACATGTTTGTTTACTTATACTTGTAATTTCCTATTACCATTTTAACAATATAAAAGAGATACAAATATTTAAGTTTAAAAATAGTGAGAAAAAGATAAAATAAGTTATTTTATATGTTTCATTATTTACATATATTTAATAATTTGTGATTGAATATTCACATTCATATTTAAAATTCTGGGTTTAAGACTTGAAAGAATTACTTGAAGAGATTCTCATTTCAGTGTGCTTCAAATTTGATTTTTCCTAAATTACAATAAAAAATACATTCTGAGGAAAACTAAATATAAATGAAACTAAAAGCTTCTTTGGTACTGCTTGCTAAAATGATCTCATTCATTTTCCAGTTCTAACTGCTGGCTATGAAAAAAGTTTTTAAATCTAAGGTAGTAAATTTCCATTTCCCCCCTGCCAATTAGACACTTTGGGGGGAAAAATTATTACCCAAGCTCCTATCTAATAGATTTAACTTATCAGATTAGAAAGTGCTATTTTCTGATATTTAAAATGTTGATACCTGAGTGTGTTTATAGCTGACAGACTTCCCAAGCTTTATAAGTTTGTTTCATGGACAGCTAGCAAATATGTATATGTTGCAGGCTAATTCCAATCTCATTCTCCATGCTATTACGCTGTATATAATACAGTCTACTATTTAAATGTCTTCTTAAAAATAAAATGACAACATCTATACCATTCTGTAGCATAAAAATGGCAATGGATTGCAGTATTCTGAAAGTACTGCATTTCAGAATACATCAGAGGGAGAGAATTTTATTCTTTCTTAAATGTAGCTCTTTCATTTTTTTCCTTAAATAGCTCCTTAACATCTAAAATATGTGATGACCTAACACATACATAGTATGGCAGTGTCAATACATGCTCTGAATATTAGTAATGTTTAATATTATTTTAAAAATTGGTTAAAAATTGTAAATTCTAAAATTTCTTTCCACGACCCAATGAGGAGTGAGCCTATAGTCCCAGCTAAACAGAGTCAGGAGGATCCCTTGAGCCCAGGAATTCGAGGCTGCAGGGAACTATAATTGTACTATCGAATTCCAGCCTGGGCAATGGAGTGAGACTGCCTCAAAAACAAAACGAAACAAAACAAAACAGGAAACAAATGAGAGCTGTTACAAAGAATGTTTTCCAGTAGTAAACACTGGTTACTTTCAGCTAGCAATATTTTGCTCATTAAATTGATTGTTCTTTCTTTCATTTTAGTGCATATTTCTGAACATTTTAGGAATTAGTACAGTTCTTTTGTAATTAAAAAATATGCTATTTTTAACATAAAACTTGACTTTTATTATGAGAATATTGCTGAAAGACACAAATTTTAAAGCACTTTCATAAGCGTTATTTCATTTAGATCTTATACTCCACAAGTAAGATGAACTGCATTATTTTCATTCAAAATTATAATTACAAAAAATACTGAACTATGAAGGATTATTATGTTCAGAGCTTATCTATATATCGTTCCTCTGCAGACTGATAATTTAGAGTGCTACACAAATACGTGGGAAGTCATGGGCAGTGTCAGGACCAGGATTGAAAACTGAGTCCCCCCTCAGTTAGCTTTTCCACACTGTAGCTCTGATAAGACACTACTGCATGTCCCGTTCACTTTGCCTTCTCTGGTCCCCTACCTTTATTTCAAAGTTATGGATTCAAACATTTTGATGAGTAAATTAATAATGTGTAACAAAGGATTCTGAGGGATGCTTAACAAACTACCTATACACTAGTAGTAAGCATGAATTGAATGTGCAGAGATAAGAGCAATCAATATGAACTTTATACAATAGTCAATTATTAAATTATCACACAAATTATTTTTAATAAAACAATAAATATCAGGTTTAACTGTTAGGTTGTCTGTGTGGATGTTCCCTGGTCCCCCAGTTCCCAGTGTCAAGAATGAGTACTGGTACCAAGCAGAGACGATGAGGGAGTGATCACAAACACAGAGCAATTTTGTACAAATAGTTTATCACATAAAAGAAAGAATGAAAGTAAAGGAAGCTACACAAAGGGAAAATAAGTTCCAGAGAGACTGGAATAGGTCAGTCTCCAGAAGTGGAGAAAGACGCTGGAGGCTGAGCACACGTTGCTTTTTATAAGCCCACTAGTTTGTCCCACCTTTCCCCTGGCAAGATTGGTTGTCATTTCCCACCTTTGGGAGTGATTGACAGATTGATGTTATATAACAGATTATATGACAGGTTACATAACAGGGTAGGTTATATAACAGTTTCCTTTCTGCCCAAGCATCTTGTCCAGACTTTTCCACGAAGTTCTACCATGCTATGCTAATTAGATGGTAATGAGCTCTAAGTCAGTTAAAGGTTAATAAGAACTTTTTACTACGTATGTTACCACCAAGAAACAGTTCCTCTCTATAATTTGGTTCCTAGGTACAATTTGGTTCCCGATCTCCACCTCCTTGCCTCCTATTTACCCTCCACCAGACCTAATACCCACATGGAAGATTCCATCAGCCCTATTTCAGAAAAAATCTAACATATGAATCTGTGAAGTATAGTAAAATACGTCAGATTTCTGACCTAATACATCATAGTATTGTTTGTTTTCCCAAATGTATTTACTATATTTTTATAGAGTAATAAGAATCTTGGCAGCATTAAAGAAATAAATTCTCAAATTAATTTCAGTGGAATAACATCTCATTAGGGAAATGGATTGACTCTTACCTCAAGGAAAATGTTGCCCAAGATGTATTCAGCAAATCAACAGTTTCAGAATTCAGGAACACTTCTTAACTTACTAATTTTGGAATATTGTCTTGAACCTAATAAATCACAATTTAGAGGGTTTGAAGTCTACGAATCTGAATTTTAAATAAGTTCCCTAGATGATTCTAAAGACAACCAAAGTTGAGACATATTTTTGAATTTTGTTGAATCACTGCACCTCTTATCACCATCTTTTTTGAAGTAATCTCATCATAAGAATTAAGAAGATATGATATTTACATTTCCTGGAAGCTAAGAATTTGGTATTTTGTATGAAATCACCTTTTTGTTACTTTGAGTAATTGCAGTATTTAATTAGCAGACATTTCAGGGGAAGCTGCAATCTGCCAAAATATTTACCACTGTAGTTCTCATCAGACTCTTTGTAGTTTATAACTCTATTCAGAAGAAAAATGAAAAGAAACACTGAATTTCACAATAAAAAAATTTTAATACCAGTTTAATAACATAAATGTCTTCAAAATGCTAAAGAACTACCTGCAAGTTATCAGACTGAATAATCTCTAGTCAATGTTGAATTCAATATGTTCTACTTACCTGCCATCAAATTAATAATCTTAAATCTTTCATTTTCATCATCTCCCTCCCTATACTTCAATGCTTAAATAACAATTTCATCTTTCTAATTCTCGATTTCAAGATCTTCTATATTCAGAATTCATTTAACTAAATTGAACCTTGTTACTGACAACATAAATCACCACGTGTAAGCAGATTAGTCTGTTCCATTATCTTGCCACACTCTTCAAATTTAAACTCTTTTCTTTCCCCTTCCACATTGCTCCTTTGTTGTTTGTCCCTGTTAATATTTGAGTCAAATTGAAAAATCCAACATTTTCCCTATTTGCCACTGAGTCATTTTTTTAAAAAAATTTACATTTGCTTATGTATTTATTTCAATGCTATTGATCTATTAATGTGTCATATTTAGATTCCCTTTTGATTCTAACATCTAAGAGTCCTTTTGACCATTCCTGAAACATTTGTCCTAATAATTCTGGGAAGTGTATCATTTATACTACTTAATTTTGCACTTAAATTTACATTAAATATGCTTCACGTGTAATTGATTTTTAAGTATCCGTGATAGTAACACTATCAGCACAATAATACTTACTGGATCCATAACGTTTGTCAAGCACTTGCTATGGCTTTTACTTACATTATATCATTTAATCATAATGACATTCTTGCAAGTGTTATATTATCTTTTAATATGAAAATTCAATCTTAGGGAGGTTACTTAATGTCCTATTGTACTTACTTAGAATGAGCTAGAATAAAACTATAAGACTCTAGCACTCCAAACTCCATGCTCTATCCCACGTACTGAAGTATCCCCCACCTCCAAAAAAAAAACAAAAACAAAAAATAAAAAAAAAAAATAGAAAGCTCTTGGCATCAGGAACTCTGTCATATCTCTCTTCATAAATGTAAAACAATAAGATCATGTTATGACATATCATTTTCTAAGAATTATAATTAAAAATCACTGGATATACATTTTATTTAGGATATTAAAAATAAACAAAAGGAAGGATATTATTACACAAGAAGAATTAAAAAAAATTAAAGACTCTGGGCTTGCTAAAACTTAAAATGTATGTTACTAATAAATGATGATAAATCAGAATGTACACATGGCTGTGGTATTCATGAATAGTTTGACTAGGATGCAGAGAAAAGAGCTATAGATTAATCTGAGTAGAGATTAAGGGATGAGAAGAGTCAGTTCTGATGACCCATGTTGAAGCATCTACATAGGAATATCCTGAAACTATAATCTTTTATCATATTTGCTCAAAATGGATTCAAACTGTTTAAAGGAAAAATTATCTGGTAGTTTTATGAGTTATTTCTAAAAGGATGCCGTTTTTAAAAAGACTAAGCAAGTAAGACTTGTAAACAGAATGTATAATGAAAGATTATTGTCAACCTCACCTCTGAAACTGACGGAGGAAGTGATGGTCTGAGCCCTTATCCCTAAGCTAATAAATCACCTTCAATCTAGACCACATGCTTAATATTTTGTCTATTTGTGACCACTGAGGTTCTGTTCATTGAACTGCTACCATCTCACTCTGATCACGGGTTTCCTGAATTGAATTTTTGAGCCTAAGAGTTTTTATGGACCTTAATTTAAGAAAAAGCTTTTACAGTGCCTGCTGCTTCCTTGACTCTGTGACAGTCACCTTCTTAGGGCCCAGTGACTTCCTAGCTTTTATATTATTCTATGTTTGCTCCCCAGTTCCTGTAATATTGACCTTTAATACCAGTCTGGACCTGGCTTTCTTCTGCTCATAAACAGGACTCACAGCCTTCAAGGACATCCTTCCTGGACTTCTAAGTATGGTCTATAGCATAGATCCCTGAATGTTGTTTTCTGCCTACAGTTGGTATCTGTTGCTAAATTATCTCAGCCCTCAGTGTCTCCTCTTTCTGACTGTGATAAGAAAAATGATGGAAACTCTGGACTTAGTATTCTTTATTTGGCTTCTTGCTAGATTCAGTTAACTGCCTGTTGTAGTTGATAAAGCTGTCCTAAGCTCTCATACCTCATTTTAGTACCTATTTTAGCTAAGATAACCTGCAGTATCTGGATGCCTGACTTAGAAAAAAAAGAATCAAATAAGATGCTATGATGTTCTAGAGATATTTGAGACCACTTGATTTTACAAGTATCTAGAGCTCAATGAATAAATAAAGTAATTAATAATTGAATGTCATGAAGTTGCCCTAAAAGCATTTGTTTAATGGAAGTCTATGAAATCTCATAAAATATATTTAGCATTCTATTGTTATCATATTCCCAAGATAGGAAAATATGATTTTACTTTTTTAAAAGAGCAAAGATCATTTCTTTTACAAGTTCTTATCTTAGCTTTCAAAAACTTAACTTCACACACAAAAAACAGATTTGGGGGCCCAATTCCATGTAGTGTTGAATTCAGTATGTCTGAGGTTGGGACAAATAATTCACAAATGGCACTAGCTCCAAGGTTCCAAAGACCACAGTTTGAGTTCCAGTGCTCTGCATTCAAACTCTAGGTCAAAAAGCAGGGTAAGGGTCTCTGGTCTGGTTTCTGATTTTGAGAATGTTTTTATTATAGATATATCATGTTTCACAGAATCATTTATTATAATTGTCTGATTTTTTACTTTCACTTTAGACAGAAGAAAGAATATGAAATATGTTTTGGGGCAAGAAACATAAATTTCATTTTTCTATCTGGACCACCTAATTAAAGAGCACATAAAGAATGCTCAAATTCGTTACTGAATGCCTTAATGAAAAACATTTACCATATTTATCTTTTCTAGTTTTTCTCCTATGCATTTACAATTTTCAGCAAGAAAAAAGCCTGATAGTATATTGAGTGGAGTTATAGATTCTATATATATCTGGGTAGTAATGAAATGCCTCACAGATAAAGATGAGAGCACAGAGAGTTATTTCATGGTCCTGTTACCTACATATTTATAATAATGAGAGAGATTGGGAAGACATTTCCAAAAGACATTCTAAAAGCTAGTCTAAATGTCAGACAAAATTTTTAAAAATCTAGTGCTCAAGAGGTGAAGAAATGTTTAGAATAGAATTTAAGTTAATGTCAAAATAGGGTTCAATAGTGTGACAAAGTTCATTCAAATGAATCTAGTTTTGAAATGTCTGTACAAATAATACTCCAAATGAAAGAACAGCATGAATCAAAGTTACTTTTAACTTAAAAATTTGAAAAAGATGTTATGTTCTACTTTATAAGCTAGAATTCATTGACAGGTTCCTTGTAATGTGTGCAAACCAATTTTACCACACTATTTTCTACTATCATTGTCATAACTTCAGATATGTAGCTAAAAATCAGACAAACAGTATAAAATATATGCAAAATCCAACTAGATTTCCCTTGAATATAAGTAAGAATTACAGTGTATAGAATAAGAAGATTATGGAAACACTAAAAGTTCAATTAAGCAACCTGAGTAGAAGAGGAATTCAAAATTATTTCAGCCCTAATTGTGCAACAAAAATTGAAAGAAGTTATTAATGAATTGTGTAAGGTTGTATATTGGAAAGGTCTTTTAATTATAGACATCAGAATCCACTATAGTTACTTTAAATATAACATGCATGAAGTCAATTGGAGGGCTCAAGCAATTCCCCAAAAAATTCCTAGAAGTATGCAGCCATACTGTACCAAGAATATCACTCTCTTCCCCATGATGGTGAAGTAACGAAACTTGAAAGCAGCAACCACAGCTGTTGGAATCATATCCATGCTGCCTTGTTAGTCAATAAGTTATTCTTTCTAAACGTCTGCTATTTTCTAAGGAGCTGTAACAATAGCTCATAGCTCTAAAAGTAAGTCGCCTCTTTTAAAGTTTATGCCAGAAAAATAGATATCTGACAATTTATCCTATACCCCAGATACCAAAGTTCCAAAGTAATCTCTTGCCTGAATATGTAGTGTGATGAATGTGAATTGCATCTGTTACTCCAGCTACAAGGGAGTTTGGAAAATGTATTAATAGTTCTTAGCATTTCTAATTCTTCATACCTATGCAGTTTAAATGGATTTGGAATGGGTGTTAAATGAATTAAACTACAGAATCTGCAACAATCTACATCTTGCGCACTTAGCATTCACACTTCAAATCAATACCAACAGTAACGTCATCTGCCTAAGGCAACTATTCCTTCTAAATGCAAACACACACACATACATTAACTCTATGAAGTGTTGCCCCAATTCTCATCAGTCATCACATGCACTTTCTAGTTTAATCACAATTCCGTCCTGAATTTTGCAATTCAGTGGTGAAATGTTATAGTTAATTCAGAGAAGCACAATCACAATAAATTTTAATGTAAAATGAAGAGGGAAAATGAAAATTTACCCACATATCAGAACAAAGAAGAAACTATCGACATGCAACTCTACTCATGGTACACTGGTCATGAATTCATAGTTGACCTTTATTACTTATTTTGGTAACCATACCACATCCACTTAGCATGCAGGAATCACTTCAGCTGATGGAAGCAACCAATCTGTTTCCTTACGTGTTCATGTTTATCAGAAAGAGGCTATTAACTTTTATCACTATGCATATACCATTTGGAGGTGTACCACAGAATCCTGGGGATTCAGAATACTTCTCTGCCTCTACCAAATTGTGTTAAAAATATATCCTCTTGATAAATAAAAGAAATTATTTAATTTAACAAGGTTTAATCATTTGTTTGCTGGATTGGCAGGATACATATTTCAACATGGTTAGGTACAAGAAACAAATTTCAGCTAAATGGAATTATTACTATTTTCCCAGTGGAAACATTCTCCATTGAATAATAAGATTTTTATGCTAGTAAACTCTGAAATCATGGAGATGCCATTTAATACTTTGTGAGTCAATTGTTTGATATGACAATGTGTTGTAACACTTTCAATTTCAACCCTAGAATCTAGACCCATTTGATTTTTTTGGAGAAAAAGTCATGTTTTATAGGTTTCTGGGTCAAAGAGTATATCACAAACTGTAAAGCATCATCCAGATACTACAAGTTATTGTCTTCCAGCTGATGCTGTAACTGAATATTTAACAGAGCATTCTGCTCTTCAGGACTAGCTGCTTTAGCATAAAGGTGGCCATAGGCAACCTAGGAAGCGAACCATTATTAGAAACCTAATTTACCAGCATCTCGATCTTGGACTTTCCAGGCTTCAGAACTATAAGAAATACATTTCTGTTGTTTAAACTGTCCAGTGTGTGGTATTTAGTTGTGGCAGCCCAAGCCGATTAATACAAGTATATAATTTTTAAAACTCTGCTGGTGAGGTCCAGAGAGAGTTTGTTTGTTTAATTCACAGCTAACAGGTTGTGTGATCTACTAGACAACGTTGCTTGGCGACATGAACATAAGTGTTCAAAAAATCTTCCTGCAAACTTTGCCAATGTTCTCTGGAAACCAAATTCATTGAACAAATATTTGTTATTCATACTCTGAAGACAAAAAACATCAGATAGAATAAGTTGGTGCCCTGGAGAGCTGTACCTGGAAATCACTTAGGTCTGGCATGGTATACTCTTTCTGCTGCTTTACAGTGTCATTTACTTTTGTTAAAAGCTTTTCATGAGTATGCTCTTTGAAATCATGTGAGTCCTTTCAATTTTTGAGCCTGCGAAATCTTTATAGGTAAGGAAATATATGAACTATGATCTCTATGGCTGTCATATTAATTTAGCTGTGATGGTAAGATTAGATTTGATTGAGTGCATGTGTAAGTACTGACAAAGAACAACGGTAATTGGAAAAGGAAAAAAATTGAGAGCCACTAATAAGGTCACCGTTCACAATGAATTTTTATAAGCTAGTTCCAAGGGTTCATACACATCCCTCTTTGTCAAGAATCTCCCAGGTTTGTTCTTTTCAATTCCTAACCAAGTAGTCAAACCATTAGCTTCTATCTATGATCTAGTATAGATCCATGCCTATGGTCATCTATCTAACAGGTAGACTAACTAATCAAGTGTACTGCTTAAATTATGCCCAGTGGGAAATTTCCCTTCTTCACTTGTCTTCAGGATCACTCCTTGGGGTAGCTATTATGTAATGTTGTAATTGTCTGTGCCTTCTCTGCAATTCTACTACTGGAGGCTGATACTGACATTATAGAATCAGCTTTTTGATTATCTAGAGATACTTTAAATACCATTGAGTTTATTGAGTTATATCGGTCAAGTGGCATAACTGTTCTGCTGCTACCTAGACCTGCTCAAGACCATTGCTTTGTTATTATGTCATGTGCCCAAATGTGTAATATTTTGCTTCTAAAATACTCTCAGAAATATGGTTCATCATCTTCTTTATGGGTAGGGATTCAAAATGTAGGTTCTTGCTTTTCGTCCTGAAGGGGGAATTCCAAAATTTGCCAGACTATTTAACTACTGAAGAGTCATTGAATGTTAGGCCCTAAATTTGTGTGGGAATGATTTGTCCAACTGTCTCTGGCACATTTTTAACTAAACATAGCAACCAGGTAGCTTCTACATCTGCCATCTATATCTCTAACAGCATAATATCATCAGTGCAATCAAGCTTTCTATGACATAGTGAACTAGTCAATGTCCCTGAAGATTAATTTAGGGGACAGAGCCTAAGGCATCTAACAGATGGGGCAAATAGGTAATGAAGAGCAAGAAGGCAGGTATAACACCACATGGTATTATATTGAATGCACATGTTTTAATCCAGAGGCCAGCAATGTTTTTTTGTTTTGTTTTGTTTTTTTTTTTTGCAAAAGGCTTGATAGTAAATATTTTAGGCTTGTAGGCCATATGGTGTTTGTCACTAGTCTACACTGCCACTATAGTGTAAAAGCAGACATAGAAAATAGATAAAAGAATGGCTTTGATCCAACTTTATTTACAAAAATAGTCTGCTGGAGATATTCGGCCCATAGGTTTAATGACTCTTGGTCTAAATATCCCAAGTAAAGAACAAATGTTGTCTAAATATGATTTAAAGAAAAAATACATGGAGTTTATAAAAACATTTTATATTTTAAAACAGGACATTCGAAAATAATGGAATAGTGAAAGACTACTATGCCAAATATAAGCAAATAAAGCTCATGTGGTTATATTAGATAATGGAGATTTAAGGCAAGAAATATTAAAAGAGCTGGAGAGAGACATTTCACAAACATTAAGCATCAATTCTAAAATACATTAACATAAAATGTTAATGTATAAAAGACATTAACATAAACTCATATGCAACAAATAGCATAACTTTAAAACATAAATAACAGATAAGCCAATATGGTATTAGATATGGATTGACAAGGCAGTGAAAGGAATTGAATATATGATCAAGAAACATACTTGATCATAAACAACTACCTGACTGACAACAGAGGAGAGATCCTACTGTGGGCAAGGGATTTATTTTCAATAAATAGCACAATGCCAATTAGATATAAATAAATAAGTAAACTGTAAGTCTTACTTCACACCATAGGCAAAAGTTATTTTGAGATAGATCATAGACTTAAATATGAAAGCTAAATGTAAAAACAAAAAGAAAAGAAAGTATTCTGCCTTGAAAAAAATAAATAACATTGCTTTGGCCATGAATAGGATTTTTTGAAAGCAAGACAAAACACTCAAAGATAAAAGATGAATAAAATGTATTCATTAACATTAAAGATTAATTTTCATCCAAGGGCTACATTAAAAGAGTAAAAGGACAAATCATAGAACCAGAGAAATATTTGCAACTGATATAACTCACAAAGGCTTATATACAGACTATATAAGGTATGACTACATATGAATGAGAAAAACCTATAAACCCAGTTTAATAATGGCAAAATTCTTAAATGGACACTTTACAGAAGACAGTAATTAACTTTCCTACAAATATTTATAAAAAGTACTCAACATCATTATTCATGAGATAAATTCAAAACAAACTCATATACACTATATTGGGAAAAATTTAAACAAGACTGATAATATCAAGTGATGTTGAGAGTATGGAGCAACAGGAACTCTCTTACATTGTTGGTAAGAATAAAAATGGGTATAACCCACTGAAGCAAAATATATGTACTCTGTGACTTTGCAATTCTACCTTGGTCTATTAAGAATCAGGGTCTCCTGGTCAGCTCTGGACAAGGTGCTTCTTCTATCTGGAGAAAGATAATGTCATCACACTCTCTGGATCTTGGACCCTGCAAATTCTTGCTTTTTTTTTAGCTTTCTATAGCTTTCAAACTAACCCACATTATAATGTTTTCACTTCCGGAAATGTGTAGGCTTTTTGTTTCAAGTGTTTTTAATGCATAAGAGAATTCGGGCATAATAAGGAATCTGACACATAAGCCCACTCTCAAGGGGAGGGAATTACCTCTGGGATATAAGGGATAGGATAAGTGGGGCCTTTTTAGAGGCTGCCTACCCACAAATGAGATGTATGTCACGGAAATAAAACAGAAAGGCCATTTCCCCCCAAGTATGTAGGATTTTCTGCACGTTGTGGCAAACAAACAGAGAAAAACAACAGGAGGATATTCTCTAATAAACATTATAAAAATATTTGACAAACTTCATCCTTAAAGTCTCTTTAGGCTTGCTATGATGAGCATCTGACACTCTTTATATTTGTCAAATAAATGGTAAAGACCACTATAAGATACTCAAATGCATTGGTAGTTTGCTGCCTGGGTATGCTGTATTGAATACAGAGAGATATGTTTGCATGGACTGAATAAGAAGATACAAGGACAGACTGGGTCCAGATGGTATTTGTGCCATCTCATTTATCAACTTATTTATAATTCTTCCAAATCATTATGGTGTACTTATTTATAAGCTTTTTCCCCCCTCACTCTAATTGATAGTTTCCAGCACTGGCAGTGAACTTTGGCAGGTCTACACTCCAAACAGACATATTGTAGGTGAATCCTTAATTGTGGCATATCTGTCTTGAAAAATGTTCCAGAGCATTCACGCACTGAAGTTCAAGTCTAAGTTTCTGTGAATATCAGGTCTATAATTAACTGGTCCAGATGCCAGCTATTTGTGAACCACAAGCTCTAGTACTTCAACCCAAACACTCTGCAGCACATATAAGGGCCTAAGTATTTTGAGCATCCCACAAATAGCATGATATTTGGAAAACATCCAAAGCTATGAAACCATCTTTGAAGCCTAACTGAGATGATGAAGAATGTAAGAAGTGAAGAGAAAAAGGCAGGATTTCCAGCTTTGTCTGATATATGTTTACTGGCACTTTTCTTGACTGAAAGGAAAAATATATATTTTAATCAGGTTATTTATATAAATAATAATTTGGTCTATTCTACACATAAAGTTAGACTTTAAACATAGGATTGGCACCATTCCAATTCAGCCATAAAGAAATATTTTCATTGGGATAATAAATGTTATTAATAATGTTCTAAGGATTTGATCATTGACTGCTGAAAAAATATTTAATGCATGCCTACTTTGTCACATATATTGTATTAAGTATTGACAACACAGTGATCACAAGAAAGAAAAGATGCCTCTTCTCACCTGACTTACATTGTAATTCATTACTGTGCAATTTGAATCCACCCCATATAGGAAAGTGGACTCCAAAACTGGGGTCTGGTCCGAAGGCCAAGTGGGTTCTTGGTTTCACACAAGAAAGAATTCAAGTGCAAAGTCAACAGAGTAAAGTGAAAGCAAGTCTATTGAGGTAACAAAGAAACAGAAGGAAAGCTAATCCATAGGTAGCACCGCGGCTCAGAGCAACAGTGAGTAGCGCTTTGTAAATTTTCAGGGTCTTATTTTATGCTTTCTAGTTAATTTTTATTATTTATTTATTTTTTTTTAAATTTATTTTTTGAGACAGAGTCTCGCTTTGGTGCCCAGGCTAGAGTGAGTGCTGTGGCGTCAGCCTAGCTCACAGCAACTTCAAACTCCTGCGCTCAAGCAATCCTTCTGCCTCAGCCTCCCCAGTAGCTGGGACAAGTGGAGGGCAGATTATTCATGAGATTTCTGGGAAAGGGGTGGGGAGTTCCCATTACCAAGGTTTCCGCCTCTTTTTAACCAGTATAAGGTAACTTCCAGGAGTTGTCATGGCATTTGTAAGCTGTGATGGTGCTTGTGGGAGCTTCGTTTAGTATGCTGATACATTATAAGTAGGGTATAATGAGCAGTGATGGTAACCTAAGGTCACTTTTCATGGCCATCTTGGTTCTAGCTGGTTTTGGCTGGCTTCTCTACTGTCTCCTATTTTATCAGAGATCTTGGTTTAGGTCTTATGATCCCTTATAGAGCAGGGCCTGCCAGTTCCCTATCTCATACCCAATCAATTCCAATAAATAGCTTTTAGGGTAATAGTTAAGATTGTGGTAAGCAGAGACTCATAATTTTGAAGAAAAAAAAAATCCCAAGTTCTGTACAGTAAAGAATTAAAATGTTTTTTACGTTATGTTACAAAATGTCAAGAACACCAGAGGACCAATATGAAAATAAATGCATATTAAAATACTGTCATATTTTAAAATATGTGTTTTAAAACAAAAATAGATATGCTGACATTCCAAAAGTAAATTAATTACTTTATCATCAAATAATACATTCAATTCTTCAGCACAAAATGGGTGAAAATTATTTGGTTCAAGATTATGTTATGGAGACAAACAAAGAAATTACATAGAAATTGTGGGGATATTATCATAGTTAGAAAACAAGTCTAGACAATCAAAAGGAGGGTACAGATAATGGAATGATAAGAGCTCAAGGCAGATATTCCGTGATGTGAGGGCTCACAATGTTTTTAACGAGCTCTGGAATATTATGCCTAGTAAATAAAACATTGAGACATATTTGTACTCAATGCAACTGCCCTTGATCCCAGCAACATTGCTCAGGCACTTGGAACAGCAAAAAAATCACAAGTGAGGTGATAACCCCATGCAATTGAATGCAAGTCAAGCATCTAAACTCTGATGTATATGACTTAATGTCTGAAGTGCATGTCAAGGTTATCCAGTTCTTGGAAATTCTTACTTTTCTTAGAGATTTCTATAGATTACACGGAAATCTTTCTGCTGGAACTATGTATGGGTTCTCACTAAAACATACAGGACAAGAAGTAGTCCCCTATGCCTGTCTCGGTGTCAACCTTTCAAAAAAACTTAAAATACACACACGTGCACACACACACACACATACACACAGAGAAGGGAATCTAGAATGATAAAAGAACCCAATGTCATTTCATACGGGTAAAATAGAGAAAAGTAATCATATTTTTGATTGAGACAGAATGATTTAAAGTGTTCTAAATGCTGTCATCCAAAATAAAAGTTTAGACCATGGATTAGCCTTATTTTATTTTCTACATAACCATTTTTGTCCAATATTGGAAGCTGTAGAGGGTTATATTTGGGTAAAATATATACTTTATAAAATGGCCTCCACAAAAATAGGGTAGAGAATGATGGAGCATAGAGTTCTTGATCACCAGAGAGTGCTGGCTCTGTCTTGCCGCTCACAGCTAGAGCAACCAGGCTGAGGCTAGCCTCGGGGAGCCCAACTGTCCCTGTATTCCATGGCTGAGCTGCTTTGTAGGTGAAAGATAATTAGGGCATGTAGCTATTTAGACAAAACTCAGAAAATAAACTTTTATAAAGTTTAATGTTTAGAAATACATGGGCTAAAATCCATTGCCTGTAGAAATTCCCTTACTCCTTCCTTCTGTCCCTCTTTGTTTGCCAAATCTTCTTCATAAAGAGATTATGTTTGCTGCTGTTTTCGTCAGCTGGAGGCTGTATTCATTTCCATGTGCTCATAATTTGGAAAGAAAAAAAAAAAAACAGTGTCCAAGGGAATGTCAAAGTGATTTTTTTCCCATTAGAGATGGCTTTTTCTACTTAGGCACTAGTTAAAGCTTGTGTCTGCACTGCATCTACTGTTAAATGGCTATAATGTACCTTCTAAACTATTTTTAAGCAGGCATTCAGCTTGCTCCCAGCATGGCAACTTTTTCTCACTTAATATCCAATGTCTATTCAGCTGATGGTTAACACATAATAACTCAATTTTATTCCCCTATTTCCTAAGCCTATGTCTAACGTGATATACAGAGAGAAGTCAGAGAATGCCTTGGTAGTAATGTACAAGAGGAAATTAACCAATTAGATACATGGACTTTAATTTTCCCTTCAAACTTGGATTATCTTAACCTCAGTGGTCCAGGACATCTTTTGTTTTTAGCGTGAAAACAATGAAACTGAGTCCCAATTTTTTTTTTTTTCTGTCTACACTTCAGTTTGTAAGTATCTATTGTTCCCAATATGTTCACCTATGCAGGGAGAATTATATTTGGAAAGAAGAAATATTGCTAACACAATTTGACATTTTAGTTAAACAATGTTATAAATATAACATGATGTTAGGATTAAAAGAAAACATTCAATCTTAAAGAAAAAGTGTTACTATAAAGTATGTGGTCAAATAAATATAAGGTCAAATATTGTAAGGTGACATTCAAAACTCATTAAGAATTTCATTTAAGAAAATTCAGTCTTTTTGCAAATATTTTATGTGACATGCTATAAAAGTCATAGAACAGTTTATTTGAAAGTTTGGAAAAATGTTTAACATTTGCTTGTATTTTGTTGATTCTATCTTTACTTGTCCCTTGTCTTGTATTCACTCATTCACTGTGACTATAGTATTGCTTTTTCAAATATCATAAGCTTTCTTGTATTTGCTAAATGTAACAGCCTTTTTCACATTCTTGTTCACCTCGGTCTCTTTGCAATATTTAAGACTTCACCATCATCTTCCTCTTAGAGTTTCTTTCTCCTCTACATTTTGTGACTCCATTTGGTTATATTTTCATCTGTGATCAATCACTTTGCTACTATTTCCAAATTCAGCATCAGTCAACACCATTTATATTTTATGACCTTTTATAAATCTGTATCTTATCTGTTATCAGAAATTCTTAATTTTCCTGAGATGGATTTTTTTTGATTTTTGCCATTCTATCCACTTCGATTATCTTCTTTGCCAGTCAATTTTACATTCAGCCCTCAAGGTGTAGGTGAGAAGATTTTTCTTTGTGAAGTGTTTCTGTGCTTCAAGAAAAGGGTCTTTCACAGTCTGCGCTTCCCAGTACAGAACAATGACTCTGGTTCATTAAGTCATTCAGTTTACTCAATAGAACAATCAAGAACACGTACTCACCAGCAAATTGGTTTCACTGACCAACACCTAAGTGCACATATAAGAATACCATTTATTGGGCGTCGGGCAGGTGGGAGGGGGAGTGGAGGGGATGGGTATATATACATACATAATGGGTGCGATGGGCACCAACTGGGGGATGGACACACTTGAAGCTTTGACTCGGGGGCTGGGGCAAGGGCAACATATGTAACCTAAACATCTGTACTCCCATAATACGCTAAAAAAAAAAAAAAAAAATACTCATTTCCTATTTTTAAAAAATTGCCTAAGAGACTATCACAACCTAACTTCACAGAAACACAAAAAAATAATGATACAACAACAACAACAACAACAAAAGAACTTCAAACTGAGAAGTTCTAGATTTAAATTCTAGTTGTCTCTCATTCATGCACGTGCTTAAATTTTAACTATTCAATCAGTCCCCGGAAGACTTTGTCTCCTCCCATAAAAAAGACATAATAATAATTTTCCTATAAGATATTTACAAGAATTAGAAGATATGACATATGAAAATACAGAGAACAATTTCTAAATCTTAGTAGAAGCTCTCTAGATGTCCTGCCTACAACATGTATATATAGAGTAGATTACTTATACAGCTAGTTACAACTGCTGCTATTATTGGTGTTTTATTCCATTCTCCTCCTCATCTTAAAAATTATTAGTTTAATGAAGGGATTTCCTAAGCAGGAAATAAAATTTAACAATTTAATTTTTAATTAGGCTATTTCTTCAACGTAGAGTTAACCTGAAAACAGCAATCTTTGTGAAGACATTCACATGCCAAGCAGGATTCACTCTATAGCTCTATAATACATTATCCGACCTTTACACGGATGTTGATTCTGTCCTGCAATTTGTGGTTTACATGATTACTCACATGTGAAATTTGAAACCAAGACCACACAGTAAACTTTCCCCATAGTTAATCTAGTCTTCACCCAACATTAATTCCCATCTTTGCTGAAGGCTTCCAAAATATATCTTATATTGACAACTTAACAATTCATACACTAAAATACACACAAAAAATCATCACCAAGGTATATAGCAAGAAAATTTATGTGTTTATTTATTTTTGAAATTTGAGGCATTTTATAGTTCACATGAAGGCCAATTAGGCTATTAAAAGTGTAGATGCTTTCACCATTGCTGGCATCCAGGTTACCTGGAGAACATTTTAGTATGTTTGTTCCTTTCACAATGACCACCAGCCACATTAAACTACATGAATGTTTTTATAGGAGTTAAGAAAAATGGATATATACCTTCCATCACCAATTTTGGATGTGAAAACCTTCCTCACTTAGATAAAGGACAAGTTAAGACACTGGACAGCCTATGCTTCCTACAGGGACTTAAATGAGAAACAAAGGACCCTAGCAAGGCTTGGGTGTGAATAAAAGAAGAAAAACAGACTATTATTCAGCAGAGCTTAGGAATTAGGTAGGCTCTGGCTAGGATAAAGAAGGAGAATCTTGCCATTCACTTGCTATTCATAAGTCTCCTAGCCTTCAACTCAGATATGCCTAATTCTATTGGAATAGACCTTTAGAGTAATCTTTGTCTTTTTGAAGATTATCCATCTCATCTATACTCTTTCAGCACCTCTACAAAGAAATCTAACACTCTCATATTGCTTACTGAATACGTGCTTTCCTCAGTGTCATCAAATTACATTTAGCACCTGTATCTAGGTCTTGAAGCTTTTTGAGAGGACCTTAGCAATTTGAATAATGTTCTAGAGGACTAGCGTAAAAAAAAAAAAAAAAAAAA